>JARHVA010009203.1:312500-349256 GCA_037957365.1 Torreya grandis | reverse complement strand
ATGTCAAAAAGTAATTTTATTTATTAAACATGAATAAGGAATATTACTTATATTATTAAATTATTTATAAGCATATATAATAAATACAGGTTAAAAAATAATTAGGATTATGCTCAGCTATGATTCATCAGATTCTATAAATCAACTCTCTTTAAACATGGGCATTACTATCAAAATAGGGACACTAGCATTAGTGCTTATGTCCAAAACTAACATGTTTTGAATGAATGGATCACAAGTAATTTTTTAAAATTCCACCTATGCTTTTTAGGGTTAATTTTTACCATGTAGATTATCTTTTTAGATTGTGAAAATGAGTTTTAAATACATGTATGTAACTCAAACCCCTATGTCTTCTAGTTATGGCATGACACCTAAAAAAATATGGGTCATTGGGCTCAAGTGAAGTTGTGCCAACCTTAGATACCTATATATTAGTGAGCACTGCCTACATAGACAATACTCCAAAGAGGGCCTTATACTAATGTAGTTTCTCCCCTTATGTGGGTTTGTGTGTGAATAAGGGTGTAATATGATATATGCGAGTGTATATAGTGATCTAGATTTTAACTTGATAATTTTTACTCATGTAATAATTTTTGAATGATTAATATTGATTTCTTCTATGGTCAATTTGTAAATAGGGTAAAATAGGTAAATATAACTCCTTTATGTGAATTATGAAGTGATCTTGATTGGTGCCTTCTTGGTAATTTCTAGATGTCTATAATTAGTGGGATTTGTTTTGTACTTATACCACACATTTTGAAATGATCTCATGGGAGGGTTAAAATAATAATATATACTAACCGATACATGTCAAAATATTTTAAAATTTGAGTGTTTATGAGGTATAAACACTAGCATCAAAACTGGAACACTAGTGTCAATGTTAGTGTCCTAACCTCAATGGTAGTGTCTAAGAGTATATGGATTTTTTGAAGATATATAACTAAAATTTTAAGATATAGATTAAGTTTTAAGAATATTATGGTCTATAGGAAATCTAAGTAATCATAATATTAGGGTTAGACTATAATATTAGCATATATGCATAGTGACATGTGAACACAAACCTTTTAGCAATGGAAAAGGTACCAAAATGAATATTTAGCGATGAGTGATATTTTACAAATATAAAAGACTATTTTATCATATAAAATATATATTTAGAATCTTAAAAAGGCTCAAATTATATTATGAGTAAGTATCAATGTTTAGCTTGATCAAGGGCTTAATCTAATGATTTTGGAGAGAGAGTCATGGCCTAATATTGACTTTTTTGTTGAAAAACATTGGTAAATAAATGGAATAGGTTATCTTATGACACGTTGAGTTCATATTTTTTAGATAAGGATTTATAACACTTGATAAAGTCTTGGGCCATTTCATATTATGTCTATCTTTAATTAATTAAATGACCTAAGCTATTTTTAGGAAGATCATGATTCATTAGTTTGAACTACCTAAACCAATGTGTTAAATAGGTCTTTCATGCTAGAGATAATTCTAGACTTAAGTTTATTGTACCAATCGTTAGCATCACCAAAAAGGTTTAGGTTAGAATTTTGGTAGCTATAAAAGTGTTTAACTTAATATAATATTTTTATATATTTCCAAAGGATTTCAAATTCAAAGTAGGATCAGTTGGTCCATTATAAGTAATAGTAGGAGTGATAAAACCTACATATATGTTTGTAATTTAAAGAACTAGTGCTTTATTTTGAATATGTTTATTTTATTTGTTTAGTAGAGGTTATGGAATTATATTTCCATGTGCATCTCAAGGGGGTATGTGGGAATTTGGATTCTCCTAATTGAGGTTGTTGAGGATAATTTTGTAATTTAAGAGGTTATTTTGCATTTACATCATCTGATTTGCATTAGTAGTTTTAAATATCATCATTTGGTTCATAGATTATAATAATATCTGATGAGTATCAATAGTTTGTTTATTATAAGAGGAATCTTGAGTTATAATAGTACAAGCATCAATTGTAGTGTTAATATAGGCACTTTGAGTATGATTACTATAGTAAACACCCACCATGTTAGTATCAATACTAGGTATGGTGGAGGAGGAAAGAAAAGGATAATTTATGTAATGACTTTCCCAAGTCATTTATAAAATATAGACATAGGGGAAGGAAGAACCTCCACATGGAGTGACATCTATTGGAAATATTGGCATTGATGTCAAAGGTCTAGCATTATTGGTGATAAAGGCCCCATTGCATTTAATGTTGTTTGTAATAGATATATCTTGGCTAATGTGAGTTAATATTTATTTAATTTTAATGAATATATTTTTGGTTGCATATGAGACAAAAGAAGGGCCCATGGAGAAGTCAAAGAGCCATAGGGTAAAGACAAAAGAAGGATGGGATGCATTTTCCCATGAAGAGTCATCTTGGGGAATTCCAAGAGTCACCAAGTGAAGACAAAAGAGGAAGGGCACAATTTCTCATGAAGGGACACTTTGAGGAATAGGAAAAGTCACCAAGATAAGGACAAAAGTGGGAAGGACGTTTTTGGTCATGAAGGGTCACCACATGACTTTTCAAAGGCAAAAATATGAAGGGTCATACAAGTTTGGCACCATTTTCCATGAGGATTGAAGGGTCACAAAGGGGGAAGGCCAAAGGGTATTTGGAAAGCTATAAATAAAGGATTGAGAAGCCATTTGTAACATGAGAGATAGAGGTTGATTTGATATTGCAATATCTAGCTTAGAAGAGCAATTATGAGAGATGAATATGATTTGTATTTTTTATATCTAGCTTAGAAGAGCAAAGGTGAGAGGGAGGAAAGAGATGTTATATTAAACTATCATTTATTGAGATAGTAAAATTGAGAGCTAGGTGTGTGGTATACACAAAGGGGTTGTTGCTCTTGTGGGTTGGTGCTCACGAATTATTACTGGGTTGGTGCTCGACAAAGGGGTTGGTGTTCTTATGGGTTGGTGCTCATGAATTGTTGCTGGGTTGGTCCTTGGAAAAGGGGTTAGTGCTCCTATGGGTTGGTGCTCACAAATTGTTATTGGGTTGGTGCTTGGCAAAGGGGTTGGAGCTCTTATGTGTTGGTGTTCATGAATTATTGCTAGGTTGGTGCTTGGCAAAGGGGTTGGTGCTCATGAATAGTTGTTGGATTGGTGCTCAACAAAGGGGTTGGTGCTCCTATAAATTGGTGCTTGCGAATATTGTTTGGGTTAGTGCTCATTCATATACTTGAGATTTTTCTTCATTGTTTTTCCCACATTGGGTTTCCACGTTATATTTGATGTCTCTCTATATCTTGTGTGGTGTTTATTGTTTGAGTTTTATTGCATATCTTGAATGTTTGATTAAGTGGTTTTTGGTTAAAGGAAAGTTTTTATAAGATATATGATATACTGATTCACCCCCCCTCTCAGTATATCCTGTGCTTAACAATTGGTATCAGAGCAGGTTCCTTCAGAAAGGGTTTAATGGCTTAAAGGTAGATCAAAGAAAAGCATAAGATGGCCAAGTAGCTAAAGAAGGAGAATCAAGAGTTGAAATCTGTGGTTGAGGCTCTTAAGGAATAGGTGTGTATCTTGGATTCTAAGTTGGCTATAGAAGTAAAAGAAAATAAGATATTTATTTAGGATCTTAAGAATCAGTTAGAGGTTGTAAATCAATTTTAACATCAAAAGAAGAAGAGTGTAATCAAGTGAAGGATGATTTAGGTTCTTTAAAGGATAATCATGAGAAGCTTATAATCAAGGTTGAGAAAGATCATGAAATATTGGTCCAAGGAAAGAAGGATGCAGGTTTTGAAGGCAAATCAAAGAAGCTGATCATGCAGCCCAATGCTTTTAAGTTTTCAAATTCTTTTCATGGCCATTGTTTTATTTGTCATCATGTTGGTCATAGGGCAAAAGACTGTATGAGGAGAAGCAATCAGTCAAAGGGAGATCTTAGTCACATTCAAGAAAAAGGTATGAGAAATATTGTTTGCTTTTGTTGTCATGAGGTTGGCCATATTGCTGAATTATATCAAAATTAAGTAAAGAGATATTCAAGGTATGTCAAAGGATATAGAGCCCCTAGAAAATATGAGAAAGTACAAATTTAGGTTTGGAGACCTAAAATAGTAAAGGTTGATCAAGTTGAGTTTAAAAGTGAAAATGAGTTACTTGCTATAGTAGATAAAGAATTAGATAGGAAGGATTATGCAAGATCTCTTGTTACATTTAAGCATGAGCTTTGTCAAGATAAGATAGTTGTAAAAGTTGAGAAGATTAAAAACATCATAAATGATAAGGTTAGTAAGTCAAAAAGGCTAGACATGCTTAAACGGATTCTAAGAGAAAAACACAAGAAGATCAAGGAAGAAATAGAGGAGATGTGGGAATCTCCTGAGATTTGTTTTTAGGACCCTTTTGTGTGGGGTGTCTCTTTTAGGCTTCAAGGAGACACTTTTAATAAAAATTGAAGCATGGTGGATGCTATTGGGTCTTGGCTATGTTGCATGACAAGAAGGTGAGTTGGCAGATTAATTTTTATATCTTTCGAGGGAATATATTTTTAAAGAAAATTTTACATCAATTTTATGGTTTCAGGCTATTAAATGATTCTTGTTTATGCAGTGTTTCAAATGATTATGGTCATAAGAAATTAGAATGTTAAAAAAGAGCTAACAGTTTCAGAAAGAAGGAAAAGAATACTCATGCAGATTCAATGAAGAAGGATTAGAGTTTCAAAGCTCCATTCATCAAGAAGAAGGTTCAGACATGTTCATGGCAGAAAAAACAACCTAAAGATTCTATGTTGGTGTAAACAACTTTGCATGTAAAAAATAAAGATCAGCCATGGTTCATTGATAGCAGATGTTTGAGGAATATGACAAGAGATAAGAGTAAAGTAGATCAATGGTGGCATAGTGAGATTCAGAGATAAAACAACTACCAAGATAACCAGAAAAGGTACTTTGAGTTTAGATTATGATAGAACCAAGACTAAGAATGTTTTTTATGAAAAAGGTATTAAGCATAATCTTTTGAGTGTTAGTCAAATATGTGATCAAGGATATACATTAAAGTTTCATGCAAAAGGTTGTGAGGTTAGAAGAAAATATTCAAATGAGTTGATTCTAGATTCTCAAAGGATAGGTAAAGATTTATATGCATTATCAGATATATTCTCAAAGGCACAATCAAAGGACACATTCAAATATCTGTAAGAGGACTTGGGAGTAATTTATTTTACTTCTTGCCATTGATGTTTAACATCATTTGAGGGGGAGCTAAGTGTTAGCTCCAGGTAGGCCCTTTGCCATTGATGTCAAAGGGGGAGAATAATAGGTACAAATATAGGTGCAAAAATAGGTATAGGGAATAGATATAGGTTGCTACAGTAAGGGGGAATTATTGTATGTTTTTAGATGATAGTATGTGTAGGTGACAGGATGTGGCAATTTTAAGATTGAGGTTGCCATTAATGACAAAGAGGGAGATTGTTGGAAATATTGTCATTGATGTCAAAAGTCTAGCATTATTGGTGATAAAGGCCCCGTTGCATTTAATGTTGTTTGTAATAGATATATCTTGGCTAATGTGAGTTAATATTTATTTAATATTAACAAATATATTTTTGGTTGCATATGAGACAAAATAAGGGCCCATGGAGAAGTCAAAGAGCCACGGGGTAAAGACAAAAGAAGGATGGGATGCATTTTCCCATGAAGAGTCATCTTAGGGAATTCCAAGAGTCACCAAGTGAAGACAAAAGAGGAAGGGCACAATTTCTCATGAAGGGACACTTTGAGGAATACAAAAAGTCACCAAGATAAGGACAAAAGTGGGAAGGACATTTTTGGTCATGAAGGGTCACCACATGAATTTTCAAAGGCAAGAATATGAAGGTCATATAAGTTTGGCACCATTTTCCATGAGGATTAAAGGGTCACAAAGGGGGAAGGCCAAAGGTCATTTGGAAATATATAAATAAAGGCTTGAGAAGCCATTTGTAACATGAGAGATAGAGGTTGATTCGATATTGTAATATCTAACTTAGAAGAGCAATTGTGAGAGATGAATATGATTTGTATTTTTTATATCTAGCTTAGAAGAGCAAAGGTGAGAGAGAGGAAAGAGATTTTGTATTAAACTATCATTTGTTGAGATAGCAACATTGAGAGATAGGTGTGTGGTATACACAAAGGGGTTGGTGCTCTTATGGGTTAGTGCTCACGAATTGTTATTGGCTTGGTGCTCGATAAAGGGGTTATTGCTCCTGTGGGTTGGTGCTCACAAATTTTTTTTGGGTTGGTGCTCAGCAAAGGGGTTGGTGCTCACAAATTGTTACTGGGTTAGTGCTCAGCAAAGGGGTTGGTGCTCCTGTGGGTTGGTGCTCATGAATTTTTGTTGGGTTGGTGCTCAGCAAAGGGGTTGGTGCTCCTGTGGGTTGGCGATCATGAATAGTTATTGGGTTGGTGCTCAGCAAAGGGGTTGGTGCTCCTATAAGTTGGTGCTTATGAATATTGTTTGGGTTGGTGCTCATTCATATACTTGAGATTGTTTTCCATGGTTTTTCCCACATTGGGTTTCCACATTATATCCGGTGTCTCTCTCTATCTTGTGTGGTGTTTATTGTTTGAGTTTTATTACATATCTTGAATGTTTGATTAAGTGGTTTTTGGTTAAAGGAAAGTTTTTATAAGATATATGATATACTAATTCAACCCCCTCTCTTAGTATATCCCATGCTTAACAACATCATGAGATGATAGACCACTATAGGTTCCTTTCCCATATGCTTAGGATGTTCATTAATGCAAATGATTATTTTGGTATTATACTCAAGATCACACTCACCCTCTATAATAAGTATGTATGGAGGATAGTTAAGTGGATCAAGGGGTTTAGATTGACTAAGTGGTCCATATTTTTTAGTTCTAGAGGTCACATGATAATTGCTTGTCGTTATTTTCTCTAGTAGTATAAGGGAAATGAGTTATATATATTTTTAAGGAATTATTCAATACAATCATCTCTTACTAGGATCTCTATTTATAATCAACAAAGAGGTATTGTATATGTAAGAGAGGGAATTTAACTAAACTAGGATAACTATAGGAAACATATTATATCATCCAAGATGATGTAACTAATAAATGAGACTAGGAAAATTAGACTTTATCACGTTGGACAATCTAATCATAGATGTAGAAAGTATGGTAAATAGACTATGTAGGGATAGTTGTTGCAGATAAGAAGGAAGAAGTTGAGTCTAATAGATTTTATTAAGCTCACCAATATAGTTAGACAAAAATGTAATTCTAGATAAAAATATACTATGTCTAGCTATCTAATGCAGTTAGAAAGAGATAAAGAGGGAAAAGTATATTAAATTAAGCTAGTTGATGTATTAAGTCAAGTAAACGATGGATAAACTAGACTAGATCTATCTAACCAATATAGTTAGGCTAAAAAGAAGGAAAATTTTAGAAGTGTTAACTGATATAATTTCTAAAGGATGGTAAATAATGAGACTGGATCTAGTTGGCCAATGTATTTAGGGAGGTAAACATAGATAACTATATCAGGATGGATGATGTAGTTCACACACATAGATATTACATCAGTATGGTCGATGTAGTTGTTATAAGACATAACATATAATGTTATCGAGTTGTTCAATATAATTTGTAATATAGAAAGTAATTAGGTAGTAAATTGAATCTAACTTTTTGAAAAAAAATGATTATGTAGATGTACTAAAAGGATTTGAGTTATAGTGTGGGTTTTCAAATATACATCTTTGTTAATTGATTAGTGTTATCCTCATATTTCTAAGTAATAACTACATATGATAAACCATGAATTTATCCCACTAACCCATGTTCTAAGGGTATAATGAGAGTAACTTTATAGGTGATACACTCCTCTATGGGGAACCATAAATTTGATTTCATTTTTGGTTTCCTGAGTTTAATAAAAATAAAATCTAAAACATTTCCAATATACCATAATTTATATATAAACTAACATATGTGTTTAGTGTGGTATTATGGATATGATTACTATTGTTAACCCCTAATGCCATGATTTATATAAACATAACCTTGTGTATCCATGCATGACAATCACTACGTAGTTTGAAAACTATCATAATATAGTTTATAGGGAAAACCAAACAAATAGAAAATAAATTTTGAAAATCAATGTCAAAAACTAATTTACAAGAATAAATGAATTGAAATAAATTAGTAAACAATGGTATCAAACTAGCCAATAAAATAATAAACTAACTTATGCTAAGTTTATACACAAAAAAATACCAAACTAGCCTATAAAGTTACATACATATAACAAAAATATATTGGGTTAGCTGATATAGTCTTTAAAAATACATAACAGACTGGGTTTGTTGATGACATTCATAGATAAGGAGAAAACTATATTATCTTAGCTAATAAATTTTGATGGAAAGGGAAAACTAAGACATACTTGTGTTAGGTTCATTGATGTAGTTAGTTGAGAGATAAACTGATACATAATTATATTAGGTTTTTTGAAAGGATTAAGGTAATTGTGAGGTTCATGTTGAGTTCACCATAATATATGCATAAGCTAGGATTAGCCTACAACTATCCTATCTCAAGATATCCAGACATGGAGAAGGTTAATAAAATATATCTTATGATATATATTGTTTAAGTAGTGACCAAAAGATCCCTAGACCAAGAAAGAGGGGTACCTATATCTCCAATACCAAAGGAAATGGTCAAAAAACAAAATGAGATAACTCTAATTAAATTTATATGTAAGTAATTTATTTAAAATAATCAATGTAATTAGCTATGCAAGTAAATGAAACTAAACTAAATGTAAAGGGTTATAAATAAAAAAGGATAAGGTTCCTGTTTGAAAAATGGGGGTGTAGGAAACCTAAAATGAAATATGGCATGTCTAAATAATACTATAGCTTTAGTAGTATAAGTTTAGAGATATCCTAGATAAGGATACACACACATGAATTCACTAATCATCAAGCAACATTTATCTACTAAATGAAATAAAGGAAAGTGTATAAGGTTAAAAATACATACCTTAGAGTGGACTCATCAATCCTTAATCCCCCCTTGGCCAATGATTCTTTTTAAGAGATTTTTGTGGTTGTGAAGACCTAAAATGGTTGGTATAAGATCTAAGAATACTCCCAATGAATTCTCTTATTGCATCTCCAAGACTTTCATAATACAATCTTCCTTAAAGATAATATTATACCTATAACTCCTCCATATGTGATTTAATGTAGAAGTGTGAGTGAAATAAGAGTGAATAAAGTGTATATGATAAATTTGGAATGAAATATGACTTGTATATATAGTGATAAAATATTTAAAACCAACCCTAGAGGCTAAGTTGATGGTATCAACAAGATCAATGTAGTTAAAATATGTTAATTGACATTGAACTATATTATCCAGGATAATAAAATATAAAATTTTAGTAGATATTCTCATAACTAAATATTCAATATAGTACAAGAAGGGGAAAAGGTTCTAAACAAAAGGTATGGGTCTAATTGATTCATAGGGTTTAAGGGAGCTAATGTAGCTAAGTGAGGTCAGATGGAAGGAGGTAGGTATCAAGACAAATATGAGGAAGATGAACTAAAACTAGGAATGATGTGATCATGATAAATATATAAACATATCTCAAAAATCACCAAAACCTTGCCCACCCATTTCCTATTACACCCTTTAAGGTGTGCACTTATGGAAAATGCTTCTCAATATGTCATGGCAAGAAAAAGCACTAATAAATGATAAAGTGAAAAATATTAATGAGACCATAAAAGGTATCATTATATCAATAAATATTTCCATTTTATCTTTCTAAATCATGTCTTAAAGTGTACTTAGATGTAATTTTAAGAACTTATGCTTGTTTATAATGAGATATGAGATACATATCTAGTCTATTTTTTGGGAGTTATTTCAATCTACATCATTAATATTTTGTAACAAGTTCTTGGGTAATATATATCAAATTATGTTAATTCATATTGAAATGAGTCATCAATGTAGATATCAAATTTTGAAGTGCTAACATACCAAGTCAGGGACAATCTTAACGTAGCTCTGGAGATCATCAATAACTTTAAAGACCTATATAAATCATCTCTATATTTATTAGTATTTTTTGAGATATATGAACTAGTGATGAAGGGTAATTTAAGGCATAAAATCAACCTTAAATCAACCAAAAATATTTGGTGTGATTTTGTGTTTGTTTGTTTATCATTTTAGCATGTGAATATAAAACACTAAAATGGATAGGCTATGGTAAAAAGGCAAAATAGTCATCAAGAACATATTTTATCCTAAATTTAATTACATATTTATATTCCTATTAAAAATTTATTCAAGTTAAAAAAATAATCATCTTGACCTAAGTCTCTATGCAAAATTTATGAGCACTTGAATTTGGCTTTGGTGATACACAGTCTAACACTGAAAATGCACAATATAACTTTGGAGATGCATAGTCTGGCTCTGAAGATGCCCATAATTGGCTTTGGAGATGCCTCTAATTAATTTTGGGATCTATTATACCAAATAAAGTATGATAATGTTTTGGCATAAGGTTTATAGATTATATATATATAAATTATATAAATATAAACTTTTAAAAATAGACATCAATAGAAATCAGCTCCATAATTTTGTAGGTTCAACAAAATGAAAGCAAAGAGCTCCAAAGATGATTGCTACCTTTTTTATAAAGTATTTATATGAAATATATTTATAGTATTTTAAAAAATAGGTATTTCTAAAGGAGGCAATATATTTATAGTATTTCAACTACTATCAATATATCAAGCATCAATTTTTTGGAAAAAATCAAATTGACCAAGATTATGGTTAGTTCTCTCCAACAAAATCAGAAGTTGTTGGAAAGAAAACAAAGAACCTATATTGTTTCTAACAAACTAGAAGGTGGTGGGTTTTTGAATCTAACATTTCTTGCTACTTTATCTATGAATAATGAGGTTTATTATTATTATCAAAATAATGTAAGAACTAAATTTATTATATTGTTATCATAGAATAAAAATTAGTTTCAAAACTAATTTTTTAGGTTGTTATCCTTGAATAAGAATCAATTGTAAATTGATTTGTTAAGTTGTTAAGATTAGGAAATAAGTTATAAAAATGATTTGTTAAATTCTTATTGTTGAAAAATAACTTATTTAAGGAATGCGATTATAAATACAACATTCTCTTTCATAGTTGGTAATAGATAAATAATTGTAAAGTGGGAAGAAAGATTGAATAAAGGATTTGAGCATTTTTAAAGTTTCATGTTTTTAATCCTTTTTCTAAGGGAAGAGCAATGGGCCACTCAACCTAAGGAATAAGCTTAGTTTTTATTTATGTTTTATTTTCATTTAAAAATATTTATTTCATGAGATGATAATATTGACATAAATGAAGAACCTAAAATTTTGAAACTTAAGTTTTCATTGAAGGGAGAGAATTTGTGGGAGAGAGAGTATGAAGTTATATAGAGTTCTTGATGGTAGCTATCCTTTAGATTTCACCCTGATGTCACATTACTAATCTATCATAGATCCACATAGGATTTATCAAGTTCTATTTCACATTTATTCTATTGATTTAGTTGAGTGATCCATCCTTTGGGTGCTTGGGTATTTATTTATATTAGATGGCCTCTGCCACCATTTCCAAATCTTTGTATGTAGGGAAATTTGATGCAAGCCTGAGTGGTAAAAACACAAAAACAAAAGAATAAATTCATTCTAAAGGTATTTCATGAGGTATTAGTTCTAAACCAGACACCCTTTTACCTGATGTTATTTTTAATCTATTTGAATTTGATAAAACTTGAAACTATTTTTAAAAATTCACTCTAATTGCTTATTTTATGGGTAGAGTCCCCCCTAAATCCTTTTGAAGTAATGGGTTCAAAAACATTGGCAAGGAAATAGTGTGATATTATGAGTCCATAAACTTACCAAAAGTTTATTCTTATTTTGATTCACTAATGTAGAAAACTATAAATCCATTTTCAATCATGGTCCTTAGTTCATTCACAACACATTGGTTGTGTTATCTCATTAGACTCGATACTTTCAAGTCTACAAGCATGCCAAACATAAAATTATAGTATGGGTTGAATTTATTGTCTTGAATCTCCCCCTATGGGGTTTTATTGACCAGCTCATAAAACACCTAGGATGTTTCATATGTCATGAATAGTCAAATTTTCATACAACCCATCCCTAGAAAAGGGTTTGTGCAAAATTGGATCTAGCTAGGGAACTCAAAGAATCCATTGAGATTCAAGTGGAAGATAATCTATTTACCCAAATTATTTTCTATATTAATCTTTAAAATCCCTATTTTAGGTGTCAATCCTTAGATCATATGATCTGAGAGTGTCCTTTGATAGTCCCCACTTATCTTACACCTCAAGAGAAAAGTTGGCCTAATACTATAACCCAAAATGGGAACTCTGATAAGTGGATCACCATCACTAATAAGGAGAATATTGTACCCAAGAGTAATGGTAAGCCCTAGTCTTCTATGTATCACTCATCAAGTGATCCTAGCACTCTGTATCTAGCTAGAAACAATATAACTACTATGCCTAGTAATGTCCCACCATATATTATGCACACACCTCAAGTGGTAGCTTATTGTGTTCATTCTTTGCCTCTTATTCCTTAGGATCCATAATCACAACCCCTTCTTGAGGTGATAACTTTAGATGATGAAATTAATCTCATCACCCTTGATCATAAATTAGTCATATGGAATTCTCAAATCTAATCTCCCTCATAAGATGAGGAGTTTATGTCACACAAGCATAAGCCTTTAAAGCTCAGAGATGATATGAAGAACCAACCTTTTCTTAACCCATTTGATACTCTTGAATAACTCATATATGGAAATGTCATGACCCTTGATGTTTCTTAATGATATTTTATTCTTGGAATGTACAAAGCCTCACTGATCCACCATATAAGTATGCAATTAAGAATAGTTGTCAATTTTTTAATAATATGAAAATTATTTGTATGCAATAAGTTGATATCTCTTAATTAATTCTTAATAATGCTACATGCATCATATGGATTAGGTCCCTTTTAAAACTACCAATAATGAGCCTAGCCATGGTGGTTTCATCACTCTCTTAGATTTGGAGATTTCTCAAAATTTTGTTTCTTAGGGATCTGACCCAGCTCATAAAGTCATCTAGACACTTTTTATTTTGATAATGACATCATTGGGATGGTTAACCTATAAGCCTATAATGATGTTATGGAATGAACCATGATTTGGTAATGATTGACATATTCCCTTCTAGATGCCCAATAGATCTTTCATGTGGATTTTAACATGGTTGAATATCATGAAGATAAATAAGGTTGTATTCTCATGATTTGGTGTGCTAGGGAAAGAGAGACTTGGTATTACATTTGTTGTACCCAACACACCCCTCTTTTCCATAGGCAAGTGGGGACTCACTTTTTTCAAACTATGGTATGACTTTGAGCCCCTCTTTTATATGTTTATACAAAATATGGGAGAAGATTGATTATTGGCCTTTTTATACTGTGGAAAAATGGTGTTGGTTGTATATTTCATAGAATAACTAATGTATTTAGGGAGTTTTGAGCTATAAAAGTTTTTGGGACTTATATAATTCAAATTAATTCTATCTAACTTATCTCATTAGGATTTTTGTTTAGGCATTTCATTCAAATATTTTGTTCAATATATTTATCTCTATTAGGTTTTAAGTTTTTGGATTATCTTTTCCAAGATTTTGTATTTAAAACTTTTGTTTCATAAGAATTGGTCTCCAGGTTTATTGTGTTGGAATTTTTTTTACAACAATTTCCTCAAAACAATCTTACCAAAACAAAATGGATGGGACATACCCTTCAAACTTGTTTACCATAAGTACATTTCCTAATGAACATACCCTTTGAATTTTTTTTCATGAGTAATTTACCTAATAAACACACCCTTCAAAATTTTTTCCATGGGAATTTTTCTTGATAGACTTACCCTTGGAATGTTTTATCATAGGCATTTTGCCTGATGAAATAGATTCTTCATGATAATTGTTTCAGACATTTTATCCAAAACAATTCCCCCAATGATATACATTCCCCAAACAAAAAGGACACAATAATTTACCCACACAAAAATTATAAAATAATTTCCCCAAATACCCTTCTACCAAAACTCCATAGGAGTGAGAAGTGGTAACATCCCAAAAGCCTGGATGACAGATCAACGACCTAAAGGAAGAAGTAGAGTAAACAATTAAAGATCCCAAAAGCCACATAGGGATCCCAAGTGGCACCCCTATATTCAAGAAATTTATTTTATATATGAATATACTGATTCACTTTACATTTTTTATGAGTGAATCTAGAAGTGACAAGTGTCAGGCTCATAGGAGTCAAAGAGTCAAGCACCAAGATCTATGATGTGTGTTAACTAGCATACCAGAGATCTAACAAAACAAGATCAAGAATGGAAACAAAGGGATTTATAGTGTGAGTTTGGTAGTGACAAGTGTCACCCTCATGGTAATGTTTAATAAAAATATCCAATAGTCATGGGATCCTAGTACATAGAGATCTAATAGTATGAGATTGATAAAAACTTTTCAATGGGCACATATCTGATGATAAGTTACTACATGGTGAAAAGGTGATAAGTAATGGAGTATATTTTGTAAAATATATTAGAAAGCCCATATATATATTAAATCACATTCTCACATTTCATCATGAATATAGATCTAATGATGTGAGTCCCAGGTCCATTTTTCAAAGGTCTACACTCAAAGACAGGCAACATGCAATGTACAATCATATTAGGATTAGTCACTAGTCTTGAAGAATTGGTAAAGTGATACTTATCTTCAATGCATGTCTGAGTTACATTTGGAGGCATCTAATCTAAAAAATATTTAATAGGTTGTTCTCACAAACTATGAAAGGCTAAGACTTTGTGCATGAATATTTTGGAAAATGATGCATATATTTGTAATTTGCATATAGTTTGAGTTATAATTGTAAAGAATTGACTTTGTCTTTATACACATGCACATGTTGTATATATTTATCAAAGGATAATTTAAAATGATAACTATAATTAGACTCTTATATGTTTTTAGACCACAATTATAACTCAAGTTCTAACTATCACATGTAATGCCCTTGCATGAATTTGGAGGATGAGGCGATCCCATACCCAAGTTTATGTAAACAATTATAATCCAACTTGGATTTTTTCAATAAAATTTTGAATACAAGAGTATCATCAATTTTGATCATCAGTAAATGTATTCATTTATTTTCTTTCTAATTTATATGTAATTAGTTGTTACTTTCTTTGGTTGTATGTTTCAATAATCTTTAGTGTGCAATAGTTGTGAATGGATTCTTGACTATCTTGATTAATGAACTAATATTAGATGTGAAAATTTTATTTAAATATTGGTGAATTATATATATTAAGTCAATTAAGTAGATTGATTATTAATTTTGAATGTGCATGAGTGATTTCTTTGATGTAGTTTTGTGTGTGTGTGTGCAATAGCTACCTCAGATACTTTGCTAGATCGAGCCATAATCTCCTAAGTAAGAATGTGTAATAGCTTCCCTAAAAGGAGTAACCTTTGTCTAAGCATATGAATTTTCTACATTAATATCTCCTTAGAATTCTTATTTGTGTTTGATTGTTTGTGTGTAATTGCTGCTAGCAATAGTCATAGGTTATGAGAGCACTTGTCCTTTTAGAAACTAGCTAGGGAAGTGATTCCTAAATACCAAAAAAGTTTTCTTTTTTGACTTACCCTTCCCTCTTTTCTAAGCTTGTTTTGAGATCAAACCACTTTATATTATAATCCAACCATCCATCCAAATCACCTATAAATTCACTATCCTTTAGGGACCACACCTCTATCCAAAAATATTATCAATAACCTACATGCCCTACCATCTATTCCATCAACAGATTATTCCAATTGCATACCTACAACTTATGCCCTAGAGTGGAGTTTACCTCCATTGAAATCATAAAATGTTAGAGGCTACCTCATTATGTTATGGTGTACATAAAACCCTCATCAATAACATGCATAATAAATTGGGGTTTTTAATCCAAACCACCACTAAAGGAAATATTAAAACTCACCCTTGTTCACTTGGTATAATTTTAGACATTAAGAGGATAGAGTGATTAAACACATTGATCATGTTCTTCATCTAGAACCAGATTTATTTTTATTTTCTCTTTTTTGTGATAGGTTGATTTATATGATCCTTGACACTTTTCTATCAGATCATCATACTATATGCTTTAATATAGAATGGACTACACCTTGGGTAAATCCCACTAAAACATAGTTATATATTAATACTACTCATCTCAAGCATGAAAGAATTCTTGAGCATATTATCAAAATTTGGAATTTGGTTCCCAAACCCACTGAGTATACTAGATGGATTCAGTGGTGGAATGGTTTTATTTCTCACACCACCACTTTCCTTTGTGTGTATGGTAAGTAATAGGTTATGTTTTTATAGTGAATTCATAATTCCACAAACCATGAACATCTATGCATTTCATAGAATCTAGATGCCTCACCTTTCAATGTTCACTTTCAAACTCAAGTAAAATTTTGGGTTCATAAACTCTATATTGAGGATTACTACAAGGCAAGAGGATCTCAAATTAGAGATCAAATGAATTGGATGAAAATTGGAGATAAATTCAATAAATAATTCTTTTCTCTCCTCTCTTCTAGAAGAGTTGTCAATATAATCAAAGACATCAAGGAAGGAGCTATAAAGGTTACCAAGCTTCCTAACATCTTGAAAATTTGTGTCCACCATTATCATGGTCTTTTTTTGTAACTCAACCCACATCTCCTGAGCATGAATTAACTCTAACTCAATGCATTTAATTTGTCCCTTATAAACTTTTTGAAGCTCAACGGGTTTTTGTGATATTCCTTTCACCTTGAATGATTTCAAAGAAGTAGTTATGTAGATGGATATAGATACATACCCAAGTATTCATGGCTTCCCATATGAGTTTTATGAAACCTTATGGGATATTATGGGTCTTGATCTTCATAAGGTTTACTTAGAAGCTATGTTTTTTAACTCTTTTGGGACTTTCATCAATCAAGGTAACATCAAGTTTATTCCCAAGTATGGCGATCTTGAGGTTATTATTAATTGGGTACCCATCACCCTTCTAATTTTTTTCTTAAAATCATTGATAAAGTTTTAGCCCTCATAATTAAACATCTTCTTCATTTAATTATTAGAAGTGAACAAAAAGGCTTTAGCTAGCATAGTTATATTATGGATAATGTCATTTTTGTGTAGGAATGCATGGAATGGGTTCATGTGTCTATTCTAAAGGCCCTATTTATCAAGATTAATTTTGATAAGGCTTATGATTGTATAGAGTGATATTTTATTTCTACCATGCTGCAATCTCTTAAATTTGGCCCCCAATTTGTGCAGGTTATGAATATGATTTTTTAAGATGTTAGGGTGTGTATTACTTGAAATAGGGCTCAATCTAATTAGTTTGAGTTGCATAGATCTATTATAAAAGGTTTTTCTTCAACTCCTTCTCTATATGTCTTGAAAGCTAAAGGATCTAGCTATCTCTTAACTAAATTTTATTTTATGGGTTTGGTGAAGGGCATGTATCTCCCTAATTTTGGACATCAATTGCTTAATATTTATTGTTGACCATTTTGACCGCAAGTCAAAATGAGTCAAACCCCTATAGTCTAAAACTTGATATATAGGTATAATAACATGTTTTAGGTTGTGGCATGGTCAATATTATATCATTTAATGTCTTATTAGCCTTGGTCATAGTCACATTTAGTCCTTATGTCATTTTGAGTCACTTACGGGTCATATATGGGTCATAAATGAAGGTGGTATAGTTTTACAATAAATAAAAGTGTTTTTAAACATGTATGGGTTAGAAAAATGTTAGAAATGTCAATCCCTAACTAAAACTTGTAGGTACCCTATTGAAACAAGAAGAAAAGTGGTAATTTGGGTAATTTTAGAAGTTGTACAACCTCTAAAGGAAGGTGACACATGTGTAAATAGTTTACAATGGATATTAAACTTCCATGGACTCATCTTGACATTTTATTTTCTTTGGAATTCTTGAAAATAGTCACAAACCATTTTACTCCATTACCCTTCTAGACATGCAAAACTAGTCAACAAGTTTCTTCTTGGTATAAACAGTAGAAGAGGTTCTACATTAATGAATTTATGGGCTGATATTACACTCAGAACACTTAATTTCATAATAGTATTTCAAGGATTGGTAACTTATGTTTTATGAACCATCATTTAGAAGTGGATTGGTCCTTTTTCATGTTATTTCCCACACTCTGTAGGTTTCCATCTTATGTGGGTATGTCTATATAATAAAAATGATTAAATGGATTAAAAATGACATGGACATGTTTTTTACATGGTTTATATCTTTAGTTTCATGATCGGAGTTGAGTTGATAAGTACAACATCTCAAGTTTGTAATTTGGCATCACATGGAATTATAGATAACTTTTCACCATTTGTAGAGGTATCATTTCATTTTAGGGGATTAAAATTAAGGTGATAAGTTTAATTTAATGTTTCCACATCTTTAAAATCACCTCATATCCTCCAAAATTAGTCTAAATATCCTCACGTGGAGTGGCAGTCAAGAAATATACTATATAGTTAATTTCTTGCATGATTCCATATACAATCAATTAAGTGAGATATTAAAGGTATTTAAAACATTAATGTGTTTATAAATATGGTATTAATTTTTTTAACTCACTCCTATTACTTTTAAAATCAACTTAAGTTCTCCAAATGGTATATAACTAGTTGTGATAACTAGTATTCCAACATAGTCCACTTTCCTAAATGTGTTCACTCATTATCAAATGTGTGAAATATTATATAGAATATATGTAGAGAAAATGAGTTTTTATAATATATTAATAATGATATTATAGATTCAAATTCAATCCAAGTCTCTCAAATGGTGTCTGATTAAGTGTGATAATCAATTTAGGCTATATATACAGTCTAGTATGATTGATGAGCATACACAAAAAACCTCTCAAGAGAATGTCACATTGGAATTTAAAATAATTAAATGTATTAAATATTAATTTGATAAATTTTAGAGGATACAAATCTTACTAAAAGTCTTATACTATGCACATTGCTTAGGTTTCCATTCACTTCCTGCACATTGAAATGTCTACCTATAGGTGGTCCAACAAAGAGATATAAAAGTGGTTTATGAATGAGTATGGATATGTTTTGAGATCCTTATTGAATTATTATGAGTTTAAGGTAGTCATTATAAACTTTCTTAAGGAATTGTATTAGCAAATAGTCTTGATAAACACTTTAAAATAAGAATTCTAGGTTTTAGGGATAATTTCCCTAAAATCTCTAAAATAGAGCCTTTAACAATTTTGATAATGTTATGGGATGAAAAATAAGAGAACCTAGGTGATATTTAATGGTTCCATGTTGAATCCTCCACATAGAGGAGTTTCCTTGCAAAAGGATATGGAGGTTATATAAGTAAAAAAGATTTTAGGAGGTTTCAAAGTCAAGCTTTTATTCACTGCAAACATTCAATGTTCTCTACAGGAAATTGAACTTTCAATGACTCTACACCTTAAGATAGAAATGAAAAACAACATACCCATGGTAAGTGATTTCATTCAAGTGAAATGGAACACTAATTTTTTATATAATAGATTAATTTCAAGGTAATGGCCATATATTCATCTATAGGTGTACATTACCTTAGAAAAGGCTTCCCTACAGCCTACCAATAGGTGCTTACAACTCATGAAGTAAAGTTTGAAAGTAATTGAACCTAAAAACATGAAAATTTTCCCTTGTAAGTTGATAAAATACTCATAAAGAGACCTCAAACCATATGACATATATCTCAAGGCTAAAACACACTTATAGGAACTTTGATACCTTAGCATTGGTCAACTACAATTGACTGTGGTAAACAGTGAGCTATAAATGTGGTGTTCTTGATGTTGGCATAGTATGAACATGATGGGAATAGATTAAAAATATTGTCAAATGACATTTAAGAATACAATAAGGTATTTATACATTTTTTTAATGATCTAATAAGTTAAGAATGCACCTAGAGGTTTCAGCTTTTGATCAAGAAAGCAAGACAACACGGTTAACATCTTAACCAATCAAAGTAAAGAGTTATGAAATAGATGAATCTTGTAGAGTGAATAGGTTTGGAGTTCCTTAAAAATAATAATGATCATAGCATCATGTTCATTATGTTTTAAATTAGGGAAGGGCCATTTTTAGGTGCACCTATAATCCACATTAGAAAATCCTACATAGACAACCAATATAAGAATCTATTTAGGGTTTTTAAGGAGTAGAGGGTGATAATAAGGTGGTTCAACCTTGAAATTCAACACATAATATCCCCATGTCTTCGAGAATCTTCTAAAACCATTATTTTATTTGGGACAATAGATTAGATTCCTTATATTCTATCTCTGATAAAGGGCACTCCAAAATACACAAACCCTATAGACTTAGAGGGCAAATATTATGAAGATGAGTTGGAAACTTGAATAACTTCAAAATATAATTTGGAAGGTTGTGATATATATGGATTAATAGGAAAACCAATACACATATGTGGAGAACTCAACATGATATCACAAGTTCAAAAGCATGCAGGCAGACCTTTAGGTCTAGACTAAGCTCATTATCTATTTAGGGATCTACTTTCATTTCTAGCCTTAGGTGAGAATTATAATGAACTAAAACATGTTTATTAAGGATTATAAGGTGTGTTTGGACTTTTAGGGTGTAGAAGAAACCACATTAATGTCATTTATTGGCTCAATCTAATTTAGGCCTATGTGGAATGAAGAAGGGAACTCGAGTAGATAGGTTTGGAAGCTCACACCTGATTGGACATTTAGCATGGGAGTATAAGATTTTGAGGTATGTTAGAGAGGGTATTGAAGAAGGCTTTATTGAATTTTTTTGAAGGATTGAATGTCATAATATCATGAACAATCCTTGGAGACTAAAACTACATAAAACTCTCCAAAACACTATTTAATGACTTGATGAAGAAGATAAATGGCTTTCTTTGACAATTTTTGGTGTTTTGTAGGTTCAAATAAGATTCAAAGGATGAAATTAAATTTTTTAGATAGGTTGTGACTTTATCTAACACCTCATGTCAATTTATTTTAGTATAGTATCTCAAAATTATCTTTTCAATTGCCTTCATCTCAACTAGTCAAAACTAGCATAGTGCACAAGCTAGTGAGAGGGTGAAAACTTCAAGTGGGAAATTTTAAAGTATTCCTAATGAATATAAGGTAATTATTGGTATTAATAGGTTTAATTCACTCCTATATATGTATTATTTTGGAAAATTGAAGACAAATTTGGTGACAAGTGTGAGAATTGAATGAAAGAGGAGTTATTTGGACTGTAGGTAGTGATAACTTAGCTCTAGAATAATCTTGATCATTAAGGATGCAACCAATGCATGTTGGAGAATTTATAAAACCCTCCCCATAATTTAAATCATAAATATATCCATAATCAGTTATGGACATTCCAAGAAGGCCAAATAATGAAGGTAATTTTTTGAGCAAGCAATGAGGAATCCTATGCCACATTTTAGGAGTTTGATGATTTAAGGAACATTTGTCCAAGTATACCTTTCATTATCTATTCCATTTACATATATCCTACATGTGTAACTCATTTTATTATCATGACACATGTCCTAGTGACTCTTGGAATTCATTCTCTTTTTTTTTTCTCTCAAATTCTATAAGTAATAGCCATTTTGGCTCTTATAAACTAATACCACACAATGTATAGTGAAGCCCTACTAGTTTTAACATTGTAATTTTCATTATAATAATAAATGTAATATATTTTGATTTAATTTCTCATATTTTCAAAGTGTGTGAAGAGATGTATAGTGAATAGTTAAGAAATATCTATATATCCTTGCTTTCTCTCAATATTTCCATGTTTGATGCAAGTGAATTCACTCTAGAAAGTCATGTGAAGTTTTGTTAAGTGTGAAAATATTTTATCAAGTGTAAAATTATCCCTTATTAGTTTCAATAGATATATTATTTCACTTACCATGAATATTCTTCATACACATCACCTTCATATTAAAATACTAATGCTCGAGCACTCTAGGACTTTTAAACTAGTATTGTATGCCTTATCTCTTAGTGAAAGAAGTATGATAGTCTTGTGTAAATCATTATGGTGTATAAATCCCTTATAATAGTTTAATTTCATGAAAACTTCTATCTCTTTTCCATAAATAACTAACTAGTTTAGGTGATAATCACTTTAAGACATATTCAAGGAGCTTGCCCTTAAACCTAAAGGTTTACTTCTACTATAGGTACACCCACATACTTAAGGTATTCCCATGTTTCCCAAATATAGAGGAGGCTTGAACATCCTCCTATAGGGTTCAATATTTTGTGACAACAACTATTTTATTGATGATTCTTTTCTCACTCTTTAGGAAGAATAAGCCTCAGTCAAGAATTCTATCGAATGCCTTCACATATTTTGTCTAGCCTCTGGGTCTTCCATACAATGGAAGAAAACATAGTGTTACCACTAGTATATTTTTATAAAACCTCATTTATTTTATGGATATTAATGGTATTGGCTCCTCCCTAGAGTCTAATTTATGTTTTTGGGTATTCCATTAGTGTTTTAGGACTCTCCTATTGATTTATTATCTTACATGGTTCAAAGGGTTAAGAAAATATATCTTTTTAGAAAACAAAGACCTTTTCATTATTAGGTAATTTATATATTTACTCCAAGGTGTTAGATTATAACCATACTACTCTTCATGTTGGGCTCCCTAAAATGCTTCATATGCCAAGTTGTAAAAACTCCTTAGAGATTTCCTATGAGCTAATTATAAAGGCCACAAGGGCTTCCAAAAAGTATCATGGGATATATGTTACTAACTTAAAGAGTCTAGTGTCCCATGAATTATTTATATTAAGCTTAAATTGCTTACTCTTAGCTTTAAGTGAAGCATTATAAGGATATAAGGTGATGAAGCCTAAAATATTTTATCAAATTATATTTCTTAGGAGCACCCTTTTGGTAGAAATGCATGGCAAGGCCTTGGTTTGCATATACTTATCACAACCCCTATTATTATTAATATTATATAACTTTTTTTATTTATAGTATTTTTAAGTCTTTGAAACAACTCAAACCTCATCTCATTTGGGTGGGAGAGGGATTCAAGAACAACCTACCTCTTAATTTTCACTCTCTCTAGTTCTCCCCAACATTAAATTTTCATAATGTTCCCTTTTTTCCCCATGGATAAATATTTTGAGTTTGTTTAAAAAAATTATCAAAAATATTGAGTACTTTTTTTTAAAAAATTCCACACTTGGCTTCCTTATAATCATGTTCAAAATATATTTAACCTTAACAAGGAAGATATTGAGTCTATTAGAGAAATTTAGAGTTCCATACCAGATGAATACCTTCATAATATTGAATTTAATTCCATTAATACTTGGTGAAATAATGTAATTGGCCTACTAACATGACCTTTTCTTGGTATTTTACTCATTTAGGGTATAATATTTTGGCTCCTTAGCACATTCAACATGACATTCTTAATCATTGATGGAATCTTCATTCTAGCCAAGCAATATGATCTAAAGTATTTCCCATAATATGGGATGCCTTTATTGAATCCAAAAAAATCACTTTATTTAGTGTATTTTTTACTAGGGTTTTCATGTGGGTGACCATCTCAAGCACATGGGGGTTTCAAATCCCATTTACCTAGCTTGTCACCAGCCAAAGATAATCAATCATATTTTCTATTTTTGTTTCCATACTTAATAAACTTGGAATTGGATTCACACTATTTTCATTCCTTTCAGAGATGAATTATTTACCTATGAAATTTATATCTTTAGGGACTATGCCTTTTTACCTACAAGATACAATAGATTTTGGTAGTTTTTCCATGTTGATATTCTTTCTCAAATTTGGAAATCTAGAAACTATGCATTTTTTAATCATGAATATATGGAAAGAAGATTTTATGTAACTAACAATTTTTTTTAATCTCTAATGTCATCCTCTAAATTTAGATCCAAATAGACAAATTTCATCAGGAGCTTAATCATCTTTAGATTATGTTAGATAACTTGGGAAATGCCCCATGCATAGTCAGCTGTGATCCTCTAAATCTTCCACATTTCCATTCTCATCCTCACTGGTGAGGACATTGTTTTTGTAGGTAGTATTATCAGAGCCATCATAATATCCCCTCTCTTCAATATTAATTGTCATCCCCTCACCATGATGGGTATGATGGTTATAATAGAGGAGGTGGTGGAGGGGGGATGGGGCCCTCCTCCACATGACAAGTTTCTATACTTGTCCCTTACTATTTAGTCATCTTGGTATATTGATGAAAGTAAAAAAATTAGTATAACGATGAGTGGGATCCCTTACCTATGGATGAAAAACCCCTACTCAGGGGGATAGGAAGGAAATATGAAGGATATTCCTTATCTATTGGCCCATTCAATCAACATTTGTTGATGTTGCCTAATGAATTTCTTATTAATTATGTTTTTTATGTGCTCATTTTTTTGATTGTTATGCACTTATGTCAATATGACTTTATGTGATCTTATTTTGGTCATTATTAATTTTCTACTACACTAGTTCATCTCCTAAGGCTTTTTATAACTTGGTATGATTTTACTTGTGGGTTGTGACTCTTTCCACTCATTGTTTTGGTATGAGAACATTGTACCATATCATTTTTTATTGATATAAGTGTACTTTTCAATCCAATTTTTTTATTTCATTATTAGAGTATCATTCAACCTAAAGACTAATTGGATCCATAGACCAACAGTTATTTAGTCTCCTTTCATGAAATGTATGTTTCAATTCTTGAAATTTCAATTTTACAAGTGTGTTATGTTTACTTTTATGAACGTCTGTTTGCTTTCCTACAAGTGTGTTTAATTATAAAAATTCAATTCATGCATGTGTGATGTTAATAAATTAACTATTCCATGAATTTGTTTTATGCCCTATTTTATATAGCCTTTGTATGCCATCCTTGGTTTGATATGACATTGACTAAATTAAGTTAGTAAAATGAAAAGGATTAATGTCACTCATTATTTTTGGTATCTTTTTTGGGGAACACTAGTGTTATTAGGGAATTGTAAACATTTTTTTCTATGATAAATTTATAGTAAAATATCATTACCCTTCCTTTTATCACATAAAAAATAAGTTTGTTTGATTTAATTTATTTAATTGAAACTGTGTCATTTTGATTTTCATCAAGGTGTATTTTTTTAATATAAATTAGATTAAAATTTTCAATTTTTAGGAATTAGATTATAATTTTCAATTTCCAAGAATTATATTAGAACTTTCAATTTCTAAAGATTAAGTTAAGGATTTAAATTCTTTAGAAATTAGATTAAAAAATAGTGTTTTCATTTCCATAAAAGGTATGATTTAAGTTTCCAAAAAATAGATTAAATTTTAAATTTATAAAATTTATTTTACTCTTGTGAGCATTCAAAGAAGAAGAGATATAATATTAAAAAAATCATAGACATTAGTTTTACTTTGATAATATATTTAATAAATATTTATTTTATGATTATTTTATAGAATAGTTCTTCTAAAAAATGTTAATATATTTCAAGACTTACCCCTAAAACCATTTTTTTTTAAACTATATAAAAGAAACAATGACTAAAAAATATTTTTAGGGAGATTCAACCATTAATGTTAATGTAGGATGGGAAAAAAATACATATTTAATTTTTGTATACCAAGAGAATTTAGCCATCAAAATTATGATACAAAATCTACTACAAGAAAAAATGATTTGTGAAACAAATGTTGTAATAGAGATAAAATAAGAAAGAGAAAGCATATCTACTATTCTTGTCTGAACAATAGAAGATGATATAGAAATAATTAGAAACATGCATGAAATTCATGATCTTAAGTATGGGAGAAAATATGAAGATAAAATATTCACATCTATATCTACAATTATTTATAACTTTCAACCTACAAAAACCCTATATGAACCTATTGATGAAGGTGGAATAGAAGTAATTATTGCTCCATCTATTGATATTGAAATGAAAATTATTACTCTTAAAAAGGATAAATATGATATTTCACCTATTGGCATGATGATTTAATCTACAATGGTTGATATTTTTTGGTCAATAATCGAGTAAGAGAGTATAATTGAAAAAATAGACTAAATATTATTTTAAAGATGTTGAGTATGAATGCCAAGTTTCTTATACAAAAAAATTTAACATAAAAAAATAATAAATGATTTCAATTGGAATCATGGAAGGTTTTTTTATAGTTCAAAGAGAACCATGGCCATCAAATCAATATATTTTAGGAATATATTTTTATTTTTATATAAATATAAATATGTTTCCTAAAATAATGCATTTAATACTTGGGACAACATAACTCCACCATCTCAATATTTTTAAATTTTTTTACAACATCTCATTAAATTTTTATAATACCAAGCCCATAAATTTCAGCCTCTACCTCAACATTAACATTATGTTGACTATGGGAATCTCAAAAATAAACAATCCCATCATCCCATAACATTTATTAGTTAATGTTATTCATACACATAACTTGAGTAGTATAATGGCCTAAACAGTGTGTTGGATAATTGTCAATAATGTCATGGTGATGTCATAGAGGTGTCTTAGTGAGTGGATGAAGTGCCTTGATAGCCTAAGTAATAATGACAAATTATGTAATGTGTTTATCCTAGTGTGCTTAAATTTGGTTTGGTTGATCTTCAGTTTTGGAATGGTTATAGATGTTTAGGGATGAGTTTAGAGTGTTGAACATGTGAAATGGGTCCTATCAGTGTTTAAAAATGACTGGAGAGATTGTGTGCATGAGTGGAATTCACCTGATTCATCATTGTTCTCATCTAGACATTTTGGGTCTAGTGGTAGAAAATCTAAGTAAGTAGTTTGTTGGCATTACCATTTCCACATATGAATGAGTTAGGGGGAGTTGGTCATATTATTTTGATCACATTAGTCCCTAATTTTTATGCACTAAATCTTGGGTCATGCACCTAAACATGACAAAATATATGCAAGTGTAAAGTTAGGCTCCCAAGCAGTTTGACATTATTTTCTCATACTTGGACAAATTTTCATGAGGTAAGAAAGAGTCAAGTAAGAATTTTGGTGATGGAATATATCAAATTGTAGACACCGAAATCGTGTCAACTCCCCTGGTCATTCTCCGTCTTATTCTTCTTCGCCTATTTAACCCTTGTCGATCACTTGTCCTACCAACCTTGACCCTGGCAGCATGTAACAATGAGCAGAGAACTAAAAGCTAGACTCTGTCCTCATTGTGCATCTGCCGATGACGGTCTTTACCCGGCCAATGTCGCCGACGTCGGTCACTTATCGGCTGACGTCGGCAATCCTGCCGATGTCGGTCGCCATCCCGTTATCCGTTATCAGTTACCATTCGGTTCTCGATCGGTTTTTCGAAACGGTTATCGAACCATCTCTCGAAACCGTCCTGGGGCCTTCGTTCAATCTCCCCCCCCGATCAGTCAGACAGGCTCCCATTTTTTCTGACATCTACAGGCTCTCCAGCATCCATCAACTCCAGCATCCACCAACTCCAACGTTCGTTCTTCCAGCACTGCACAAGAACTTCGACTATGGCTTCAATCACGACTTCTCACAGGTAAGTATCTTCTGTGTTTTATTTCATTTTCTTTCTTATTATTTATTCCCTATTTTTGCTATCCCAAAGCTTCAAACCCCCAGACTCGACCAAAAACCCCGTCCCGACTCTGTTTAAAATCTTGTCCCGACCCTGTCAAGACCTTCTGCAACTTTCCCAGACCTCTGTTCAGAACCTGCCCCTACCGACGCCGGTCACTACCTGACCGACGACGGCACCTTAACCGACGTCGGCACCTTCCCAGACCGACACCAGCACCACAGAGACCGACGCCGGCGACTGTGCAGAACAGTGCCGCTTATCAGGTACGCATTTTATTTTCTTTCATTTATTTCTGTCATTTCATCTTTTTATCTACTTTCATCCAACATTACACTTTTTATCAGTGGGTTGATATCCTTTTAGGGAGTCTTCGTACTTCCAGGATCGGGCGTTCGCCTGACAACCCACCATATCTTTGACTAACATCTTTCTGTGTTTTAGTCTCTTTTTCACAGGTGTCATTCCTCCACAGCCAAAGAGGAGAATCTTTCAACGTCTGATTTCGGTGCGCTCAACTTTATCAGGTACTTCTAGCCTTAACTATTTTCTTTCAGTTTCTTATTTCTTCTTTGAATGTAGAAAGCAATTTTGCATAGAAACATTCTGGCACGCCCGGTGGGACCCTAGGTCCTCCTTGGGTTCTTTCTTTCTTTCGTTCATTTAGGCATTAGGTTTCTTCCTTTTCGCCTCCTTTCGTCTCTTCTTAAACGACATCATAAGCAGAACTAAAATGAACATTTCTTTCTTGCACTTCTAGACTAGCTAAACTCATATTCTTCGACTCTTTCTCCATTCGTCTTCATACGAACAAACATTTCAACTTGGACATTAAAACACTTTGCATTCATTTCTATTTGCCTGCATCTCTTAGACCACACATAGTAATTAAACCGCATATTGAATTAATCTAGATCACTTCATGTTACACGACCAAACCACCTGCACAAAACAAACATCTTAACTTACCTGAGACAAGGCCCGACTGGGATTTCATCCCCCAGCGGATACCTTACCCGTCCCGGTGACTCTACTTGGATTTCATCACCAAGAGGGAAGCCCACTCCGTTCTCTGGCGGAGTATAATCTCTAGGCGAGGTATATCTTGGCTAAGCGAAACCAGCTAACCACTGGAATCGTGAAGTGAGGGGAGCTTGCTCCTTAGCATCAGGCCACGTACCAGACCCTAACACAGACTTCTTGAGCACCATAACAAAACCCGAAACCTTCTATAGACTGCTTCTTCTAGGACCCGACTCACAAAGCCAATCTTCCTCTACACACATTCTAAGGCATAAGCCACTATAATCCTAATAATTTTACTTCTAGAATTTTAGGATCTACTTGTGTCTTCATCTTTTTAGTTCTTATCTGCTTGTTTGAGCGTGTAAGGACATTCTCTCTTGCCTTTTATGGTTTTGACACACAGTCAAACCAAGGCCCTTTTTGACCACTCTGGCCGTCAACTACTTTCGTCTACCTCATCTCTAACCCGTCCTATCATGGAGTTCCACTCAGAAACTGAAAGAACTCCTACAGGACCGACCTTGACCCCGACTCAACTTCCCATCATCCCTGAAGGGGACCAGGATTTCAAAAAATTCTTGGACCTCAATACCGCAGCCCTCCATAACTATCTCGTGAGAAATCTAACGCGAAACCTCTCGGGTGACATGGCGACGACATCGACACCATTCATCATCCAACCTTTTTTGACTCAGCCTTTCGCCCCAACCGTTAACTCAACCATGGCCAATACAAAAAGTTTGGCCTCTTCGTCTATTTTTAGACCGACCTCCATCGGGGTTTCGTTACCCCCTCAATCATCTACAAATCAACCAAGTTCTACATCGTATCAAAACTTGATTGCCTTGACCCCTTACACTCTTGCGCCCACAAATGTAGGAGTGCCAACCTATCCCTCTACCAGTGCCGCTATTCAACCACCTTTGGTGGTGCCTAGTCAACTTATACCTTCAACCTTCATGACGCAACCACCCTTAACCTCTACTTCTGCCCCTGCGACTAGTCATCCGTACGTTGCACCCTTACTAGTACAACCGACTATGTCGCATACCTCCTCTAGCCTCTTTCAAGCGCCTTACAACCTTGGGGGCGCTCCGTCCACCAATCCGTCAGTAGACGTCATCAAGATGCTGATGGATAAAATGTCCAGTCTCGAAGCTTCTATCTCCGGTTCAAATATTATCTCTTCATATGACCAGATTTATAACGAGCCCATTCATCCTTCTGTCCCTATTCGACCATACCCCAACCATTGGGAACTTCCTAAATTTACTCGCTTTCAGAGTAAGGAAGACCCACAACAACATCTACGGGCATTCAGACATGTCTGCTATCTTATTGCCCACGATGATGCATTATTATTACGCACGTTTCCTATGTCTCTTTCTGGCCCTACCCTTGACTGGTATAGCTCCCTTGCCAGACATTCTATCTTTTCCTTCATTCAACTCTCTCAACTATTTCTTGACCATTTCTCAATAAATATCACTAAACAAGTCTCGATCACAGACCTTTACTCCATTAGGCAATTTGACGACGAATCAGTAGTTGATTTTGTCGCCCGTTGGAGAGACTTGATCAACCAGCTCTCTTTCTCCTTGCCTCAACCCGAGCTCATTGAGCTCTTTTCTCGAGCATGTGTCAGTCACATCTCATCCACTTTGCGGGTTCAAACATTTCACACTTTCGACGAGGCCTTCACCATGGCCCGAAAGCTTGAACTCCACGCTATTGAAGAAGATAAGGTCAAATTGTGTAACGCTAACACAAGAACCAATGACCATTCTTCTTCCAGACCTTCTTCTGCCCACTCTCAATCTAAGGGGTTGGCAAACACTGTCATCTCTAGACCATCATCTTTAACAATAACTAACCGACCAACATCTTCAACATTAGACTACATCAATAAACATTTTCAACGTCAATCCATACAGCGTCAATTCACTCCAATTGGAGAGTCATATGCCTCTATCTTGGATAAACTCATCAAGCAGGGGGTCTTCAATCTCCCTTCAATCTGACCACATCAATTTGACCCCTCAACACCTATCCCTGCATGGTACAGGGAGAATCACTTTTGTAACTATCACCGTGTCAAAGGCCATGATACGGATCACTGTCAAACTTTTAAAAACCTCGTCCAGGACATGCTAGACAAGGGCGATCTTATCTTGGATAACCCGGACGCACCGCCCAACCAAAACCTCGACATTTTCAAACAACCTTTTCCTAATCACTCGCTTACTCAAGACAACATCCAAACCATGATCAATGACCCTCAAGACCATATACACACCATCAACACTATCTTACCTCTTGTCCCTGACCAACCTTCTTCACAGGATGAAGAACCCTCTTCTCCTATTAGTCCTCCATCTATTTCTCCTATATTGGAGGACGCCTTGATCACACCTACACCATTAGCCCTACCTTCATCCAATGACCATACCTTGCCTACTCCTCAAGCACAAGCAGAAGGCACGATCATCCCTACCATCTGCCCACTTGAGGAACCACCCTCTCCTATTTCTTCTCCACCAAGAGAAGACCCTATCTCTTCACCCATTTCGATTGAGGAAGACCCAGTCACGGTTTCCTCTTGCCCTTTACCTGAGATTGTTACATCTCACTCACCTCCGTCCACATCTAAGCCCAAACCCGTATCTAACCTTGCCCCACACAATAGTGGCCCTCAACCCAAACCCACGAAGACCATTAGACCACATCAGAGGACTCCTCCCCCACCTTCGTCATTACCTTCAATCTTAGGCCCACATCCATCCACTTTAATTGGAGTGCTTCCTACTCCCATCCTTCACAGAGGCACGTCGCCTCCATTACTCTATCAACCTGTCAAACATATATCTCCCTCAAATCATCGACCAACATCTCTTACACCTCTCAAACCAATGTCATCAACCCTCACTGCAATAAAATATCTAGACCCGTTAGCAGGTTCTTATACCTTGTTGTTACGGCACTTATTGCAGTCATCTTGCCTCAACCTTCCACCTCTCAAACCATATCATTCTCTCAGACCTAAACCACCTTGGTTCGATGACACTCATATTTGTGCGTATCATCGCACACCTGGACACGACACGGAGCATTGTTGTGCCCTCAAGGTCGCCATTCACCAATGTCTGGGGAATGACACCTCTCTTCTTGACCACGTTATCAAGCCTTCAACACCGCCCCTCTCATCAACTCTCGGATCAAGACCCTCTTGGTTCGACAACTCTAAATACTGTCACTATCATCATACTCCGGGACATGACACTGAGCGTTGTTGCGCTCTTAAAGCTGTCATTCGTCACCAATGGAGAAAGGATTCCCTTCTCATCAAGGATCCTCTAGACCTTCCCTCCCACAAATCATCAACACTAACTCATACCTCTCCAACCTCATCACCTAAATCGGGATCTCCACGCCAGGTTCTGGTTCCTTTGTCACCTTTAACCCCCTTATTCAACATCAACACAGTCCATCTGACCACTAAACCTCAACCTACCTTAACCAATCCGTTAAACATTCTCCCTAGCCACTGGGGGAATTCAACCTTCATCCAAACTTTGACCAATTTTTCAACACAGTCTCGACCACATATCAATCACTCTTTCAACTTAGCCTCAACCAGACTAGCAACCAAACATTTAACCCGACCTCAACCAAACATTCGACCCAACCAAAGACCAAATACCAACCAATCAACCCTCGACCAACCATTGACCAACTATCAAATGACCAAATCTCAATCAAACATTGACCAACCTTTTTATCCACACATTCAACCAGTCTCAATCAATCAACGACCATATCAGTCAACTTCACATCCGTCCACTCATCAATCAACACGTGACCAATATGGAGCGCAGTAAACGAGGCAAGTTTGCTCCTAATTGGCTCGAACCTTTTATTATCACGCACAAGTATGGATCAAGGACTTATCATCTGTCTTCTCTTGATGGATGCCCAGAACCTGAGCCTCTTAATGCGTTGCATCTGCGACCATTCTATTGCTAGTCGAGTACTCGTCCACTTGACACTTAACTTGAGCTCGTCCCTTGAGCAATCCTCATCCTCTTAATCCTACTTCCTTTCAACCCTATTCCTCTTAACAATTCCTATAACCCTTTTATGCGGTATGGATGCTTTGTCCTCATAAAAGGGAGTCCTTGACCTTCTATAATCTTGTCCATGACTCACATTTCTATAAAAACAAATCAAGATGTCAAAACATATCCATGGTCACTATATCAATATCAAAATCAAACAAGCAGACTGTTCCCTCGAAGGACAGCTGTACTATCATTGCTATAATAAATAGACTGCTCCCTCGAAGGACAGCTATTCAAAAGCCTTTATATTAAACAAAAATATAGACCACTCCCTCGAAGGATGGCTATGACTACTCTGGCAATAAACATCACTTTTCTTAGAAGCTTCCCGCATTGATCAGCTTCACAACCTGACCACTACATCAAAAGACATCTCTACGTAGGCTTCCCGCATTGATCAGCCTGCACCAAAAAAAAAAAAAAAAAAAAAAAAAAAAACAAAAAAAAATTGAAAAAGTCATGGACTTGACTTATAGTTGTCTCAGGGTCTCCTATAAAAAGGGGCATCGTTATCTTTGCTCTTAAAATGGGTTACCCTTCTTCCTCCTCCTATCACCCGCTCAAGGGACTTCGAGCTCACTTTAATGTCTAAGTGATTCGATTACCACTCTAACATAACTACGGTCAACGACGTCACGCATGAATGGGGCTCTTGGTTCTCATAACCCCTATCCATGCTATCTTTTTGGTCCTTGTCAATGAAAGAGCAATTTGCCTTTCATCTTTTCTCTTCACTTTGGTCACATTCACCTTCATCACTTGTCAATCGACTCAACTCAACTCTCTTTTAAAACCATCAACCTGACCTAGCCTATTCACCCTAGTTTCTATGGACACCAATACACACGGAAACTATTGACCCGCCACAATTTATGTTCAGCATAAACCAATACTTGCTGAAGCATAAATAGACCTCAATTCATTTTTAGCATACATCCATTAGGAATATGGAATATTGCTAGGGATGAAAAACCCCTCAACCAATGTTGCAGAATACACCATTTGGAAAAGGCTGCAACATCTTTTTTTCTCATCCTTTCATCCAATCATCGACCAATCTATCAATCATTTTAACCACCTGTCTACCACTCGGACGCTTGGTCTGAACTACATTGGTCTGAGGCCCTTCCATAGGGGCTATGTAGGCAGCACTCAGATGACATGACTGTCTTCTGGGGTTAGCTCGACCATTCTCGTTTGTTCATCTCTCTGATGGACAAACCTTCTTTCCTTCTTTTAACCATAATCTTGTCCTTGACCATGACCCATTTTATCCCTTTGACCCTTCCTCCCTTTTAGGGAGAACTACATTGGCCTGAGGCCCTATCACCAGGGCTATGTAGGCAGCACTCAGTTGACATGGGGTCTTCTGGGGTTAGCTCGGCCACATTCTTTCATCCATTCCTCCCCTCGACCACCAACCATTGGAGATCATGCCTATCTCCGCTGACCTCGACTACTTCCAAGACATTGTTGCCTTGGTTGTTTTTGCATGTATGCTACCTCATGACTGGTTAGCAGAATTGTGCGCAGACCTTTTTTGGACCCTCACAAGTATAGGATCGCACACCGGTTGATCCGCACTACTTGTGACTTTTTCGCGTTTCTAAGAGCACTTCCTGAGCCCAGGATACCTAAAACGCGACAACCCATTTGGAGCTTCAGCTTAGATTGAGTGACCCGATCAATAGACAACTAAATGTTGGGGCCCGGTTACTTCGATTTTGGCACTCCTCGACCCTTGACCTATGACACTTTTGACCTGACCATCTCGTGTAGTGGTATGCGCACAATCATGACTTTTACAGCATTCACCCTCACCCCCTTTTTCATCCACTCTTTGTCAAATCAGCACCCGATTCTCGGTTCCCTTCCCTCGACTCCTGCTTTGAGGGGGAATACCTCATCCTTACTCGGGGCATTTCACTTCCTATTTTGTCTTGCAGTTCATTCGAACAACCAACAAGACGAAATCAACCTTATCCCTCACCTGGGGCACTCACTCCTATTTTTGTCTTGCAGTTCGTCAGAACAACCAACAAGACAAAAAGGGGCAAATGTAGACACCAAAATCGTGTCGACTCCCCTGGTCATTCTCCGTCTTATTCTTCTTCGCCTATTTAACCCTTGTCGATCACTTGTCCTACCAACCTTGACCCTGGCAGCATGTAACAATGAGCAGAGAACTAAAAGCTAGACTCTGTCCTCATTGTGCATCTGCCGACGACGGTCTTTACCCGGCCGATGTCGCTGACGTCGGTCACTTATCGGCCGACGTCGGCAATCCTGCCGACGTCGGTCGCCATCTCGTTATCCGTTATCAGTTACCATTCGGTTCCCGATCGGTTTTTCGAAACGGTTATCGAACCGTCTCTCGAAACCGTCCTGGGGCCTTCCTTCAATCTCCCCCCCCGATCAGTCAGACAGGCTCCCATTTTTTCTGACATCTACAGGCTCTCTAGCATCCATCAACTCCAACATCCACCAACTCCAGCGTTCATTCTTCCAGCACTGCACAAGAACTTTGACTATGGCTTCAATCACGACTTCTCACAGGTAAGTATCTTCTGTGTTTTATTTCATTTTCTTTCTTATTATTTATTCCCTATTTCTGCTATCTCGAAGCTTCAAACCCCCAGACTCGACCAAAAACCCCATCCCGACTCTGTTTAAAATCTTGTCCTGACCCTATCAAGACCTTCTGCAACTTTCCCAGACCTCTATTCAGAACCTGCCCCTACCGACGCCGGTCACTACCCGACCGATGACGGCACCTTAACCGACGTCGGCACCTTCCCAGACTGACGCTGGCACCACAGAGACCGACGCTGGCGACTATGCAGAATAGTGCCGCTTATCAGGTACACATTTTATTTTCTATCATTTATTTCTATCATTTCATCTTTTTATCTACTTTCGTCCAACATTACACTTTTTATCAGTGGGTTGATATCCTTTTAGGGAGTCTTCGTACTTCCGGGATCGGGCGTTCGCCTGACAACCCACCATATCTTTGACTAACATCTTTCCGTGTTTTAGTCTCTTTTTTGCAGGTGTCATTCCTCCACAGCCAAAGAGGAGAATCTTTCAACGTCTGATTTCGGTGCGCTCAACTTTATCAGGTACTTCTAGCCTTAACTATTTTCTTTCAGTTTCTTATTTCTTCTTTGAATGTAGAAAGCAATTTTGCATAGAAACACAAATGTTTGGATGTTTTAGAACAATATGATCATATGGGATTGTTAATTTTTGAGCCTAGTTAATTAGCACTAAATTTAAGATCTTGTACTAAAGTACATCAAAAGATATGCATGTGTAAAGTTAGCCTTCCAGGAAAATCTTGACATTATTGGCTCTATGATAGATAAATATAAGGAATAATTTTAATGTAATTATATCTCACACATGTGAGGGATTCAAGATTAATTTGACACATGGTTGGTTTTTCCTATATGAGGAGATCATATGGTCCAACTTTGAGATCATACGAGTGAGTGAGGTAGAAGTTATTAAGGCTTAAATTTGGCTAATAAGACATATTGAAATGGTTCCCATAATTATTTAATTTTTCAAAAGTTAAATTTAAAACATCATTGATGGAGCGTGTTGCTCCAAGATGTCAGGAAGTAATGAGA
>JARHVA010009203.1:0-307500 GCA_037957365.1 Torreya grandis | reverse complement strand
TGTTTAATACTAAGGGAATCAATTTTTTAACAAAAATGAATGAGGAGATATTTTAAAAGTATTTCCCTTGTGTATAGCATCAAGTTGGTGGGGTTTTATGGGGTTATAAAACCATGGGGGAGACTCAAAATCCTTGATCTACTTATTTTTAGGAAGGGACAATGCTTAAGGTGTGGGTTCCTTATTTTTTGTTCATTAAGACTCATATCAAGATCATTGGTGACATGAGGCAACTTAAAGAGGCTGTTAGGGGGATGAAAATATTGATAGGTTAGTCAAAGGATAAGGGAGAAACAATTACCAAATTAGGATGAAAGGAAACATTACAATCATATATAATTTGGAAATAATGTGGTGGTGGAAGCCTTTTCTTGTAATCGTGTCTAGTAATCTATATCAAATCATTATTAATGTTGGAGGTAAAGATTATCTCACTCATCCATGGGATTTTATTTAGACTATGGGGAGGATCACCTTTTCGTGGACATTGGTAATCATTGTGTTATGAAAGAATAAAGATGATCAATCAAGTATGAGCAAGGATATTAAAGCTAAGCATGTGAATTGGGTTTTTACCCCTTTCTCTATCCCCAAGCTAATCAAATACTAAAATTGAAATGGTTCATTTTAGAAAATTTTTAAAAATGGGTGGTTATATTAACCATGTTGAGATAGTTTCTTGTGAGTATTTTAAAAATAATCCCATAATTTGGAACATTCTAACCAAAAGTGGGATTATTCCTTTTATTGAATTCATATTAGGCCATGATCCCATCTATCAATGGAATTCACCCAAGTTTGGAAGAAAATAATTTTAATAATGTGTGGGGTTATGATAAATGTGTTAAAGGAAAGTATCATTAAAGACACATAAATGGAATCCAAGGACATCAAGGCAATAAAGGACAAAAGGAGAAAACTTGAGTAGTTTAATTTTTTTTAAAATTTAGAAGAATAAGCCCTAAAATTTAAAAGGGGTTATTAAGGGAGGATTTTCCCTTAAAATGGATTGAGATGTGATTATATTTAATTATATACTTGACCCTTGAAGGCAATATATTATTGGTGCACTTTTACCATTTCTTCCTAATGAATCATTTCAAAGATAGGTATGATATGATCTTACCATTTTATCTATCAATATCCCTAGAGACAATGATTGAGGCTATCTATAAGGATAATTTAGTTGTTATCATTCACTAGTCCATTATATTATTGTTTGTGAGAGAACTCTTCCTATGATGGATAAATGTGTGGAGTTTATAATTGAAGGAAGTTATAAGGAACCAAAAAAATTCAAGGCTAAAGAGGAGATGATAGTCTTGGAAGATGATTCTTAGGAATCCAAGCAGACCCTCACCTAGGCTTTAAAAGGTATGGGTTAGACGGAATCAAAAAAGGATAAGCACAGGTTGTTAATTTATGATGATGATGAAGAGGGTGATCTGAATCACAAGGAGGTGAATATTCCATGTAGAAATTTTCCATCTCATTTTAATGGGGAATGTTAAAGGGAGTAGGGAAGATATAGTAAAAGGGCTTGATATGGAACATGAGAAGATTTTCTCTAGGAAATCACTAAAAAAAGGTTGAAGGCTACCGATAGTAATTTAATGAGTTAGGTGAGAGATTTAAATAGGCTAAAAAAGTCATCAATTTGGTTATATAGAGAATCTTTGGCCTTGTTGGGAGTGTTACCATGATGAAGAATGTTGGAAAAGATCTTGAATCAATGATGGAACCTAACCTAGAGGCTATCTATAGAAAGGACCATGATGAACTTGTTCAATATAAACAATCCAATAGGATAAAAGTTACATGGCATGTGCCAAGATTATGTCTACTCAGGAGAAATTATGGATGATACCTAAAAACTTGGAGGGGCCCATAATATTGGAAGGATTGAGTAAAATAAATAAAGGTAAGATAAAGAAGGGGAGGAAAATAAGGAAATGAAGGTTTATCCCCTTGTGATCCTTTTTTAACTATGTTCATGTCTAATTTTTTAGGTGGTTATTATGCTTTGTAGTTTTTGTTATTTCCTTATCAACTCTCTACTATATTCAGGCTAGTTATGGAAGGTTTTTTGGTTGCCTCCTAGGGGGAGCCAAATATATTTTAATTCTAGTTAGTTTTTCTAATTTATTTTGGTTTCTTTTTATAATCGTTTTGGGTCCTTAAAACCCACATTTTATCTAATCTAAAAAAATAGCATGTATTAGGACACACATAACTTTAAGTGTCAGAGAGATGATGAGACCATAAAATGTCTCATTATATCAATAAATAATACCATTTTATATTTCATAAATCATGTTTTCAAGTGGACTTGATGTAGTTTTAATAACTTATGCTTGTTAAAAATGAAATACTTGATATATCTAGTTTATTGTTTAGGAGTTATTTCAGTATACATCATTACTATTTTATAACAAGTTCTTAAAGAATATTGTCAAATGATGTCTATGCATTTTGAAATGAGTCATAAATGTAGATATAAAAGTTTTAAGTGATAACATACCAAATTAGGGACAAATTTTAAGAATTTATGGATATCATCAATAGATTTAGAGACCTATATAAATCATATACAAATTTATTTTGTAGCTTTTGAGATATATGGACTAGTGATGCAAGAGCATCCAAAGCATACAAATAACCTAAAATAACCTAAAAATAATTGGGTTTATTTTGTGTTGGTTTGTTTATTATTTTTGAATATGAAGATAAAAGACTAAAATGGATAGGTTGTTGTAAAAAGGCAAAACAATCATCAATAACATATTTCATCCTAAATAATATTACATATTTATATTCCTATTGAGAAATTATGCAAGTTTAAAAACTAATCATTTCTATTTGAACCTATATGCAAAATTTATGAGCATTTAAAGATGAATATAGATATTTATAGGTTGGCTCCAAAGATGCATAATATAGCTCTAAAGATACACAATCTAGCTTTGACATGCCCAAAATTGGCTCCACATATGTCTAAAATTAATTTTGGGATCTATAAGACTAAATAAATAATGAGAGAATGTTTTTGGATAAGTTTTAAATTCATTCTATATATAGTTTCTATAAATAGGCACTTTCAAAAATAAACATCAGTATAAATTAGTTCTAGAAATCTACAAGTTCAAAAATATGAAAGCAATGAGCTCTAGAGATGATTGTTGCCTACTTTTAGAAAGTATTACCATGAAATTTAATTATAATATTTCTAAAAGAGGAAAATTATTTATAGTCTTTCAACTGCCATGAATATCACAAACATAAATTTATTGGATGAAACTAAATTTGCCAATATTTTGATTGACTCTCTCTAATAAAATCAAATTTTTTTGGAAAGAAAACAAAACACCTCGATTCTCTCCAAAAAATTAGAAGATGGTGAATTTTTGAATCTAGCATTTCCTACTATTTTCTCTTTGAATAATGAGAATTATTTCTATTCTTAAAATAATATAAGAATTGAATTTATTATATTTTTATCTTAAAATAAGAATCAATTTTAGAACTGATTTGTTAGGTTTTTAGCCTAGAATAAGAATCAATTGTAAACTGATTTATCGAGTTGTTAAGATTAAGAAATTAGTTTTAAAACTAACTTATTAAGTTTTTATTCATAAACAAGAAGTTGTTAGAGGATTTTTTTTTATAAATAAAACCTTTTAATTCATATTTGGTAGTAGATAAATAATTTTAAAACTATAAAAAAAAATTGAATAAAGGATTTGAGAATTTATAAATTTTCCTACTTTTAATCCTTTTTCTAAGGGGAGATCAATGGCCCACTCAATCAAAGGAAGAAGGTTAGTTTGTATTTATTTATTTTAGATTAAATTTATTTATATTTAATTTATATTTATAAATATTTATTTCATTCTTAGAGTATCATTTAACCTAAAAACTAATAAGATATATAGACTAACATGTGTCTAGTTTCCTTTCATGAAATGTGTGTTTCAATTTAAACAATTTTAATTATGCAAGTATGTTTCCTTTTTTGAAAGTGTGTTTAATTTTTTAAATTGTGTTTACTTTTATGAAATCATGTTTACTTTTCTTATTTCACTCATGCAAGTGTGTTGTTAACAAAATAGTTATTCCCTGAATGTATTTTGAACACCAACCTTAGTTTGATATGACATTGACTTCATTCATTTGATTAAATGAAGAGGATTGATGACACTCATAAAATATTACATGTATAAAGTTTTAAACTTGTTTACCTTTCATGAGGTTGGTGTATCTTTTTGATAAGTCTATATCAAGTGAGTAGAGAAAAACTCAATCTAGGAAATTATGGTTGTGTGTGTCTTGCATGTGAACTAGTATTCAGATAAGGCAATTTTTGCCTTGTGCTTACCTTTCTTTTGATTGATCAAGGTATGGAACTAATGCAATAAATTTATACATTTCATTGGAACATGTTCTCTATTTTTCTTTGTGTCTATAGGAACTAAAGTGGCTTATGAAAAGAATGAACAATTGTCTCCTTCTGCAAGATGTAGCGATACCATTGCTTAATTTATTACATAATAACATATAATTATTTTTCGTAGGTGGAGTACCTTTATACTATGTGATTAAACATACTTAAATGGTAGGTGACATGATGTCCATGTTTTCATGAGTATTATGCCAAGTGCATAATCAAATGCATCAATGTGAAATTCTAAGAAATGTGCAATGTCAAGCATTGAGATTACATGCACAAATTCACATTGTTGTGCATGATTCCATTAAAACTCAGATATAATTAATTTTATCTATTTGAGTGGCCAAGAAATGTTTATGAACCCAAGACAAACCTAAATTAGAATTTTATGAGTCCAAGAAATATCCTCAATTTTTTTATATTGCATTGAGTGGGAAAATCCTAGATCACTTTAATATTTTATAGGTAAACATTAATTCATGTATAATCAATGATGTATATGATGTAATAAATTTATACAACACAAAATGTACACATATTGAAGTTTAATTACAACTTGTTTTGATGCAAAGTGTATAAGATGTGCCAACATGTTCAATGTGTTCCTCCTAAGTCTTGTTGAAGATGAGAATGCCATCCAAGTAGATGGTGACAAGGGATTTAAGGAATGACCATATTATATCATCCATTAAGTGTATGAAGGCTGTTAATTTATTGGTTAGGATAAAAGGGATTAACCAACCAATCACATAATCATTCTTGTGTCTTGAAGGATGTCTTCTAGACATCTTAAGGATGGACTAGAACTTGATGATAACCTAAATTAAATTAAATATTGGTGATGTATAGTACACCTCAGTGTTGATCTATGAGATCATCACTGAGAATCAGTTGATATTGATTTTTCACCATGATTTTGTTGATTGCACAATTGTTGACCAAATTTGACTTTTAGGTCAAAGTGAGGAACCCCTAGGTAAAACCTAATTTTTTTATGTTTTAGGGGTCTAATACATATTTTAAAAGGTTTTTCATAGGTTAATTAAGTTCATTTAATGTTATACTGGCCTTGGTCCTTAGTCATTTTAGTCCCTTTAGTCATTTTGGGTCATTTTAGGGGTCTAAAAGGTGCATTTAATGACTTGAATAGATTTCTTGGGAAGTGTGAAGATTAAAAAGGGTGATTTAATTTACATGTGTCATATTATGTCTTAAAAAACTATTTTTAACTAAAATTTGGTAGGTCCTTGAGAAAAAGGGTAGTTTTCTTCAATAAAAAAAGAGTTTGGCACTCCTACAGCTCTTTGGGAATTATGTCACATGGGAAAAGTTTTTAATGTGACTCTTCACCTTCCTAATGTTCATTTATAATTTTTGAATGCTTTTTAAGTGTCATTTATGTGCTAAAATCATTATACTCCTTTTTCACACTTCTTGGCAAGTAGAAGTGACATTTAGGTTTTTGCTCAGTATGGTCAGCATGTGAGGTTTCAAGAAAAATGCTCTTGGGGGTATATTTTATGCTCTATAAAATTCCATTTTATGCTTAGTTTCATAGTAATGGTGTTCTAATCTTTATGAACTATTCCTAAGAATTTAACCTTTCAAATCTACCTACTAATTTGTGTACCCTATAAGTTTTTCCTCAGTTTGGGTAGCTCCATATAATCCACTTATTGATGTTGGTTATATAAGATGTTTAATTACCAAATTTTATCAATTATTATTTTCAAGTTTCAAGTTGTTTTTAAGAGCCAATCACCTCAATTTTATAGACTCATCCCATTCTATGTTGTTGGCATTTTTTCACCATGTTCTATATTTTCATGCTTAAAAATGGCTCGAAGGCATTGTGATAGGTTCATTCTCATGTTTCAAAAATTATCCTAACCTGCCTTCACCTTCCAATCTCACTTTATAATCCTATGAGTTTCAGTCATGTGTAACATGACTTTTATTCTGTCATGAATATGCTTACATATAGGTGCTTGGAAGATAAATTCACATTAAATGAGATGTGTTGATACTTTTTTCGAACCATTATAAGTATGAGGAGTCAGTTTTAAATATTTTAAGTAGGTTTACAAATCATTAAGGAATTGGATTCCTTTTTCACTATTTTAAAGTTCCTTATTGCATGTGTATACGTAAACACCCACCTACAGGTGACTTGGTAGAGAGTTTTAAATCCACTTTGGAGTGATTAAACATGTGTTGAAACTATTTTAAAGTCCTAATAGATGGGGATAACATTGTAGGACCATGTGATGTGTTAAATTGGCAACATGGAGGTTGGAAACATGCTTTAGGGATAATACTGAGTTTTAGGCCTCCAATCCCTAAATCGTCAAAACAAAGGTCTAAGAGGTTTTTGTAGGTACCTTAAAACATGCTTACAGAGTGTTCCAAAGTATCCAAATAGGTATACCATTTTTAATTTATTATAGACAAGATATATACAAATCTTGAGGGGAGACTAATGAGTGAAGGATGGTTGTTGTGAAGCCTAAAGATGCCCTCAAAAGCATTATGAATAGATAGTGACATCTATAATCTTGAGCCTAAGGTAGCTCTCCATCCAAGAATTGAAAAATTTGACCATAAAATCAAAGTGAGATAGTTATAAATATTCAAAATGGAATCCATAAACTAGAATATCATCAGAGGGAGTGAGACTTGGTGTTATGGTTCCCCAAGTACATTTCCAGTCTATACACTATGGAATGTTGACCTACAACAAGGTAGACAGTGAGCTAGATTGATGTTTTGATGACTTTTAAGTCCATCCAATGTGAATTTAGATATGAGAAATTTAAAGGGATATACATATTTTATAATAATTTCCATTCATCATGACCAAGGTTTCAATAAGCAATGCATACATACATGAATCTAACAAGTAGGGTTCCACAGTCAAGATTGAGAGAGTTTAGTTGGGTTAGTTCTAAGTTTATATGAAGGATATAAGTAAGTTGTAATGATTAATGACATATGAACACTTACATAAAGGTTGTTATGACCTCTACATGCCCTAGGAAATTTTAAATGATCCATTGAAAGACTCTATATACACCTACAGCCAAGTTTTGACTGATTTAGGCAGTGAGTGGAAAGGGAGTATGTCTAGGTGTTTAGAAAGCATGAAAATGGAGAAAATGAATTTAAAAAAGTATAAAATGACTTTAAGAGGATATAAAGAGGATGTTTAATTTTTTTTAGATAAAACCATTTCAAAATAACCTACAAGTAATTGTTGCAAAGGAAACACAATCATACAAAGGAAACTTAGTCTTGTCCTAGTCAAGGAGTGAAGAGAAACTATTGGAGGTTGAGTAGCTTTCTATGTTATAATAACCTTAATTATAATCAAAAGGGGGTTCAAATTCATTCACATATACTAATAATGACTATATCTATGATAAAAAGGGGGTTAAACTTCATATACAGCCTAACATGATCATTGAAATGGATTAGAACATGATTTTTAGGTCACAATAGACATGTGAAAGCTTGTAAAATGTAGAGAAAACAATGGAAAAGGTCACCTTTAAGCTTTAGGATAGATGAGACTTGTGAAAGGAGAGAAAATATCTCAATAAGGAGATTTCAAGTATTCATACCTATTTGTATGCTTTGCATGGGAACTAAAGAAGTTCAAGGGTGTATTAGAGATCATAAACTATGAATTTAACTATCGGAAACCCTTACAAACCTGGATTAAGGACCAGTTTGAATAAATGTAGATATAGATGCATTATAATGACATATTTTGACCATGAGACCTATTTTAAATTCTATATTACTCTTTTAATCTACTCCTCATATTTTTTGGTTGTATAGAATCTATACAAACTTGGTAAAAATAGGGTATTTTCAACCATTTTTTATGTTGTGTAGGTTCTAGGAGGAGTCTAAATATGAAACCAAATTTTGGAGAAATATTATGAATTTTTATAACTCTCCATTTTCATTTCATGCCTCATAACAACTCCTAAGTGTCTAAACTAGGTGTTTCATTTCAGCCAATCAAAACTGGCATATTGGGCAAGCTAGTGATAAGTGTGAAAAATCTAAGTGAAAGTGATTTTAAGGTGATGATAATGATTCTAAGGAAATTTATGGTCTTTAAAATTATTTTAAACTTCATCTAATATATTTTCATGAGTGATTGATGCCAATTTTGAGGACAAGTTTGCAAGGTACATAAAAGAGTAGTTTTCTTGACAATAGATGATGATAGCTCATTTTGAGATGATTCCAAATGACCAAGCCTATAAATAATTCATGGAGAGACATATTTTATGTCATTAAACTTCATCCCAATCATTATACCTATTCCTAATTAGTTATGAGGTGTTCAAATAGGGTCAATCATGAAGGCAATTTTTCTAATGTAGTCAAGGAGTTTTCATGCCACTTTTCATGAGGTTTATGACTTGGATTAACATTTGTAATTATTTTCCTTGAATATTTAGTCCCATACCCTCTTCACATGAAAAATTAACTTATTTTCTCAGCTTTACAAGTGTCCTTATGACCTTTGGACTTCTTTTTTCTCCTCTCTCTCTATCAAGTTCTATAAGAACTAGCCATTTTGGCTATTGTACTTTATGCTCCTCCTAAGTATGGAAAATACCTACTCATTTTCATACCATTTGATCAATAATACTACTATTTTTACCTCTTCCATGACTTTTCATATTATTTTCAATTGGATGATGAACCTTTATTAGTGAAAACTATGGATTCCTTAGCATGTTTGTTCATTCTTTCACTTATTTGTAGCCTTTTATTATAGGGCATGTGAAATTTTCTAGGAGATGTCCAAGTTTAAGTGATTTATTATATTCACTATTTCCATTCAAGGCCCCTTATCTAGTCCTCCTAGCCTAATGAATTCATCTATAACCTCATAATGTAACGTTCATGTGAGAAGACATAGATTGGAGAAGTGTATGTTTACTTTATCCCTTGATTTCATGTGTAACATGTTGTTGGTAGTAATTAATCATCTAATTTGGTGTATCACCCCGCTTATTATATTTTTATTTTATTTGTATCTTCACCTTTTCATCCACAAAGTTTAGTTTTAGTTTCAATCCAAAGTGGTACATCAAGGGAGTTAGTTGTATCTAGAGATTTACCTCATTCTTTAGGCTACCTACAAGCCTAGAGGTGTTTCTATTGTTTCACTTGGATGAGGAAATATTTTCCATCTCCTAAAAGGGCTAAAATCCAATTGAAAACAATAATATTATATTCAATGATGCCATGTTCCATCCTTCTTGGGTGTGAGGACTACTAAAATCCTAAAATGAGAAGAGCTAGGCTTTATTTGATTTTATCAAGGATCTCTTGCATTTAATATTATATTGAATCATTATCCCAAACTAATCTACAATATAGGGGGTTATTTGATAGAGGGGATATAGGGACCAAATCAATGTTATTATTTTCTAGACATTGTGTTGGAAGGCCTTTAGGATATTTAAAGATTTTATCATTGTGATCGAGTAACTTTTTAAGATGTTATTTCAATTTTGATCAGATATTTTAAATTATAAAATCTTACTTTATATCCCATTTAGGTGTGTCAAGACAAACCATAAGTAATAAAAACTTTTGTGTGTGTAAAACACATTTATGGCATTGCTTGATAGATATTAAGATGACTTTGGTAATTAGTGTATACACATAATATTTTTAAACTTTATCAGTTAGTAATGCTTTCTCTTTTATAGGAACCTATCAAGTCTTAATATATCTAAGTTCATTACTTAAAGGTGTACCAAGAAATGGGTTGGTAAACCTTTGACGCTTTACATGATTTTTGGTCCTTCTACCATTACTTAAAATCACTAAAATCTACCCTTATTCAATTCTTAAAGCAATAAATCCCACTTATACACTCCTCTAATAAATTCACTATCTAAAATAACCACTAACTAAGTGAACACCCCATTTACTCATTTTTCATATTACATTGACTTGATTGACCTTATTATAAATTTAGCACATGTTACAAAACTCCATCAACCCAAATTAACCAAGTTTGAGGACTAACAACTCTATTTATTGCTAAGAAAATTTAACCTAGTTGACCTTGTTATATAATTTCCTAGGAGGTATTAGGGTCAATCCTTGGATATAAATACCCCCTTAAATTCATTTTTAAAGAGAGGATCATTCAATTTCACATCATTCATTTAGAGGTTTCATTTATTAGGTTTTTTTCTTGAAGTAGTAGCACTTGTCTTGTGGAGGTCTTGGATGCATAGGAGAAGTCATGTATCCTAGAGCTAATTTATCCTTGTGATCCTTAAAAGACACAAAAACCTTCTTAAAAAAACTAGTATCCAAGGGAGAGATTGAGGCATGGTAGGTTCACTTCAACAAGGTAATTATACTCCTAACCATTCATATTTTGGTTAATTATATGTTGTATAAATAATGGATTGAATTATAACTCTCCTTATTTAGATTAGTTATATATTATATTGAATACTATTATCTTTGATTTTTTATTATCTTCCCCATTTATGCCAAAAGATTTTGTGCTCACTAGATTATCTTGCATGTTTATTTACTAGATTAGCTTGTATGTTAGTTTAGTAGATTATCTAATTTCTATTTATCACATTATAATACCTAGCTAGGGTTATTATATGATGAAATTTGACTAGAGGGATTAGAAACCTTTACTTTGTCATTATGTAGTAAGAGATCCCTTAGTTAGGTTTAACATATCCATAATTAGTCATGGCCTTGATATAACAAAGTATTACTAAGTGAATTATAGTTGATTACCTTCTTCAAACTCAGATATTATTGAGTAGGATAAGTTATAGATACATATTATTTCATTTGCATATATTTTGGTGAAACTAACATGAATCTAACCCTTGTACATTTTTAACTTTTATTTATAGTCAATTGGATTGAGCCTATCAACCTAGTTTAACATTTTGTGTGTAGGTTTTCAAATTTCATCAACCCTGTCAACCTACTTTGGCTATTTATGTGTAAGATTTTCAACGTGGTCAAACTCATTGACCTAGTTCAATATTTTATGTATAGGGTTTTTAACTTCATCGATCCTTTTAACCTTGTTTCACCTTCTATGTATAGGGTTTTTAGTCTCAACTATTTGGATTAGACCAATTAATCCAGTTTTTTATTTAACTTTATATATCTAACTAAATCAACCTACTTGATTCTATTATTTTTTGAATTTTCCATTCTAGATAACTACATCAATATGATTGACATAATGTTTTTATATTTACTAGTTTTATTTATACTTGATCGCTACCTTACTTTTTTAAAAATTATTTTTTCTACATCTGTGGGATCAAACACTTACCTGTATGACCCAATTAAAATAAAAATTTAGCTTCTTTAAGAAAAAACATTTCATCAACTCGGTTGAGTTTGTATTATCTTTTATGTTCACTATAACCAACTTAGTACTTTCACTTTATCAAATTTTAAGTAAATTTATTTTCCCACCTTTTAAGTTATAATTTAAATTTAAACTATTTTTACTATTTTTGTTTTGTTTTGTTAAATTGTACCTACATAGTCAATTAGATTGACTAGTTCAATCTAGTTTTGTGTCTATTTTATACCTAAAAAACTAAGTTGACTTGCTTGACTATGTTTAAACTATTTTTACAATAGATTGAGTTGATATTCTTGACTTTATTTTGTCTTATTTATAGAACTTGATCAACCTATTCAATCTTATTCTGTTTGTTTCAATTTTTAGTTCAAGCAAATAAAATTAGCCTACATTTGATATTAATTTAAATCATTTTAATTTTTATTTGACTATAAGTTTATTTTATTTTTAAAAAATTCAACTTAGATTTCAAAATATTGATTTACGTTTTAATTTTTCACTTTTTTGGATTTCCCTAGAAACTATATACCAACAATTTTAGAACTAATTATCTACTATCATGAAGGGATATGTGATATCTATTTATGGTCCTTATCTATCATTTATAGATATCATGGAATGAAGGGCTTGCCCCAATACTCATAACCATAGTATAGAGCTAAACATGATCTTTAATTTTCATGTACCTCATGATATTTTGGGAACTCCTAGGATTTTCCCTTTGAATTGAATCTTAGGAATCCAACCATCTATTTTATTATGTGGTGCATCAGTTAACAACTATCCTCAAGAAGCTACTTTTAGCTTAATCTTGAAATTGGGTTTAGTGGGATATAGGAATGTTACCTCCTCTATAGTCAATGCTCTGAAACATGGGGCTAACACTATCCAATAGATGAGAAAATATATTTGTATGCCTACACTTTCAATAACAACCCTCAGCATGATGTACTTATCTTATTTTTGAACAATTACTTAGCATCAAAATTATAAATATTATTTCTTGTTATTTTTTATTCTATGTTATATTGCAAAATGTATTAACCAATGTTAATACAAATTTGGTAATGTGTGTTTTAACTAGATCAACCAACTTGCCCTAGTTGCCTACGTGCTTAAACTTTATTTTATGTATTATGAATTAAATCATCTAGAATCAGACCATTAAAAATGTTTTCTAAGATACAAAACTTTGTCGACCAACTTGAACTAGTCTATTAAAAATTATTATATTTTCCTATTTTTCCAACTATATCGACTAGCTCAACCTAGTCCAATCAAATTTTCTTCTGTTATCTTACCTATCTAATTACATCAACTAGTTTGGCATAGTGTAATTATAGATTTTCTATTATCCTAATATACTAATTGTATCAACTAGTTTTATTATATACCTATTGGTTGACTTGGTTATTTTTTAGCCTAAACTTTTCCTACCTAGAAACTAATTGCATTGACCAATTTTATTGTGTACCTGCTAACTGACTTAGTTTATTTTTCATCTTAGTCTTATCTTGTTAAAAAACTAACTACATCATCACATTTGATTTCATACTTTCTAGTTGACTTAGTTTATCTTTAGCCTAGTCTTTTTCTTGTTTAAAAACAAATTTCATTGACCTTCTTTAATTTTTTATTTATGGCTTACACAATTATTATTTTGACCTCAAATTTCCTTAGCCAATCTAATTTAGTTAATGTCCAATTTATTTTTATCTATTAAAACTTTCCCTAACAACAATTTTCCCATTACTATCTTTATTTCCACCTTATTTTGCATCAAGAAATCACCTATAAAAATCTTTCTTGATAACCTTAATACATTTAGAAGATACATGGGTTATTCTTTTATCCCCACCATAACCACCCAAGAGGATAATCTCTCATGGTGCACTTATTCCCATCCTTCATCAAAATCTATTGACTGCATCATGGTTCAAATTACCCAAAGTGGTGATTTAGATAGATCTAACCCATTTCACACATCTCAAGCTAATATGCTATCTAAACTCCCTTATTACACCATTAGAGAAATATATGCTAGCATAAAAACAAACTTATAGGGAATCATCCCATAGGAAATGTTCCTATACCTAATGGTGGGAATGTTCCTCCTTCCAACACTAATAACCAAAATACTAGCAACCAAAATACACCAATCGATTCTATTCAAATCCTTGCTCATGGTTTAACAAATGAATGTTATACAAACACATAATGATTACCAAATGATGAAAATGTAACATCACATATTACAAATGACCAATTAACCTCCTATCATCATTCCTATAAATAATAAAAAAATTAATCCTTCCCCTCTTAGAGATGCCAATGGAAATATCATTCCTCAACCTCTTATGCATAACAAGATGCTTCAAAACCTTCAAAATGAACCTTTAACTCATTTAATAGTATCCATTGATATTGGAAACATGTATAAAACTATTAAATATGATGTTACTAAAGACCCTACCTTTTTTCTTAAATCATTTGGTAATCTCTACAAAAAAATGGGTCTAAAAAAACATTTTGTCTACTACTAAACTCTTAGTCAAAATATTCATAGGAGATGTTTTATAATGGTATAATAAATTGACTCAACATTATATATCATAATTAGAATATTTTTTTAATTCTTTCACTAAATAATTTCAAAACAATTATCTTCTAAAAAATTATCCTGGTCACTTTATCAATGTTAGGCAATCACCCCCAGAATCAGCTCATGCTTTCATCAAACAATGGAAATCATTATCTCATAAAGTAGATCATAACATGACTGATAATAATATATTTAAACTATTTATTACCCTATTAACACCTTCCCTTTAATATAAGGTTTGAATATTTTATCCACATACTTTGAATGAAGCATTTAATCAAGCTAAAATACAAAATTTCCTTCTAAAACAATTTGAGCCAACCCATAGCTCAACCAGGGAATATTTCCAAACTTCAACTAATGAAATTAAAATTTTTAATCTTGAAATGAAAGTAGGATTAGCTAAAACTGAAAATAAAATTTCTTCTTACCCACCATTAATAGTACCATAGATTAAGAAATTATTATCTCCGTCTAAACCCTTCACCTATAACAATAGTCCCATCATGTTATGATCCTAACAAATTATGTTGGTTCCGTGTTGATATTGGTCATTCACATGAAATGTGTCATGTAATTATTAAATATGAAGTTTTTTTATATTATGTGATAGATTTGAAAATGATGTTATTATCAAATCTCGTCATCATGATTATCTTAAATCTTCTCAAAATAAATAGGTTACTAAACCCATACCTTAAAAACCTCAAAAATCCTCTTCTAATTCCAATAGATAACCTTAAAATTATAATATTTTTGAAATTGATGTTGATTATGACTAATTTTACACCAAATCTCAGTATGTGAATGTAGCTAAACTTAACTATAGGCATAAACATGCTCACAAAGATCTTGTTACTAAACCAAAAAAAATCCTCTAATGATGAAAAATTACTTAAACATACTACAACTACTTTACCTACATATTATAAACCAAATGGTGAATCACTTCCATAACTAGAACCACAACCTAACTCTCTTATACCTATGAGAATCATCATACCTCATAAACCTCATGTTGGTTCTTCATCCTTTAAATCACATTAGAATTTTTGAAAGAACTTAATTTGATGCCTTGAAAAATTACATGTATGGATTTAGTTATAACTTCTCCATATCATCATAAATTCATTATGAAATAATCACAAAACATCAAATAACCACAATCCCCTAATTTGGAAATTCCTTCTACTAATCTACCACATATAAAAGTCCACACAATTAAAATAATCTTCATGTCTCTAAAACTATCCATAGAATTTCTTGAAGAGCATATGATCAATGATGAGATTGATTTTTGAGCAGTTGATTTTCCTCTCTTTATTAAAATAATATTAAAAAATACACTCATTTGAAAAGTGTTAGTAGATGAAGGATCAATAATTAATGTTACGTATCTTTGGTTAATTCAATAAATCAAATACACCAAATAAAATCTCAAACAAACATGCCTCATGTGTATAATATTTGATAAGACCAATCAAAAACTACTTGGTTGCATTTGGATCCCACTTACCATTTGACCTAGGATAATTATCATTAAGTTAATGGTTCTTTATCTCCCCTTATCCTACAACATACTCCTTCATTTCCCATGGACACATCATATGCATGTCATTGGTTCTTCAAGTAGTCAATGTATCAAATTCATACATAGTGGAAAATGCTATAAACATGAAGTTGATTCCAATCCATGAAGTATCCATGGATTATCCAATGACCAAATCATAAATCTCAATATCATATTTTGACTATTTCCTATATCAACATTTCACCTCTACCTAAATTTATTAACATGCATTCTGATTTACATGTTACTCTCACTAATTCAGATGATGTTGAACTGAATGAATTAAAAAATCCTTGAAATACAACCTGATTACCTTCTTATATAGTAGAATGGATTCATTTTTATTTACTCCCATGTGATCATATTATTCCATGGCTTGATGATACTATTGATGCTCACCCTCCATGCAATGTATTTGAAGCCTCTTGAATAAAATATTATTTCACTTGTAATGAATATGGAGTGGAAAAACTATTTAAATATCCTTTAATTGTGTCTCCTCTTTAATTTAGTAACATAAGTATTTCAACCACTGATTATCTTATAAAAATAGTTGCATACACTATTTATCCAACTTATAATGATAATTATATCATGGCCCAAGCCCAATCACAAGATTTAGATGTAAAACATTATCAAAAGACATTAGAAAAAACACGTCTTAACCTATGATGTCCATGTCATTCATATCTCATTTGATAATGAATCAAATATTAAAGGTTATGTACCCCCTACTAAACACCATTACTACACACTCTATGGGCAATCAAAGAAACCCTAACTATGGGATATTTCAAACTTTCTATATAACCTACTTTACCAAACATAAATATTATTTCCCCTTCCTTCGATTAATCTACATTATCACCATCTAAGTATATATATCCAAAATTGATTGAGACAACTCTTAATAAAATTTCACCTTAAATACCATCTATTAAAAAAATATATACAATAATTATAGATAAAGTTGACTTAGTTCAATCTAATCTCACTAACATAAAATCTATATGCATTACTTCACCTAAAATTACATTAGATGATAAATCAACTTAAGTGTGGTAAATAAATTCTAAATATGATACAAAATTTCATCCATTCATTATCTTGAAGTAGATGTCAAATATTATGTAACTTTACCCATGTTCCCTAGTGATGAAGCTATACTAGAACTCCTATATGATAAAGAACCTCAACTTCCATGCCAACATCATAATCTTGGAAAATTTTAACAAAAGGTTCATTATTTTAATAATTTCATTGCTACTATGGACCCTAAAAAAACCCTATCTCTTCTCTCCCTCCTAATCCACATCATTTCTAAGAAGGAAATACTATGCTTATCGAAGAAACTACAAAAATTTAATACAATACACCTATATGTATTCTACAAATTACCATATCTAAAGAACTCACCCTTGAAGAACATAATAATTTTATCCTCTTTTTTGATAAATTTTGTGAAACTTTTTCTTGGTCATATGAAGATATGCCAGGAATGAAGAAATGTTAGGAATTGATCCTAGCATCATTGTTCATAACATCATCACTTATTCATATGTTAAACCTGTATGAAAAAAGTTAAAAAAAATTCCCTCCTAATATTTATACATTATGCCATAAATAAATCATCAAACTTTTGGAAGCTAAATTCATTAAGCCTATACATTAATCATACTGGGTCTCTGAAATTGACCTTTTTCATAGAAAATTAGCCTTGATGTTTGCATATGCATCAACTTTAACCTAAATTTAGCATGTCCAAAAGATAATTTTCCCTTGCCAACAATAGATACCATCATTGATTCCCCTACTCGTTATAAAATTTTATCACTCATAGAATATATAATAGGCTATAATCAAATTCATATAGCTCCAAAGATCAATATAAATAACAATGACCTCAGAATGGGGCACTTATTGTTATGTTAAAATGTCTTTCGATATCAAAAATGTCATATCTACCTATCAACATACAATGACACATTTTTCATGATATTATTCACAAAATCATTGAATCCTATGTGGAAGATCTCATTACCAAATCTAAAATTTATAAAGCTCACCTTCTTGATTTAGCTATCATCTTTGATCAACTCATTAAATAAAAAGTTAGACTTACTCCTTCAAATGTGTGTTTGGTGTTACTTCTGGTAAACTATTAGTTTTTAAAATCTTCCATTAGGAAATTAATGTTGATCCAACTAAAATCAAAAATATTATTAACATTTATATTCCTTATTCCATTATATATATATGAAAATATCTTGGAAAACTTGGATAAATTCACCATTTTATTCTATAAATGCCTATTATATATACTCTATTAATTACCTTCTCAAAAATGGTAATGCCTTATAATGGACAAATTCATGCCAAAAATAATTTGTTAGTATGAAATAATCCTTTTTTCATCCTTCTAATCTTTTCCCACCTTTAAATGATCATCCAATAAGTTTATATACATCATCTACACCCATCTCATTTGGTGCAATGCTCATCCAACAAGATAATATTGTAAGAGAATGTGTTATCTATTATATCAATCATGATTTAATCAATTATGAGAAACATTATACAAAAGTATAGAGTGAATATTTATACATCTATTTTGTAGCTAAAAATCTCTACCATTATATGTTTTATCAAACTACTTATATCATTGTCCATTCCAATCCACTTCATCATTTCTTCTCTAAATCTTTCTTACATAGAGATATAATTGCAAAATGTATGGTCTTATTAATGGAATTTGAACTTCAAATTATTACATAAAATCTATTAAAGGTTAGGTCATTACATATCAAGTTATAGTTGCCTCCCTACTACCTAATAATCACCTTCAAGATACTCTTCTTGATGAGTAAATTCTTTATATAGAATGTCTTTATTAAGTAATATCACTCAAATATTAATTCCATAATTTCATTGATAACATAAAAGTAAATAACCATGAATAACTGTATCCTCTTTCTACCACTAAATCTAAAGTAGCCTTTGCATAAGAATAAACATGAACACTTTATATTGATGGTGAAAAATGCCTTCAAGTAGCTGAAGCAGGTTGTATTTTAACAAACCCACATGATAAAAGCATACCTCTATCATTTTGATTAATATTTTATTTCACCAATAACATGGTTGAATATGAATCTTTAATACTCTGCAAGAAAGCCATAATCAATTTAAAAATCCCATATTTACATGATTTAGGTGATTCAAGACTCATATGTCATCAAACTAGTAGATATTATCAATGTAAAAGTGAAAACATTATAACATATCATCAAATAGACACTACACTTGCCAAATAATTCACCTCTTTCACTATCTAACCAATCCCACAAGAATAAAATACTATGTAAGATTTGTTTACTTCATCTATATTAGTATTTCATCCTCATCAAGTTCTCCATGATTCTCAATTCCTTACCCAAATGATGAAGTTACCTTATTTACATAACAAAAACAATCCTCTAATTTTCCACATAGAATCCATTAGTATCCAACATATCTCATGGTATTAAAACATCATTCAATTCATTGAGAATCATACTTACCCTTAAGAAGTAGACACTTTTGAAAAGACTCATATTCACAAACAAACATAGAAATATGTACTTTGATACACCACTCTTTATTATGACAATGTATAAGGCACTTTACTACACTGTATAATACCATAATAGGTTACTACTCTCCTTGAATAAGCACATGTGGGAATTTAGGTAGTCACTATAGTAGTCATGATATAACCTTTAAATGTCTCTACATAGGTTATTTTTGTCCTACTCTTGAAAAAATGCCATTAATTTTGATAAAAATTGTAATCCTTGTCAACTTCATGATGATATTATCTACTCTCCTCTAGATGAAATATAAAACTTGGAGTCTCCTTATCCATTATCTATGTGGGGATTATATCTCATTGGAAAATTACCCAGGTCACAAGATATTGATGTGTTCATCATCACCACCACTAAATATTTCACTAAATTTGTAGAATCCATACCTCCTATTAACATTATTAGAATTACCATTTACAAATTTATTCTCAATCAAATCATTTTTCATTTTGTATTTCCTCATACCATAGTATTTGATAATGGTGGTAATTATAAAAACAAAGATATGAAACAATTATGTGCAAAATTCAAAATTATGCACAAATTTTCAAACCTTATTACCCTCAATATAATGGCCAAGCAAAATCCACCAACATAATTATGAATACAATATTACAAAAGTATATTATATAATATTTTATAGATTGGCATTTATAAATTTATACCATGATTTGGGCTTATCACATTAGTATACGTACTTCCACTAGGGAAACAACATTTTCATTAGTATATGGATTTGAATCATTTTTACCTTTAGAAGTTGAGTTATCATCATTATGAATTTTTATTCATGGTATTATTCTTTATGAAAAACTAAATGAGGCCCATCTCTATGATTTAGATTTTTTGTATGAGTTTTGTATGATTACATTACAACATAATCACCAATAAAAAACATCGCATTGATAAATAACATAACAAAAATGTCAAAATTTGAACTTTCAATATTGGTGATCTAGTCCTTAAACTAGATTATACACATGATAAATAAGGTAAGTATTCCCAAAAATGGTGGAGTACCTACCTCATCAAAGATATACTTGGTCCCTATACTTATAGATTACAGACTAATGAAAGACATATTTTCAAAGAACCCAGTAATGATCAATTTTTAAAGAAATATTTTACTTAAATATTTTCTATTATACATGTTTCTTAGATAATTCATATATTGTAACTAATAACACTTATTTTAGGTTTCCTATAAATATCTCAAATATATAAAATTAAATTACTCATCATATCCTTAGTACCTATCAATTATCCTTCAGTCTATTTTTATTATGTTAATTTATTTCATGAGTTAAAACATACGACAGTGGATAGGACCTAAACAACCTCATGATTATCTCTTATTTTCTATTCCAATCTTAATATTTTTTTTTATTTCTTAATTTTCCATTTTACAAACTTATTTTCCCTTTTATATTTATCTTTTATGAGCTGTAATATAACACCTTAGATAGGACCAGACCTTCCTCATAAAAACCCCTTTTGTTTGTCTTCAATTTTTTTATGAGTTACAGTGTAAGACCTTAGATAGGACTAAGATTTTATCATAAATTTTTCAAAATTATTAAAATATATTTAATTAAGTGTTTTACCTAAATGATTAAGGTAATTTTTTAAGTATTGTGATTTCATACTCTCAAAATTAGTTATTTTCTTTTATGGTAACAACTTTAAGTAAATTATTTTTGCATGTCTCCCTACACACATTATTTCTTATGATACAAAATCATGCTTTCTTGTCACTATATCCTTTTCAAATTTTCACATATTTTTGTGATTTGAGGTTATTTAATTTTTCCATGTTCAAATATCCTCCCCTATATTCATTTCACTTTGGGAATACCAAGGTGGGTTTCAAGATAAATTCTTATCTAACATATAATAACAAAAGTACTAGACACCATGCTCTCTAAATTATTTTCTTGGCTATCAAGCCTAATTTTTCTAGTGATAGTCATTTTTAACACCCATGTTTGGTTTTATAAATCCATATGGATGTGGAATATAAAAATCCATAAAAAATTTAAAATACAAATCATTTAAAACAAAAGGTAATGATAAAAAGGCATCTATAAAATCAAAAGTCAATATCATGCTAAAAGACGTGATTATCAAGCACATATCCTATTCTAGTTGAAGATAAAACTCCATAGTTATCCTCATAATATATTCAAGGACCATTAGGGTATGGTATGATAGTATAATAGGATATGAGGTCTCAAATTTATCCATCATGCTACCTATATTCTCACACATTTACCCAATCTTCATAGTAGACTGATGACTCTATAAGGGGTCCTAAGGAATGGGGAACATGTTGTGGGAAGGTAGGTCCATTTTAATTTTCATACATATATAATTAATGGGATGATATTTATACTTCACTAGATAACCCAAATTTGTTTAGTCAATATAAGTTTTTTAGATTCCTTAATGTCAAAATTCTTCGTGTCTTTCCAAATTGTTTTGTGTCTTAATTTAGATAATGATTTTATACCTTGGTATCACCTAAATTTACAATAACACCCATTTCATATCCCTCTTGATATGAAAATTTTGTTTCTAAATTTGTTTCCCAACTTCTATATTCTCTATTCTTCATTTCTTTTAAGACATCCTCATAATAATTTTTTTTTGTTTACTCCATCTTAAGAACAAAAGTTGTATCATTGAGAGAATATGAATTAATTATGTCAATAATTTCCTTATCCTTCTTGTATTTCTTTATTTTTATTTTATTTTAACTTATAATTAAGTTCATCACTCTTTTTTAAAATAGTTTCATTCTATTCTCCATTGTCAGCTTAGTTTGGATTGTTACTTCTCATTCGTCAATGTTGTTTTAATTTATTTTCTTTTTTCATATTTGTTTAAGTATGGTTTGTTAGTAATTTTAAATCAATGTGAGATATCCTATTAAATTAAATATTCCCTTATTTTGATTTAGTTTGTTACTTTTCTTACTTGAGATACATTTATTTGGGTTTGTTAGTCATGTATTAACCTTGGCTTTTTGGTTACCCAATTTTACTCTCATTTTTTATACATTTTTCCTTGGTATTTTGGTTCTAACTTAGCATTTATCACCATAGATAAACAATTATCTAAGTGACATCTCCAGTTCTAAAAATTTCCTTTACTTGTATTTCTTTTTAATTATTTTCTTTTGATCTTTAGTCTTGTATCCTTAGGGTTTGTCCAAAGTAGTTAATGCACCCTCCATGATCAAGATTACAAATACAATAGACAACCATTCAATGATAAATGTAATTCAAGGTATATGATAATTTCAAATTATTTTAATTATTTACTTACAATTAATTAAATTGACACTTCATATTTTAATTTATTATACCAACATTATGTGTTACTATGTTATTTTTTGAAACACCATCACATGTGATGAGCTTTGAGTGGAGCATATGTATACACATAATATTTTTAAACCTTATTGGTTACTACTGATTTATATCTTTTGTAATCATGTTGAGTCTTAATCTCTCTAAGTGCATGCCTTAAATAGTGAACTAAGAAATGGGTTTGCATACCTTTGATGCTACATAGGGTTATTGGCCCCTATGTCATTACCTTAAACCACTAAAATTTACCCTTCCCTAAGAAATAAAAACTTGACTATACACTCCCATTAAAAATTCACCATCCAAAATAGACCCTAACTAAAAAAACACCGATTATACTCAATTTACCTACTACATTTACCTGATCAAACTTGTTGGGAATTTATCACATATTATGGAACTCCATGAGCCAAAGCTGATGTAATTTGAGGCTTAATACCTCTATTTATTTATAAACATGGTCAACTTGGTTGACATTATTAGATAAATTATAAATATGGTTTATGGTAAATCCTTGGCTATAAATAGCCCCAAAACTTCATTTCTAAAAAGAGGATAATTCAAATATGCATCATTACAACTCACAAATCTACTTATGCTATCATTTAGAGGTTTTATTGCTTAGGTTTTTATCATGGAGTAGTAACACTTATCTTTTATAGGTATTAGATGAATATTATAATTATTTTATCCGATATATAATCTATCCTTGTGATCTTTACAATCCATAACAACCTATTTCAAAGCACCATTGGCCAAGGGAGAGATTAAATCATGACAAGTTCACTTCAACAAGTTAAGTATGCTCTTATCCCTTCATATTTTGGTTAAGTAGATGTTCTATAAATAATGGATTGAATTGTATCTCTCTTTTATTATAGTAATTATATATTGTATTGAATATAATTATATTCACTTGTTTATTATATTCTCTATTTGTGTCACAATCTTTGGTGAGTACCAGATTAGCTTGTATGTTAGTTTAGTAGATTAGCTAATTTCTATTTATCACATTATAAGACCTAACTAGGGTTATTATATGATGGAATTTGACTAGAGGCTTTGGAAACCATTCATTCTCCATTGTATATTAAAATATCCCTTATTTAGGTTTACCCGATCCATATTGGTCTTGACTTCAATATAACAAAGTATTGCTAAGCAGATTGTTATTTGATTACCTTCTATGAGCTTAGATAATAATGAGTAGGATAAGTTGTATATATATATATATATATATATATATATATATAATTGGAACTAAATCAAATAGGTTGAATAAGTGATGTTATGTAAAATCCATCCAATGTTATGGCTTGGCTTGACATATAACTTCAAGTTCATATAAATGTATCCTTCCTAACAAGATGTTGCATAATTCCAAAGGTATGATGTCATAATTTATGGTGTTTTTCATAGGCTTGAATTTATATGGTAAGTTTAATTATCATCAAACCAATATATCCTTTCCCTGATTGATCCACCCCATTGATTATAATCTAGTATGCATGGCAATGAAAATGCTAAGGAATTGTTTTATAGATTACACTATGATGTTATTTTGACTAACACTATCAATTATGAAATGAAGAGGCTAATATTTAACCCAAAAATTGGTGTGAAATAAGGTTTTGTATTCCTCATAGATGTCTATCATAGTGGTATCAGTAATTAGACAAGCAACATCTAGATCAGTGTTTTTTGTCGATGTAGGAATTGATGTAGACTATGTAATAAAATATTATTGCACATAGCATTCAGTGTCATCATGGGTGTATGAGTGATGATTATGGCACCAATTATCAATATATTTATTATTTACTTTTTCTAAAGAATAAGGAATAAGAAAATTTGGGTTTTGTGTAGACTTCTTAAGCCACTCTCCTTTATGATAAGTACTCTACTTCTAAGGAGAAGTCTACAGTGAGGAATTGTGCATGGTCTAACTCTTGTGCATGTCATTAGATAAAGAGATGATATATATATATATATATATATATATATACACATACATACATACATTGGATTCAATATTGGTGTAATTATGATAATATTCCCTTAAAGTGTCAAATTTAATAATTCCATATTCATGAAAATATAAGGTGAGATTATGCTGATGTATTTCAACACCTTATGTTTTTTATACAAATTATCTCATAGGAACACAGTATTCATGGAGTATTTATTTTTAATATTCCATCAACTACTCCTTATTATATAATAATTTATATTAATTTATGTATTCATCATCAAAGTGATAGAAAGGTTATTATACATCCTTTATCACATCAACAAAGGTATTCCAAGACTCAATTGGAATACACTCTTGTGCATTTTGTATGCTAAATTTATACGACCAATGAGCCACACAAATGGACATATTAAATGCTAGGAAGGTGATATTATAAACATTAGTGAGATTATTAACTAAGAAGTATGCCTCAATCTCTTCAATTTAATCATATAATGTTGTATCATGGATTTTAACTTTGAACAAAGGAATGTCAAGATTGACTTGTAATTCTAAGGGAGTTTATTGTTAAAACTATTGTTGAGTTAGTTTTTGTGGAGGATTTTAAGGTGTTGAGTTGAGTTTCATCATCAACTCATGGCTTTGGCCAAAAACATTTGTGTGTTGTGCCTTGAGTGCATCAATAATGATCCTTTCAATGTTTGGGGCTACCTTAGGTTGATTCGAGGTGTTATCCATCTTAATTTTGATATGGTGTTCTTTAAGGTAGTATAATATAAAAATAACTAATATACATTATTTATCTCATTACATTCACATGTTTACAATAATATATGATAAAAAATCTCTAATACTAATTATATGTGTCATAGGGACCAAAAAATAGGCACATGGGGGAAAACTATGTGTTAGAGGTAACTCATAGTTATAAATATTAATTATGCATAGAAGTATTTATATAAAAAAATAAACACAAACTTAATGGATCATAGGTTTTATGCTTACAAAAAGATAACTTTTACTCAATGAGAGTGAATAGTGAAAGAATAAAGTGATGTATAATTTTTGTATGATAGAGTAGATATGTAAAGCATGTTATTTATTACTATGATTATGTATAGCATTGACCCTTTGTTAGATGCATATGATACATATTTATATAATTAATACATGAAATATTTACAACTATTAGTTATAAATAAGATGGTTTCAAGTCATTTCAGATTCCTTTTTTAGTGTGGTTGAACTTCTAGGCACATGGATGCTAATAGCCCAACTAAATAACTTACATGTTGTAGAATGATAAGAGCCACTTAGAAAGACACCCATTCAAATTAATATGAAACATGGATACATTAGAGGAAGATGGGTGTAGGTTTCATAAGTGATGACTTGTTAGGAATAAAGGTGAAGTGTGTAGGATTGTGTACAAGTGTGAGTAAGGCACTAGGGATTGCAATGAACTAAATTTGAGGCATGAAAAACTATGAAAATTTATGTGTGATGTGCATTAATATGAAAAAACATGATTTTTTTATGTAGTATTATGGTTTGAACTCCAAGTTGAGAGATATTTTCATTGTACAAGTACATAAAGGAGAAGTGTACAAGGCATGGAATATGCACATATATCATTAAGTTCATGAGAATGTATGATGGTAGTGAAGCTAGAGTGAAGATAAAAATAAATGGAAATGTGAATATAATACAACTAATAATGGAATAGGACTCATGTTTATTTAACCATAATGTATGTGTATGATAGGATGATCAATATAAAAATACTATTTTTATATATAGACTAGGATAAAAATAAGATATCATAACATAGAGCATGCATATACTTGGATGGTATAGCAACAATACTCAGGGTGGATATAGATCTAGTAGTGGGTAATCTACACTCAATGTTAAGGGTATAGGTTTACAAATAATATGCCTAAGATATGGAGTATCATTATATCTAGGTCTTAATATAAATCAATGCTATAGAGATGGAAACAACGGGGTATACAAGATATATTAAGGAAACCACATGAAAGGAATTAAAAAAATAAGGTCAATCTAGATCTAAGATAACAATAAAAATAAACTAAACAAGAATTAAATGGTGTAATGGTAGACCATAAGTATAGTATATGCAATCTAAGGTGGTAATGGAAAACCTAAGCACCCTATACTATACTAGCTTATTTCGTATAAGGATAACTTAAGAAATGACAAAAACATACATACTATTATAACAATAATCAAATTAGATATATTTACTAATTAAAAAAAGTAAATATAATAGGGATAGAGATACTTACCTTTGGATTGACTTTTTAACACATCAATCTCCCCATTGGCTCTAGTGCATTTTAAAATAGATTTTGTAGGATGAATACCTCAAATGGAAATAAGAATACATATATATCCTTAGTTTGGGACTCTAAATACTAACACACCTCCTTTTTTCAAGTCCTTATATTGAGATTCAAAGACCTTAAGAAATATTTGACCTTAAAGAATAATAATTTAACCTATAACTCTTTTTATTATTTAAGATTAAAAATAATAACATTATCAAAATATATGAATGTTGTGTGTGTTTGGAATGACAATTATGACCCTTATGTATATGGATCAAAACCCATAAATCACATAAAACTCTAAGACAATAGTATCGGTTAGGTTGATATAATCGAATGTGATGTCATCTAACTTAAAACTATATCAACTAGATTGATATAATTAGAAATAAAAGGACAAACTCAAAACTATATTAGCAAATCTACTATATTATAGATATAAATAGGTAAGAAATAAAATGTATCATTCAAGATAATATAATATAAATATAGAGTGGATATAAATAAATGTCATGAGGAGATGGAGAAGGAATACAAAAATAAATCTATATGAGTTCATAATGTAGACACCCTAAATTGGTCAAGCAACTACACATATCATGTCTTTCCATAGTCCTTTCATAGGAGACTCTGACTGGAGAATATGAGTCTTATTCACATCTAGCTATGTCTTTCTATTTGATTTTCCTTGGTCTTGTTTCATACCCTAGACACCTTTTTGACCATTCTCAGTCATTCATAACATTCTAGACTTAACCCTTACTAACCCAGGTTACTCTTTCCATGCTTATTCCATCCCCTTAGGTCCTAGACCCTCTAGAAAATAGTGCCCAAATAAGACAACAACACTAAAACCTAGGGTGTCCAATTTTTGGTGCTATTGTCTAAGTGTAAATTTGGTTCCAACGGTTAGTTTTTCCTACTTTATAAGTCTTAACCCTTTTCTTAGCTTCATCCTTATGTCTTCTAATTTCATCAAAATGTAAATAAATCTCCAAAATTCAAAATAAAGAGTCTTTTATATAAATGACTTCACAAGGCATTTTATATCTAGCACTTACTACTTTGACACAATAGATAATTAAAAATTAGTCAATAGTATAGCTCAACATTCTACATCACACATAAACTTTCATGCTTCATCAAAGAGGGGCCTAGGTGAAATTCATTCTTGCATCTATCATGCACATTGATTATGCACATTCCCTAAGGGAGAACTACATTAGATCTAAGACCCTAGCTTTAGGGTTAATGTAGGTAGTAATCAGAATAGTAGGGGTTCTTGATTGTACAAACATTCTTCCCCTAACCTAGTTTTTCCCCCTTTTGCCTTTTATGCATTTTTTGTTTGTATGTGCATAGGTGAATACAAGTTTTTGAATATTAAAAAGGACCTATAGTGAGCTTTTTACACTTTCAAGCCTTGATATTTCATAAACATAGTCATATAAACTTGGTGAACAAAACCAAAAAAGCCTAGATATTTAGGATAATAGCATGAAGGTAGGACTATAGTCCCAGACACTAGGGTGTCTTATTTTCAATGTTCTTATCCTTTCATAGAATTAAAGATATGTTCAAGTTCCAAATAGTGCCCTAGTCTCATGTACAATTTTTTGGACTCTGAATCATCCTATTTTTTTAGATAAGTACTTTTCTCCTTTTGTGTAAACTAATTTAAGAAAATTGATGTAAACCTTTATTTTATTACATTTGATTTCATTTTTCCCCATATTATAGACCTCATTATTATTTAATAACTAGATCCTAGCTTCCAAAAAAAAAAAAAACATTCAATGAATTTGATTTTATTCAAACAAATGTAAAACCCTAGGTAACCTTAGGGTCTTTCCTTCATATTTTTTGAAAAAATTACTTTAACAATTTCTATTTTTTTAGAAATTTTTATGCAATTATTCTATTCAAACACATTTTTAAAATTTAAATTATAGTCATAATTTTCAAAAATTCTAAAACCCTATCTCAAAACCCTAGATTTCTAAATTAGGTCCTCAAACCCCAAGTTTACCTCCCTTACAAATTTTAGAAATTAATTTCAAAATTTTTGAAAATTGCTTAATGTGCCAAAAATATTTTCAATTTTTTTAAATTAGTAGTTATTTTGTGCAAAAATTCAATTTCAAAATTTTGATTTTTGTATCAATTTTTATGCAATTATCTTGTTCAAATTAATTTTAGAATTTAAATTATAGCCATAATTTAAAAATTTCTAAAACCCTAGGCCAAAACCCTATATTTCTAAACTAGGTCCTCCACCTTCAAACCATTCATCCTTTTTATTTTTAGAAATTAATTTTGAAATTTTTGAAAATTGTTTAGATAGTCACAATTATTTTCAAAATTTCCATATTAGTAGTCATTATTGCATTTATTTGTTAATAGTAGTACTTCATATTCTTTATGGTGAATGAAATAAAATGGCCACTAAGGCACTTCTTCCCTCTCATCCCATAGACAAATTTCTTAATTTTTCACATAATTATGATAATGAGTGGATAAATTTGCAAAATTTCACATTAATGTGGAAAATGATTTTATTTACAATTAAAATAACTAATATTATTATATTGAGGAATATTATGATGCATATGAAAGTGATAGTGAAGAAAAAGTAGATGGATCTTCTCCTCTCAAACTTATCTCTTTCATCCATTCTTCTAAAAAAAATACTTTTGATAAATGGGAAAAATACTTCTCACCTCATTACCCTATGAATAATGCATAAAATGAACAAATTAGTCATGCACTTCCAAATGAACCTCTACTAGGTGATAATCTACTTCCATGTGAACCTAATCTCTCTCTCTCTCTCTCTCTCTCTCTCTCTCTCTCTCTCTCTCTCTCTCTCTCTCTCTCTCTCTCTCTCTCTCTCTCTCTCTCTCTCTCTCTCTCTCTCTCTCTCTCTCTCTCTCGCTACTGCTATGTTTAAAATACAAAAATATAAATGCAATAGAATAAAATTACCAAAGCATAGTTCAAATGATGCATACCATGCTCTCAACTCTACTTTATACAAAGAATGTTCAAATGATAACACTCTTACTCTTATTTCTCATACTGCAAATGATGAAAATTTATACGCTCCATCCATAGACAACATAGATATATATGAAATTCTAAATTTTAATGATAACTTATCGCATATTAGAAAGGAATTAAATTCTTCTCTTACACCTCTCTCTAGCAATGATGGAAGTGATAATGAGTATGATAGTGAACATGCAAATGAATATGAGAATGAAATTGAATATGAAAATGATACTTCAAATTATACTATCTCATATGAACAAAATTTAGATTGTGCTAATGCATGGAATAATGATGACTAGTATGCATATAGCAAATAAGAAAATGCATCTCATGCTTCTACCTCTTCTCTCACTCCTCTCAAATCTAATGCATGTCAAAATGTTTCTCCTACTTCTTTTCATAATTTTATTTCAAATAATACACATGATAATAATCAAACAGGGCATAAGGTGAGGTGGCTTGATGAATTAAATAAGCACGTTGATCTTAAAGCGATTATTAATTATGATGCCATTCATTCCAAAGTGGGAAAGATTTGCTTGGACTAGAAATTTAATGATTTGGTGGAGTGGCCTTATGGCTATCAGATTACCTTCCCTGAGGAGGTACGTTCATGAGAATGTAATGTGGTCACTGCATATATCATCAAAAAGGCAAACTCCATTTCAAGTAACAAATAATTGGTTCCATTTCAATCTTTCTACCTTCTGTGTTTGGGTGTTTCTAGTTTTTCATTTGCTCTGTAATATGAGGGGTGAACCATGAAAGCAAGAGCCCAAAAAATGTGATGACTGGAAGGCTAGATAGGACGTATGGAAGATTCTATAGACCCCATGTTATCTGGACCATTTGCATGGCTTTAAACCCCATGTCACTACCACCTTCTTTAAAAATTGGGTTGATGACAGAGTTACTCTCCATGGAGTCACTGTGAAGCTTATTGAGGACTTCATTGCTGAGGTCATGGGGCTTCCCATGGGTGGTATTAAGTTCTTAAAACATACCAATATCTCCAATGTAGCCTACAAAAAAATTCTGAAGATAGATGCAGAGGAGAAGCAACTAGAAAAGAATGGAGACTTCTTTGATGTGGAACAGATAAAAGGAATTTGGTGAGATTTGCTATGCTATGTTGTATTCGTGAGTACTTCATCCTTGATGGTAGGAATAAAAGAGTTCACAAATTTCATTTTGTTTTTCTCAACCACTTCAAGCACAAGGATAGAATTTCTTTCCCTTTCTATTTGCATTTTTTGTTGCTTCAAAGCTTGTATGCCCATAGGAAGAAGGAGTCTCACCCCATTTTACATGAAGGTCTGATACTTCTCATAGAGGTTTTTTGTAAAAATAAATCCATAGCTTTGACTCCTTATTCTAACAAACATAAGGGTTCTCAGTCCAAAAAGTGTAAAAAGGATGACAATGTTAAAGGGATAGAAAAGGCAAAACCAAAACCCTCTAGTTCTCAAAAACAAATTGTAGAAGAGGATTTTGAGTCAAAGAGTACTGAAAGCTCTAAGAAGGATGTCCCAGAGGAAGAGGAAGGGATAGATGTTGGGGAGTTTAGCTCCAATTTGGATGGATATCTGAAAACTAAAGGAAAAATTGAGAAAGGGAATGAAGAGGATACAATTGAGGGAAACTTAGAATAGAGGAATTCTAATAATGAGGGTAATCAGGCTGTGTCTAGGGGAGGTGTTAAAGACAAAGATATCTTAATTGATGATCCAATTTCTATGAGAGAGGAGGATCACATGGTTTTGGCTTCTACTCCTGCTATGGAGACTGGGGGACAAGAAAAGGAGGACCCTATTCAACATGAAGACCCTGTTGAGACTAGAGAGGAGGAACTGATGGATAGGGAGGAACAAATTGAAAAGGTTGATTCCCCTCCACATGAGATTATAGAAGACATTTGTGACTCTCTGCAAAGGGAAACCAAGCTTTCCTTCCTACATTCTACCAAGTTCAATGCTGACTCTATTCTCCAAGTTGATTCTTGGATCTATAATGAAATAATGGGGCTGAAGAAAAAAGTGGAAACAATGCAACACAATCAGGATGTTGATCGGGCCATAATCAACCACTTGGAGGTGAAAATGAGAGATATCCCAAAAAAAAACTTAAATATTATGAGCATAATCTTAGAATGCTCATCAAGGAAAGTGGAATAAATATGGAGAAGGTAACATCAAGCATCTATGCTACTGCAGCTAGCCTTGGTAAAAGAGCAAATGAAGAAATAATATCCTCAGAGGGTCCAAGTAAGAGGACAAGGTAGAGTTCAAGGAAGAAAGCCTTTCAAGCTGCTACTACTTCAGCTGCTAACTCCATCTAGGATACTGCTATGATTGGGAAGGAGGCTGTCAAGATGATCATGGAATCACAATAGAAGCCTAGGTTCTTCTTTATTGGTTTTGTTCCTGTTCAGGTCCTTATTGCTAGTTGTTGTAACTAGTTCTTGTTTTTGGTCCTGTTTCTTGGTTCTTGGTCTAAAACTTTATTTGAGGTTCCAGGTCCTTGTAAAACTTGGGTACTTTTATTAGACTATGTTTGTGGTTTTAGTTCCTTGTAAAACCTGATTTTGATGCTGCTCTTCAGTAGGTTTTAGGACTACTTTTCCTGGTGGTTGTTAATGCTTTATCTTTTTTGATTCTGTTAAAGGGTTTCAGGGTCCCTTTAAAACCTACTTTTACTGTAATCTAAAAATAGTAATAATAATAATAATAATATCACATCCACTACTAAATTAGCATGTGACTCACTAAAACATAAAGATACCAATGAATCTCCCAAGTCACCCCTCACTACTGTAGAACCCAGTTCTCACTCTTCACCTAAAGAGAATGGTAGCCCACATCCCTTTAATAAGGTCCAAGTTACCATTGCTCCCAAGGTTTAGATGAGCACACCCCCTCTTTATGATCCAATTACAAAATGTAGAATTCTCATGGTTAAAATTAACAATCAAATTCAATTATTAAATGAATCATTCAAGATACTAATGTACCATCCTAGGAGATCATCTCTTTGATGCATGCAATTGGTGAATTATAATACCAAGTACATATCCTTACCTTGAAAAACAAAGCTTACAAGTCTTGGATGGATGCCAATGATCTACCTGGTAACCTTGTTCTAAAGACATTCATAAAAGCTTCATTGCCTAAGCATTTCCATATACCATCATTACCTCACTTTTATGGAACTAGAGATCAATTTGTATACTTTTAAGCCTTTCAAAAGGCTTTGCCATCTCATGCAAGCCAATTTATTATACTCAAGTTATTCCAATAGATATTAGTAGGGGAAGCATAAAATTGGTTGTTTCATCTACTCCCCATTAGTTCATTGCACACATATAATGACTTAGAGTAGGCATTTCTTAGATATTACATCATAAACATGGGCCCTCATGTTACATATGAGAAACTTGGCACACAACATCAAAATTCTTTAGAGCCAGTTAGTGAGCATATCTTAAGATTCAAGGCTCACATGTTAAGATTGATATACAAACCAACATATCTAGAGATTTAGCATATCTTTATTAAGGGTCTTCACCAACCTCTACTCGAGCATCTACTATATCAAATAGAGTCTTCTTTCAGACATTTGTGTTATACAGTTTTATCTTTAGAAAATAAATTAGGATTTGATTGAGGTAGATTCAATTGATTATATCACTCTATATTTCAAAACATCTTTAGAAATAGCTCCTAGAACTCAACATCCATCATGTCCTAGACAAGATAGGAGACCATAACCAAAAAAGAAACTAATCAAGAATAAAGAGCCAATTTCTAGAGCACAACCTATAGTCTGTACTATAAAAAACAAAAACAAAGCACCACTATAGTTTGATTTAGAGTAGGATAGTCCATATACCATATTATCAACACTAATATATAGGAGGTTAATTACATTACCTTCTACTCATTGAAAATATCCACATCTCTTACATAGATAACCACATCAACCTTTTTGTAACTATTATCATATCTGTGGGTACAAAGATAATGACTATTTTGGACTCAGAGATTACATTACTAGATGTGTTGATAATGGTATCATATCATTCACATAAGGGGGCATAGATATTTTCTACATTATGCAACCTTAGACCTCATTTGTCCATGACTAAGTTATCTCAAGACATTCTTTTACAAGAATGATTAGTCACTCATCGTGAGGACAATGCAGGTTTTAGGATAGAATCTCACAAGAGATATCTTATTACACTACCTAAGAAGGTTTGGAAAATAGTATATAATGAAAAACCTACATATATCACTATAGTCTAAGGAATATAAAGTGTAGTTACATATACATATCCAACAAAGTCAAAAACACCACATCAGAGTCCTACTCATGAGAGATATTCACTACAGCCAAGTTTTTAAGGACCTATCTCATGTAGTAATTGACTATATTTAAGATTAGATGAACCCCCATCACATGTTATAGTTCCATCTCAATCTATTGCTTAGTCATATGCATCACAATAGAGGCCACAGGGTGTTATTTCATGTAGCAATCCACTACGATTATGAGTCAATGAGCCTCCTCCACATCATAGTTTTAGTTACACATCTAGTAAGGTTACATTTTTTAGAGTATTTATGTACAACTATAGTTAGTGCATAATAGGTAATATCATATACAACATATTTTCTTACACAACATGAGAAGTATGGGCATTTGTTTAGTATGCCATCAAGGTTCAAATAGTAATACAATACACATATACCTCCACTTAATACAGAAATGATGAAGCCAAAGGTCTAGCTAGCCTTTTTATTCTTTATCCACTCTTGAGGATGAAATAATCACATAGTGTTATCTTACATCCCCTACTAATAATTAACATTCTTGATTCCAAATATCCATCCCTAGCCAGACCAACTTACCCAAATCTAGACCTTACCAATATCCTACTTTTCTAACTTCAACCCAATTCACTTTACCAAATCAATTTTACAACTTTAAAAAACATTAAATTTTTGCTTACATATGATTATAAATCAAACATAACATCCAAACATATCATGAACAATTGAATTACATTCCAAATTCTACCTTACCAAACATATGAAAATAATCAAACCACATATTCAAAATCAAGTGTTATTTTACCAAGCATATGCAAATTCAAAATCAATACCAGATCAACTATTTATAAATCAACCACTTACAATCACTATACCATTATATTTTAGAATCCATAACATGAATACCCATAAACCCAAAATTATACTAGTATCCATACAAATATAATGCAATTTTCAAAACATGTACATCATATCAAAATACAATTAATCATGAATGGGCATCATACCCTCACTCTCAATCTCACTCTCCCCTCCAGTTTAGTTCCATAATCTAACGTATCACTTAATAACCCCACACCTCCTTGACCTGTCGCATGCCTCTTACACTCACTATCTTTCTCCAATAGTTGACCATGTTCCTCATGTAATTTTTCATCGCATCACTAAAGATCCATAGAATCATCCATAATCTTCATGCTCACCATGCCATAATGAGGTGGAGGTATCCTATGCTTATCCAACTCTACTCATAGCTCATGTATCTTTCCTACTACCCTAACATATCCAGATATAGCTATAGCAACCCTATCAAATAAATGAGTATAAATGATAGCTTTAACCATTGTTCACTCTATCAAACCCTCCTCCAATGCATTATTAGGAACATGTCATGTGAGTTCTTGAAGTGTTGAATTAATGATGGTCTCTCATAACTCATCAACTCCCCTCCCCACCCTAGTAGGTGCCTCATCTTGTGCATCTCCCACACCACCTACATGCATAAAAAGTACAATACTACATTAGATATATACTTTCAAATCAAACTAAAGCACAAACATAGGCTCAATTCAAATACAATCACTGCTTACTTCCTATCATCTAGATTAGCTCAAGATCCTCATACATGGGAGCATCCACTACGTCAACAAGATACAATGGATCCTACCATGTAGTATATGCCTTAGTACATTCCACATCATCTACATTAGAAATATATATAGCCACATCTTGTTCATCTAAAGGTAATGGTGCCAACTCAGCCTCATTGGGTCTCACATGAGATCCTAATCTCATTAGTACCCATGCATTCTTCAAAAATACCCATGTTGTAAGAGGAACATCTTATCAAACTCTAAACTACCTAGTCATGTGATCATACTGAACGTGATCATATACTCCAACCCAGTGGTCATATATCCAATAACTGACCCTCATATATCTCAAGTGTACTCCATTCTCCTCCCACATAGGGTATCCTCTATGAGGCCTCTATATGATATCATGGGCCTCCAATATATATAAAACTCATCTATATTGATCTATCTTAGGAGATCAAATAGCCAAATCACTCATCCACTACTCATCAAATGACTGTGGAGGTGCCCAACTCTCCCTTAGCAACCCAATCAATCACACAACTACTATGTGCTCATAATCTCAGCAATGTAATAGAGTAGTTTCACCCACACCACCACTAAATACCTCCTATATAAATCTTTATATAAATGGGCAAGCATATTATTACCCCATGAAAACATAGTACCATACATCTTGACAATACAAACCACCCTATGCATTTTATAGGCAATAGAAACTTTTCTACCATCCACTATGATAAATGCAACCAAAAATATAACTAACCACTTTTATAGGCATAAAAAACTCAACTATACAATAACTGATATTAATACATCACTATCACTACCTCTCTAATGTCACCTAAAGGGACACCAACAAAATACAAGGATGCATGATAAATGGCATCAACCCCATATCATCTTACAATGTCACCCATCACTTATTAACTAGAAAATGAAAAATCTAATATACATCCTCTAGGGTCATAGTGATCTACCATATAAGAAGCTAGAATGGACAAGTGTCTACATTATACCTCTCACATAAGATGGTGATCAAATACTTGTCCCACTACATAGTACCCAAGTCACATACATGACCCAATCCTATTCCATCTATCATGAATCTCTCATCACCTAACAAGGGTAACATCCTCAATGTATCCATCACTTGGCCTCTACAAAAATCTCTCATCCACACAATACCCTTAAAACATTAGAAAATAGTGTATATATATCAATCAATCAATCATGTCATTAAAAACAACTAAGACACACAATAACATGAAATAACTCAAAAATTGAAAAAACTATCCCTAGTGGACAACAATGCTATAGAAGGACACTAACACTAGAAAATAGCACCAAAACATGGATAGTAGCATTGCATCCTAGATAGGAGAACTACCTCCAGGATAGGAGCACTGAAACTAGATAAACATTTCCTAGACTACTTAAAATAGCCTAAAAATGTTTAAATCAACATTTTAAAAAGGCAAAAACTAGGTACTTTCATTACTCACCAGGGTAATATCTCTATCAGCCTAAATGTGAGCTATCATATGCTTAAAATAGGTCATGGAAGGTGCTCATTTCCTAGGCATTTTCTCACTCTAGAGATCCAATATCTCAAACTAGTCAATGCAGAAATGAACCCAAAGTCAATCAAAATTCCTATATCAACCAACATTTTTTATTCAAAAGCAAAACACTATTTTTCCCATAACTAGAACCATGTATCTCCATTTAAAAAAAAACATTTTGTTTAGAAAAATCATGACAATGACACCTTTGACATCATGCATGACTTGGTCTCTCACTACATCATCTGCTTATTATGGCATACACATATCCCTATACCTTTTTTGCACCCCAATATACAAATTGGTACCTACCAATAAAAAACTCATTCAACAACCTAGCTAAATCAATCAAATTTTCAATCCATTTAATCTACAACCACCTCATTTGCCTACCATGGTATGAATGTTTCTAATCTCTACTATACCCACATATAAGCTTTGGTCCCAACCAAACAAGAACACATTTCAACCCCAGTAATTCAACTCTCACTAATTAAACAAAATACTTTCAATCTTTTCACTACATGCTAACCTAGTTACTATTCAAAAGCCACTAGTCATCACTTTTGTCTCAACCTCCTCTATCACAAATCTCATCCCTCTCCCCAAAATGGAGGCATCATTCCTACTATCTCTACAAATTACCTATTATCTTTATCCACTCTTATAGGTAAATACACCTTGGTTCTCACACCTCCAATAGTCAGATTATCAAATTTATCTCAGATCAATTGAAACATATAATGATGTAGACTATAATGAGGCACTCAACATGCTTTGTACAACTCCAAAATCTAGATTATCAGCATGACTTTATACAGATTGGTCAAAATTATATAGTGATTCAGAGTATAATGGGTCACTCAACATGGTTTTTACACCTCTAAAATTTAGATCATCAAGATTAATCAGTACAAATTGGTCAAGATTATATAGTGGTTTAGACTATATGGGTCATTTAGCATCACTTAGCTTAGATTGGTTAAGACTATATAGTGATTTAGTTTATTTGGGTCACTCAACATCACTCAAACACTCAGAGGGATATACCATTAGTTTATAGATACATAGACTATTCAAATATAGTGGTTTAAATTATATGGACTCATAGTGACTTCAATATAGACTCAGACTCAGATACTAGATTTAGGGGCATGTACATTACTACACATCTCATACATACAACTTCATACATCATGACATAATTATAGGACTAGATAGTAAATTATAGATATAGTGCAGAGCACATTTTTTTGATCTCCAATTTTACACATGGGACATGGCATGATAGCTCATTTCACATGTGGTTATATAGATTACCAAACTATATAGATGCATCACTCACATACCAAATTTAAGGGCATGACACAAATGTTCATGTTATTCATCATATAGGATTATATAGATTGGAATGGTAGGACATGTCATTTTCTTCTTACACATTTATCAAAGTTTTTAGATTACACCTAGGCATATCTAGGTTATCACTAGGTTGGACCATATAATCATCTATAGTGGTTGGTCTATATCATTACTCAGATCTAGGAGTTTGTGAGGGATAAAGGGTAGACATTGGTTTGGACCTCTAGGCACTTCTCATTTCTAGTTTAGATTATTAAGGGTGGGGGAATGATATATCTTGCTCTTCATAGCATATATATTCTATACACACATTATAGATTACATGAGTTTATGTGGGATAGAGGGTAGACATTGGTTTTAGGCCTCTGAGCATTTCTCATTTTTCATTTAGATTTAGTATAGAGGGCATCCATTTCAAGGATTCTTTCTTTCTTAAAGAACTATTTAGATTCATTATATGGGGTATTTATTTTAGATATTCCTTCTTTCTCCAATCACTATTTAGTTCTCCATCCACTTCCCTGGCTAGGAAGTTGGACCCTTTTTCAACACTCTTATCTCCACATAGGTAATTTTAGGTACACATCTTCTTTCTTTCTTTTACTCTAGTACTTCATTTCATTGCATCAATAAATTGAAATGGGGGAAAATATATACACCCTAAATTGGTCAAGAAACCACACATATCATGTCTTTTCACAGTCCTTTCATAGGAGACTCTAACTAGATAATATGAGTCTTATTCACATCTAGCCATATCTTTTTGTCTGATTTGCTTTGGTCTTGTTTCATACCCTAGAGACATTTTTGACCATTACAATTCAATCATAACCTTGTAGACTTAACCCTTACTAACCCAGGTTACTCTTTTCATGCTTATTCCATCCCCCTAAGTCTTGGGCCCTCTAAATGATAGCACCCAAATAGGACTATAGTGTTGAAACCCATGGTGTCTAATTTTTATCACTATTGTCTAAGTGAAAATTTGGTTCCAATGGTCACTTCTACTTCATAAGTCTTAACCTTTTTCTTAGCTTTGTCCTTAAATATTCTAATGTTAGAAAAATGCAAATAAATATCTCAAATTCAAAATAAGGAGCCTTTTATACAAAGGACTTCATAAGGCATTTTATATCTAACACTTACTACTTTGGCACAATAGGTAATTAAAAATTAGTCAATAGTATAGTTTAGCATTCTGCATCACACATAAACTTTCATGCTAGATCAAGGAGGGGCCTAAGATAAATTCATTCTTGCATCTATCATGTGCATTGATTATGCACATTCCCTAAGGGAAAAATTCATTAGATCTGATGCCCTAGCTTAAGGGTCAATCTAGGTAGCAATCAGAATAGTAGGGGTTCTTGATTATCTGATCATTCTTCCCCTAACTTGGTTTTTCCCCTTTTGCCTCTATGCATTTGTTTTTTATATGTACATAGGTGAATATAGGGTTTTGAATATTAAAAAGGACCTACAACAATATTTGCACACTTTCAGGCCTTGATATTTTACACATGGGGTCATACTTGGAAAATAAAACCCAGAAAGATTAGATCTTCAAGACAACATTACTAGGGTAGGACTACAACACTAGACACTATGGTGTCCTATTTAAAGTGCTCCTATCCTTTCATAGAATGATAGATAGATTTAGGTTCTAGATAGTCCCATAGTCTCATGTACAAGTTTTTAAACTCTAAATCATTTGAATTATCTTATTTTTATAGATAAGTACTTTTATCCTTTTGTGCAAACTAATTTGATCAAATTGATGTAAACCTATATTTTAATACATTTGATTACAAATTTCCCCATACTCCAGACCTTTTTATTGTTTAGTAACTAGACCCTAGCTTCTAAAAAATAATAAAACATAATAATAGTGATTAAAGTATGGTAAAATATTATGAAAATGTCCCTCACTAATTAGCATGAGCTAACCCAATCCCTTTCTCAGTGCACTTCTTAGGATGTGCACTAAGAAAAATGCATACACTAATGAGTCCTACAAGATAAATAGTTAATGTAGTGATAAAGATGAAAAGTATTAGTACATACACCTACTAAGTCACATACATATCCATACTAACTTAGGGGATTTAACTAAAAAATTATATATAGGTCCAAAGATAATGTACTTCACAAGACAAATTCAAGCTAATGGAGGATAATGTCACTTACAATATTTCACCTCTTAAGGTTTGTAACATACCTCTTGGAAAACCATACCTGTTTGATTTTGAACATAAATATCATGTGAATCCATAGAAATTTAATTATTATTGTTACCCATAACTAACCAACTTCCATTGAGGCATGTTGCACCAAACTAGCACATGTGTTTTATTAACCCCAAAACAATGAGGTAAGTCCCCACTTGAAACACCAAGCAACATTTCTAGTCATGAATAATGTTTAAACATACCCAAAGAGTCCACAAAAAATGAGTTGGATACTATCCAAAAAATGGTTTAGAGATTATGAAATTAATTATTAGGCCTCTAAAAATAAATAAAGAACAATGGTGGTGAAATCTCAAATAGGAACTTCACCTATCAAAGGAACAATATATCTTATAACTGCCCCAATATCCATCCATATCCTTCACCAAATAAGTTACATGATATTATAATTTTTGAGATAACCCTCCCTAACTACTATTAGGTGTACAACACATCCTAACTCTTAACTTAATTGTATAGAGTTCTGTAGTGCCTTCGACATCTTATAGTGAGAAATAGAAGAATACAAGGTGGTATTGAACCATCCAAAAGTCTCTAATGATATCAAACTTGTAATCACTATGATGGTATTTCATATAATGGAATACCCTATCCAATAAAAAAATGGGTCTAAGGAGAGTACTAGTGAGGTACATGCCTTTTAGTAGTTCCAAAGTAGAAATTACACCCTTTGGAATAGGGCACCTCAACAACCCCTCACCATGTTTTTTATCCCAAATAATGGTACCACCCCACCAAATCATAATGTTAGGAATGATCCACCACCTCTAAAATCTCATGAACCAAAGGCCCTAGTGGATTCCCAACTAGTTTAAAACAAGGTAGGATGTAATATAGTAGAGTACATGAAGAAGATTAAATTGAATATCACTCTTCATGAGCTTACTCAAATCAAGGAGCAACATGATCTTCAATTAAAATCCCTAACTAAAAATATAGTTAAAACCGCCCAAACAAAGAAAAATAATACTCACATTAATGTGCTTATTCACAATAATAGGATTGAGATTCCTCCCTTTCTTATAATTGTTAAACTATTTAGGAAAAAATACATAATTTCTTGGTAGACTTAGGAGCTTTGACCAATGTAAAGTCTATAGGAATTTGTGAAAAAATAGGTTTAGTCCCCATTAAGTTAGACAAGATCATATTATAACTCAAAAATTATGAAGTTAAGGTAGTTGGAGAGATTCTCAACATACATATGCAACTGAAGTCATAACCTAGGATCTAATAATTCATGGACATTCAAGCTATGGATATTCTTGAAGCCTATAAGATGCTCCTTAGTCAGAATTGGTCAAAATCCTTGAATGGATATATGGATATGGATTTAACCCATATGTGCTTTCTTTGGAGATCTATATCCAAATATATAAAGTAGATAAGGAATCCATAATGAAGCACATTATAACTAACTACAATGCAATCAATGAAAAAGTGAACCTATTATCCTCTGACTTAGGGATTTATATGTTGAACATGAAACTTGCTAAAGACAAAGCTAGAAATGAACTTGAATTTCAAGCTTGTGGTCCTTATACATTAATTGGACCCATTCCAAATAAGTTAGTGGAGTAGGTGTTATACCAATAAACCCACAAGGAAAGAGATACCTCACATTGTATAGGTTTTAGTTCTCTTACACTAATAACCTATTGGAGTATGAATCATTAATCCTCAAACTATAATTTTCATTGAAGCAAAAGGCTAAATATATTAGAGTATTTAGTGACTCTAAGTTGGCTTTAAACCAAGTAAAGATCATAATTTAGTGTAAAATATCATACCTAAATAAATAAAAACATAGGGCAAGGGACCTAATATAAATGTTTGATGCCGTTAATGTCATCCTTATCCCCAAGGAATAAAATTTGGTTGTCAACTCTTTAGCATCCTCAATTGTGAGCTTCACTCCCCTAGATGACATTGAGATTCAATAATTAATTATTTAATTGGTCCCTTGTCCCTCTATTCTTGATAACATTACATATTTATAGGTGTTTTATGATGACCAACACATTATCCAATTCATTAATAGTTTTGAGGCTAAAGTTGATAAGGACATAATCCTCAATATCCAAGGAAATAAAATTATGAATGGGATTATTTCTCTATAAAATTCATTTGACTCATTTGGCCCTACACCCCCAATTAAGAAACTCAAATTTTTAGATCAAAATTGTTGAACCATTAACCTAGGGTCCTTGGAAAGACCCCAAACTATCAACATAGGTCTTGACTATATAGACAAGGATATGGAATAACTTCAAAAGTTGTTACTAAGTTATAAAGACATAATTAATTGGCTTATTGGGACCTCAATGTATTTAACCCAAGGGTGACCACTCATACAATCCCTCTTAAGCTAGACCAAAGACCATTTGAGTAGAAACAAAGACCCATGAACTCAATCCTTGAACTTTGAATACACAAACAAGTTAACAAGATATTGTCTATTGGAATAATATTCATGGTTCATAATTCCAATTGGGTGGTAAAATTAGTGCTAGTACAAAATAATAATGGTAATATTAGGTAGTGCATGGACTTTTAAAACCTAAACATATATTAAGATAAAGAAAATTACCCATTGATGTTCCTTAATGAAGTGATAAAAATGGTTAATGTATCATATATGATGTCTTTTTTGGATATATTCTTAGGGTATAATAATGTTTTAGTGAATTTTTATGACTAAACCAAAACTAAATTCACCATGAAGTGGGGCACATTTTCTACAAATGAATGTTGTTAGGATTGATCAATGCTCAAGTGACCTTTCAAATAGTGATGTATTTTGTGTTTAAAGGTCTAATTGATAAATGCATAGTAATCTACATGGATTATTTAACTATGTTTTTTAAATGTAGATTAGATCATATCCACTATTTACATAGTGTATTTTAAAGGTGTAAAAGGTATGGCATTTCCTTGAATCCTAAAAAGAGTGTGTTCAATGTCACCAAAGATAAACTTCTCAATCATATCATCACAAAGGAAGGTATTTCTATCAATCTATAAATATTTGATTTAATTTATAAATTACCTCAACATAATAACAAAAAAGATCTCAAATCCTTCTTTTTCAAGATTAATTCTATTTGCAAGTTAGTTTATGAATTTGATAAAATTTCAAATACCCTTAACACTACATTGAAATAGGATGATAAGATGGAGTGGTATGCTAAGTCAAATAAATAACTTAAGGACATAAATTATGTCATCATTTAAGGACATGTTTTGATTATTATATACTATACTAAGTATGTCTACATTTATCATTTTGCCTCCAAACACACTATTTATACCTATCTTATGTAAAGATTAGATGGAGAACAACACCATATTAATTTTATGAGATCTAATCTAAAGGATGAAAAAATAAGTTACTCCACTTTATAAAAAAATTCCTATCCATTGGTTAATGTTTTAAAAACATTTAAGCACTATATTATTAGGAATAAAGTACATGAAATCATGCCAAACTTAATTATCATGAAAATGTTGGGTCAAAATGAGCTAGGTGAGTGCAAAGGTAGTTAGATGACCAACCAAAAAGAGTTTTAATTAGAAATAAAAGTTGATAATTTGGATAGAGGATAAGGTCTTACCCATTTGATTAGCGATATTGATCCAAGGATCATTATGCACTAGTTATACTAGGACCTAGTATTATATCAATATTGGTACACCCCAATTATATATTATCTGCTCGATAAGAACCCACCTCCTGGACTCAATCAAACACAAGATATAGCCCTCAAACTGAAGGTATCATAATAAATTATGAATAAAATAATTATCTTTAAGAAAAATCATGAAGGTGTTTATCTTAGATGCATGTCAAAATTTGAATCCAGTGAAGTAATGACAAACTTCAATGAGAAACTAAGCATCGGTCACCCTACAAAAAATGTCATCATGGCACACAAAATACTTTGGGTGCATTATTATTTTCCATCCCTATTTATATACATCCATGTACATGTCAAGACATGTTGTTAGTGTCATACATTTGCCAAAATATAAACACACAAAATACTTTGGGTACATTATTATTTTCCATCCCTATTTATATACATCCATGTACATGTCAGGACATGTTGTTAGTGTCATACATTTGCCAAAAGATAAACCCATGATAAAATGCCATTGTATCTAGTTATAGTAACAATATTATTTTCCCATTAGGGACTAGATTTTATGGGGGTAATTAACCCTAACTCCTCAATAGGGCATAATTTTATTCTTATATCCATAAATTATTTCATAATATATATATCAAATTATTAGAGACAAAGAAAAACATTGCCAATGAAGTAATCAAGTACTTAGAAAATAATGTGACCACTCAGTTTGGAACCCCTGTCTCATTAGTCTATGATAATGGCCCCACATTCTAATATGTGGATTCAAATGAATGGGAATATGATGGGATTACTTTAAGGTTCTCATATAATTACTACCCAAATGGAATGGATTGGCAAACTCAACTCAAAAACTTAATTGATGCCATCAAGAGGTATAAAGAGAAGAAGCCCTATGAGTGGCATTCATTGCTCAAATTTTCTCTATGGGATAATCACACTAGGCATAAACATGAAATAAAAATATCACCATTACTATTAGTATATAGATTAGAAACATGTTGAGGTCAACATACCCCCATTCTTTGAAATTATGACCCTTGATTCAAATTATTAAAATTTATGTTTTAAATTGAAAATTCATCTGATCAAAGTACCATTAGAGTGTTTTTCACATTATATTTATTTTAAAATCATCCACACCATGGTTGGATTGGAATATTTACACATGATTCTAGTTTGATCTTGTCTAAATTTACTAACATTGGATCTTTATATTTTAGGTTATAGAATTAATGGAGTCCATCTAAAATGGGAAATGTTTGGGGTTTCATGGTTTAATGTTAATTTGATCTTTTACTAGCCTTTTTTCTATTGAAAATCAAATTTAATTTATTTTTAAGCATTTTATAACCCTAATTCTAATTACTTTAGCTCAACTCCTTTTGAATCAATTTCAAATTTGGCAAGAACATTTTATGTGGGAATGCTTTATATTGTCATGTACTTAGTATAATTTTTATCCTAAGGCTTGGTCATGTTTATTAACATGACCAAACCTTAGTCTAAATTTTTTCATGTTTGGACCCTTTATGTCCTATGTCCCCTTTGGTCTATTTTATGATTAGCATGGTATTAATTATTCCCAAGGTCCACTTTATTATGTTTTAAGACTTAGCTTGAAATTTCAACCTAAGGTCTTATCATATATATCAACATGAATAAAACCTTGGCCAGAAAATTTAAGCCTAAGTTTTATACTTACCCAACCCTGACTTAATATTTTTATTGATTGTAGGATCGAGTGTATGCATTTGCAAGGGAAAAGTTAATCTAAAGACATGAGATAAATTAAATGAGTCAAGAAACTTGATCAATGATGTACATTCACTTGGATGAGTTGAAAATTCAAGCCCTAGCCCCAAGTTAAAGCTTGATCATCTCCCCAAAGATCCATGATACACATCTCAATGTACACTTTTCAATCGATGGAGTGTAATAAATCAAAGTTTAAATATAGACCAAAATAAGTGAGAAGGTTCCAAGTTTCATAATATTGAAAAAATAATAGTGAACATCCAATGGAATTCAACCCCTTAGATCAAGATCCGATGGAACATGTTGATTCGACCAAAAGAATCTGATAGTGCATCAAAAAGTCCTTCAAGAAAATGAGGAAAAAATAAAGGCATAACCATAGACCACAAATTAAATATTGATCATATTTAAAACATTTATGGTACATGGATGAGCTTATACATTTCAATCAATGGCCTGTGGAGTAGGGGACATGATCCAACTGATCAAGATCGACGGAGTGCATTTGGTCAAGTAAAGAGGATCAAATGATGCAAAATTAATGTTGGCATTTCAACAATGATTAGGATAAATGTGGAAGTGACAAGTGTCATAACCATAAGGAATATGAAAAATTAACTAATGGCATTCGATCCCTCAGATCAATATTAATAGCCTATGTTGATCCATGTAAGAAAATCCAATGGAGTAAAATAAAAGGAAGTTTTAAGGGACAATGGTCATATTTTAAATATTAATAAATAGAATGACGTGGCATTACCACATTGACATGAAATGTTGGATTCCATAACCAATGAAGATAAAAAATTTGAACACACATGTGTTAGACTTAGTCTAGTTAGTGGATATGAAAATGAAGATCTTGTAACATAACAAGAGAAGGCTATAGGTATAGAGGCATCTCAAAGGTAAATTAAGTTGACATAGTATACTATTTTGAGTTAAAGACCCTATAAATCCTTTCAAAGTAATATTATATTATATAAAGGTATGGGAAACATGTAACACATAATCATGTTAGGTTAGTCATAGTTAAACAAGGTCACGAGTTCTATTAACATTGGTAAAGAGATATCTATCTATGACACTTGTCTAGTTGCATGTTGACAAGGAATGACTGACATACCTCATGAAATGTCTATATAAAAAGGTATTTCTAATTATAAAAAATAAGGGGAGTTCTTAGAGCCAAAATTAATTTGTAAACATGGATCAAGTAGTGCAAGCAAGGAATTTTACAAAGTTTGTCCAATATTTGTCTATGTTTACTATCATGGTTATTTCCTCTGTTATCTAGTTTGATATTTTTATTTGAATTATTTTTATGGATCCTAGATGTGCACATGTTAATGTAGAGTTGTTAATTTGTGCTTATGTTGGGTTAACTGAAATATCTTAGGTTCATTTCATTCTCTTTTACTTTTTTTGAAGATGTGCAAAAGCTATTTTCCTATAGAAGTAAACCTTTAAAGTGAATCTGACTTCTTATTTGTATTACCTTTCCTTAGAAATTTTATTGATATACATTAGGATATGTACCTATGAAATTCTATGCTATATATTAGTTTAGTGCATGTTTTGATGAAATTTAACCTTTGTCATAATATCTGGATCAAAGATCAAAAACACCTTCTTTCTGCCCTACCCTTCCTTTTGCTCCTTTTTTATCAATTCAGTTTTGTTTAGCTTGTCATTGTAAATATCCATGTTAGCTTATGATTTAGACTAGGTTTTGGACATCATTTAGGGGACTTAGTTAAGATCAATTTCATATTCATAAATATTTAGGACCATAGTTGCTCCTAACAACCATTTACATGTTCATTTTATCAAACAATCATTTAGTTTGGCCACTACTCCATCACAAATATTATGAATATCACAACCAAAAACTCATGCAATGGATTCTTTGGATCCAAAAATGAGAAGTGTTTCTTAAACATTATATGTTGACCTAGTGATACACATTTAGGCATCAATAATTTGGTGCTAGAATGAGGGCCTTTAGATAAATCTTTGTTCAATTCGAAGTATCTTTGCTATGTATTAGTGAATTTTTTCAAAGATCATTTGATTATTTGCATATTTGTGTTATTCTTATCTCAATTGTGTAGAGGTAACTAATACTCATGGTTTCATACCAGTATTTAAGCTTATTTAGCTAAAGATTTATATTCTTTGAAAATTTATGTGAAAATTTTACAAAGGTTACTTAAGATTCATTAAGGATCCATTTGTCTTTGAAAATATTTGGTTTATATGTTGTATTATGAACAAGATTTTGACCTATAATGACCACAAGTAAGATCCTCATCAAGTTATGGCATGATTAGGTAGATCTTCTATCAATGTGCCTAGTCAAATACATGATTTACCTCAAAATTTTGAATGGTATTTTCCTTATTTTAGTCCTACTTGTGTTATGACTATTGAAGAACATATCAAGTGCTTTAAAACTACCTTAGGATTGTTAAAAAAATTTCATGGATATGTTGTATGTAGATTGTTACTTTTACTCTTAGATATGAGGCATATGATTGGTTTCTTAACATTTATAAATATTTCATTGTTAGTTGGAATGATTTCAATAATAATTTCATTTATTAGTTTGGAAAGATCATAAGTCCATATGTCCTTTATCAACAATTCATTACTATAAAAAGGATTCAAATGAAAAAAATAGAGCATTTAATGTTAGATTTCAAAATATGTTGAATAAAACTATAGATCCTTATAGACCTATTTAGGCCTTAACTTTAGAGATTTATAAATATTATTAGGTCCATTAACTTCTATGTTTTTGAAAAGATATATTAGATTCATTAATACATTAGCTTTAGCCTATGCTGAATCTATGGTAATTAATGACCAAATACAACCTTAGGGTCAAATGACATATGCCATTCAAAATATCAATCCTAATTTGCCCATGTTGAATGTCATGCCTAATTTTAATTAGATCATGCTTAATTTAAATCAAACTCTAGTTTTAAACCAATTACCTTTGATTCATGCTCATCCTAGTCAAAACATAGGATTCCTGAATAACATTGCAAGTGGATCAATCTATAATATCAAAGATCTATGGTGCCAAAAACTAGAAGTAATCCTCAAGTTCACAATTTAGAGGTACCTAAAAATGAAAATGACTCCATTTTTAAAATGGTCCAAAAACTGAGCATTGGTTTTTTTGAGACATAAAATCAATTAGGTAACAATGAGGAAGGTTTTAATAGATAGTATTATGTTCATGGGTTCAACATACCCATATCTAGGTTTCAAAATAGTAATAATAACTATAATAATGAGCCATCTAAAATTATGAATGTACGTGAAATAAAAACTTGGTGTGCCTTTGGCTAATTATTGTAGGGTTCAAAATGATGTTGCATGGTCATCTAGTTCTTCTGAGACATATACATCTTCCAAAACAACTCTTATGGTAGAGACTTATGATTTGTCATTTCAAGATGAAGATTTATTTAAAGATACTTTAGAGGAGGGATATACTATAAAAATCATGGAGGAAGACCCTAAACTTTTTGAAGCAATATAATAAGTTATAGTTGAGGTGAATGGATTTCTTGAAGATGTCATTGAAACACTGGAAATCTAAGAAGATGAAGATGAATCAAATGCAATAGATCAAGAAATTTCATATGATTCCACAAAAAGGTCAAAAATATGTGATCAACATGTTTAAAATGGTAAGATTCCAAATTAATCTCATGTCTTTTTTGTTGATCATGATTAAGAAGCCTTTTGGGATGACTTGGAGAGTTTTTTTGTAAGGATTGATAGTCCATTCCCACTTCATGTGGAGATTGAGGAATGTGATATAAAAGTTATTACCATAGCTATTATTTAAGAAAGCAATGATATTTTGAAGATCCCAAATTAAGATGAAGACATCAATCCAAGTATACCATCTAAGTTTACAATACAACCATGGAAGGAAAATGATATAAATCATGATCAGTGTTTGAATGAACTAGAGATATCTTTCTTGATGTAAGAAATAAAAATTTGGGAAGATTATGATTCGATCTTGGATCCATATCTTCAATTCATGTGCTTAATAATGGATGTGAAATCCAAGCTGCATCATACAAAAGACACAAGCATACTAGTGTTCCTTTCCACAAGAAGGGGCCATTAAATGGAAGCAATCATGTTTTAAGGTTATGTAGTAATTAAATAACTTTCCATTTGATCTTGGAGGTAGGTTATTTATAGAGTTACTGTATGGATTTATATAGTTTCTTTTTTATTTATTTCCTACATGTCCCTTGTTTGTAAATAGTGTTTATAAATATTTGTTTCCTTATTATTTGTTTGTTTGGTGTGTTTCCTTTCTTTGCTTTGTTCTTTTCTTCTAAATAAGTCCTTTTGGATAGCCCTCAGCTCAAGTTCACCTAATTACTCAAGAACTTCACAGATCAAGAATGACTTTTAAACATTGATTGATCATGGATTCTATAAATTTGAACTTGATGTTATGATTTGGAGAAATTGGTAAAGATATATTATATCTAGGTTAATTGTTCTTTCAAATCACAAACCTTGTTTTGATATAAATTTGATTTTAATAAGGATTCCACATGTTGGATGAAAGTCTATATTATTGAAACATAGTCATGTTTGCACTTAATAAACATTATTGCTTGGGACAAAGTTCACAACCAAGTATGATTGTCTAAATATCAGACACTTGACCAAATCCCAAAACCTGGCTAACCTAGTTCTCAACCTTTTCTAGAAAGTCAAAATGACTTTAAAAATAACAAAACAAATAGCCTTATTATGAAATTTAAGATATTTCTAAGAAGAGGTGATTCTCATAATCTATATTGGGGCTATGGAAACCTAGATGGTAGTGGATCAAGGCCTTGAGTGAAGCCAAAGGTATCTCTATCGAGGTTATAGATGCCTAGATGGTAGTATAACAATTCCCAATCCTTCATTATACAAAGCATGGTTGTTTATGAACATCTAAATATGCTATAAATAAATGTTAATGGTCAAGGTCATGAATCTAAAAGTTTTTCCCTAAATCCCATGGAAAAATAGTAAGTTGAATCAAAGCACACATAAAACATGGCTGAGTTTTGATGTTTGGGCCTAATTTTGCATATGTAAGACTTTTTTTAATTATGATTTGATCTCAGTAATGATACTTGATCATATGGGATGATTTATCTGGTTATTAATTTAAACCAAGAGTATATGAATTCTAACATATTGCTATGTTCCCCCTTAAGTTACCATTTTTTGAGGCCAACGTACCTCCATTCTTGAAAATAGGGACCCTTATTTCAAATTATGTAAATTTGTGCTTTAAATTGAAAAATTCATCTAATCAGAGTACCATAAGAGTGTTTTACACATTATCTTTATTTGAAAATCATCCACAATATGGTTAGATTGGCATATTTACATACGATTCTAGTTTGATATTATCTAAATATACTAACATTAGATATATTATTTTAGGTTATAGGATTAATGGAGTCCATCTAAATTGGATAATGTTTGGGGTTTCATGATTTAATATTAATCTGATCTTTTACTATCTGTTGGTCTATTAAAAAATAAATTAAATTCATGTGTAAGAATTTTAGAATCCTAATTCCAATTACCTAGCTCGAGTCCCTTTAAATCAAATTCAAAGTTGGTAGGAACAATTTACATGGGAATGCTTTATATTACCATATAATTAATCTAATTTTTATCCTAAGGCTTAGTAGTGTTTATTAACATGACCAAACCTTAGTCTAAAAAATTTCATGCTTGGTCCCTTTATGTCCCATGTCCCCTTTGGTCTATTTTATTTTTAGCATGGTCTTTCTTACTCCCAAGGTCCACTTTATTATGTTTTTAGACTTAGCTTAAAATTTTAACCTAAGGACTTATCATGTTTATCAACATGAATAAAACCTTGGCCCAAAACTTTAAGCCTGTGTTTTATATTTATCTGAACCTGACTTAATATTTTTATTGACCATAGGATTGATAGTACACATTTGCTCAATCAAAGTTAATCTAACAGCATGAGATAAAGTCAATGAGTCACAAATCTTGATCGATGATGCATATTCAATTAGATGAGTTGATCTAATTATGCATGATAAAAGTTGAAAAGTCAAGCCCCAGCCCCAAGTTAAAGCCAAATCATCTCCCCAAAGATTGATAATATGTGGCTCAGTGTACACTTTCTAATCAATGGAGTGTAATAAGTCAAAGCTTCAATAGAGCCCTGAATAAGTGAGATGGTTCCAAGCGTCACAATTTTAACAAAGGAATAATGAATAGCCAATGGCATTCAACCCTTTAAATCAAAATCTAAGGGAACACATTGATTTAACCAAACAAGATCTGACATCACATCATGAAGGTTGAAAAGTCAAAAAGTCTTTTGAAAAAATGAGAAAATGACAAGTGGCACAACTATGGACCATAAATTAAAGTTTGAGCATCTTTCAAAAATTGATGGTATGTAGATGAGTATATACATTATGATCAATGGTCCATAAAGTAGTGGATATGATCCAACTGATCAAGATTGATAGAGTGCATTTGATTAGGCAAAGAGGATCTGATGGTGCAAGATCAACATTAACATTTCAAAAAAGTTTAGGATAAATTCAGAAGTGACAACTTTCACAAAAATAAGGATTATGATAAAGTGGCCAATGGTATTCAATCCCTCATATTGAGATCAACATCCCATGTTGATCCATGTAGGAAAATCCAATAGAGAAAAATAAAATGAAGTTTTAAAGGATAATGGCCATATTTTAAATATTAATAAACAAAATGATGTGGCATTACCACATTGACATGAGACATTTTATTCCCAAACTAGTAAAGATAAAAAATGTGAACATGTGTGTCTTAGACTCAATCTGGTTAGAGGATATGAAAATAAAGATCCTACAATAGAACAAGAGAAGGATATAATTACATACACATTTCAAAGGTCAATTAAGTTGACACAATATATTTTTTAAAGTTAAAGACCTTGTAAATCCTTTCAAAGGAATATTCTATTTTTCAAAGGCATGGGAAACATGTAAAACATAGTCATAGTTAAACAGGGTCATGAGTTCTATTAGCATTAGTAAAGAGATACCTATCTATGGCATTTTTCCAATTGAATGTTGACAAAGAATGACCAACATACCTCATGAAAGGTCTATATAAAGAGGTATTATCAATTTTTAAAAAGGGGGGGGGAATTCTTAGAGCCAAAATTACTTTGTAAACTTAGAGTAAGTAGTACAAACAAGGAATTCTATAAAGTTTGTCCACTATTTGTCTATGTGTTTGCTATCATGGCATTTTCCTTCACCATTTGGGTTGATATTCAGATTTGAATTATTTTTATGGATCCTAGATGTGTGATTTAATAGTTTGGGAATATTGGAGTCTTATTCCTAATTTAGTTAAGTGTATAGAGTAATAAAATTAGTAAATAAATATGAAATAATTAAGATATTATGTTGTATAATTTAACTATATTTTTAACCTTTCTATAAATATTAATAAATGTGAAGAAAATAAGACTTAGCTAAAAATGGACTAAGATGGTTGACACAAAGTCTAAAATTCACTATGCAAGACTGGAATATTGTCACAAATTAGGATCTAGCCTTCATTTTATGATTAGATAAGAGTGTCAAAATAGGACACCATAGGGTCTGGTGTTATGGTCTTCTTCTATAATTATTGTCCAGGATACCTAAGCTTCTTAAGTTTTGTTTATTGTGTCTGTGTGAGCCCACCTACAAAATTTTGACTGATAGATGTTAGTAGAACTCCTTGTAGATTAAATTTAGTCTTCAAACCCTAGACTCAATTGTAATTTGACAAAATTTAGGAAAGAGGGGGGTTAGTGTATGTAATATTCACTAAACATGTATCCAAACACTTTGTTTGGGCATGCTACCTACATAGTGATACTTTTAAGAGGGATCAAGCTATATGTAGTTCTCCCACTTTATGTGCTTTGTGCAATAGTGTGTATAAAGATTCAAAATGTTAAAACTATGTATGTTTGAGGTGGCTAGGGATTGGTGTAAGGGTTTGAATAAGCTTGTAGTTGTATTGGCTAGTTTTATGTAGAGACTAGGGAAATAGGCCTTAGTAGTCTTGCTTGTATTCTTTCTTGCTTTGTGATATTTTCCAACCCCATCTAAATGAAATTTGAATGGGATTTAATAGGGATATATTGGTCATGGGTCAAATGTATTTGCATTAGGATGATAAGAAGAATAATAAGAACCAAAAAGAAATGACCATTTATAGTAAAAATGCACTTGGATAGGAGTGTTGAAAATGGACACCCTAGGGTCTGGTGCTACAATCCAATTTAGGCACTATTATCTTAAAAAATGGGACCCAAGGGGATGGAATCATCATTTAAAATGCTTCTTGGAGGAGGTGGATTTACTATCTAGAAGGCTATGGATGACTGGGAATCAATGAAAAGATGCCTATGAGGGTCATGAGAGCAAACAAGATGGACCTATGGGTTGGGTGTCATAATCCACCTTCAAGTTACCAATTTTCACATTTTATATGATTACATTTGCCCCCATATATTCTAGTGATGTAGCGAAGCAAAATGCTAGGATAAAGGAAAAATAGAAAATGTACCTAAAATTACTTGCAAGGATGAAGCACATGAAGCTATGTAATGTTGGGTGTGCATAGAGAGAGCATGTTGTGAAGTGTAAATCTAAAAAATAAAATAAAGAATAGATTAGTTCTTATTAGATACACTATATCTAAAATAAGAACATACAAGGCTGGGTAAGTGATAGAGGAAGAGAAAGGAATGATACACCTCACTAGGTACATAAGCCAATGCAAAACCTATTGTGATGTTGAGTGATGTTGAGTAATGTTGAGTAATGGTGGATGATGTTATACCAATAATAATATCACAAATGGTGTTGAGTGCTCAATTCCATAAGAGTGGCTTAAGAATGCAAAAGTTATCCTTTTGGCTCCATCATCTCTCACTAAGTGAAGCTACATACATGATCATGTATGTGTTAATTGATGTTTGGACTATGTGTCCAATCCCTTTGAGTAGGTGGCTAAAGAATACAAAATCTATTTAGTCCTTTAGCTCTATTATTGCCTCATGAAATGAAGCTATGAACTGATACCATTATGAAATATGTGTCATATGAGATGTCTCCTAAATCCCATGAATGCTCTGTAATATAGCAATGTGGCATGGATAACTGAATGTATGCTAGAAATTAGCCCACTCTTAGCCACTCCAAAAGGTGGAGATTAGGATTATATGAAATCCACTCCAAAACTAGGCACTAGGCTTATATAAAAGCCACTCTAAAATGTAGATGTTATGCTTGTATGAAATCCACTCCAAAATGATGCCAACCACCTATAGATGGAATAAGACATGAAACTACTAAGAATGCCTGAGTAATGTATTGAACTTAGAAATAAAAGAAGACAAATGTGCCATACACATTTCCCCAAATCATTAGTGTCTATAACATGGATTCTGATCTAGAAGTTATACCAACTACCCTATCTAAAATTAAAAGAAAGAGAAATCATGCCATGCATGATGCCCCCTATATCTGGATTCTCTAAGAGACTACTATATTTAAACTGGTATAAATGTGCAAAACTATAATTAAACCTAATTTTTTGCTTGTTTTTGGAAATCCTAATTTTTTTATTGTTTGGATAAGAGCACTAAAAACTGACACCCTATTATCCAGCATTGTAGTCCAATCTTGGTGCTATTAACCTAGGTTAATCCTGACGATTGTTTCATAATTTTCACTATCTACTTGGTCTATTATATCTAGTTCAAAGTTTGGTTATTGTTTTAGGTGTTCTAAAAATTGATTTTTCAAATGGTAAGAGCTCTAATCTCTATAAAAAAACCCTTGTTTATTTCCCCCTCTTTTGAGGGTAGGAATGAAGACCCTATAATGATTGCTCTCAGAAGAAAGAGCCATGTAAGTGTGTTATGCTACAAAGATACATTATATATCAATGATAATTGACAAGATATCTCAAGATATAACATGGTTTTTTATGAGATATTATTAGATCAATAAGGATATGCTTATATAAATATAACAATTTAATAACTTGTGTAATATAATGAACTAGAACTAGAAGTCTTGTTAGTTGTTGGCTATTTATCAAGGAGGGATAGAGCATGATGTCCATCATAACATCCAAGAAATAAAGATAATTCATGATGTGGATTATAGCATTGCAAATAATCAAAAATCAATCTAGCAACAAGCATACAAGTTCAAAAGCAAGAAGCATACAAGAATGGCCAAGGGTCCAAGTAAACAAGGGACATGGGTACATGTCATTCGAACTAGAAAGAAAGCATATAAGGCATGTTCAAATATCACATACACATATAATTGAAACAAGATAGGTTGGAATAAAAACCAAAATAACATAGAATATTACTGGTAAAAGACATTGGAAAATTTCCTAAGGCACTCACAAGAAGAGAAGTAAATGACATTGGAAAATGTCCTAAGTCACATACAAGAGACAAATAAGAAATAAGAAATGCAATCACATCTAGATATGCAAAGAAAGAAAGGAAAGCATGTGAATTCCAAGAATATAATCACATCTAAATAATCAAATCAATAAGTGAAAGTATGCAAGACATGTAGTATAAGATTAGGTATATGCTAAGAAATACACAAGTGTTGTATACTAGTGAGTGTCGATAGAGTTATCTGTGTAAGCTAGTGAGTAATTTACATCAACATGATAACTAGAGTGTGTGGTGTAGGAATGACATAACCTAGATAGTTTTGTCATGTAGAAGATGCCCCTAGTGGGTAGGTATATTGATGTGTGTCTCAAATGTAGAAGTAAGATTCCCCCTTAATGGGTAGAATGAAGCAATCAAGGGTCTGGATGTCACTGCAGACACTCAAAGAAGATTAAGTGAAGCATGGTAATGTAGATAAATCAAAAAAAAAAGTATAAAATAACAAATGTAAGTCTAACATAGTATTAGAGATGTAAATTGTGGATAATGCATACAAGTAAAACATTTTTGATGTTTTGAATCATTTGAATGTTTTTGCATTTTGGAATATATGGATGTTTTTTCTATTTTTTGAAATATTGTATTATTTTTGTATTTTTAGAATAAGCTATTTAGAATCAAGAATAAAGGATAATATGTACAAGTAAGCTAATAAATTATGTATAAGTAGAAAGAAACTATATACAAGTAATTTGAAAGGAAACTATATACAAGCAAGATGGAAGGGTTGAGACTATGGCTCTAAAATCTGTATATGTTGTAAGTGATCTAAAATATATAAATTAGAAACCAACTATAGGATCCCCCTGTAACTCTAAGATGTGGCTGAAATTACAGGGCTCTTTAGGACCCATCTAGTAGTAAGAGAAGCTCTCTAAACATGTGCTCTATGTGTAGAGGCATGAGACCTCAATGATACTGCTCTAGGTGTGAACCGTATGGAAAGAAGCTATCTAAAATTTTAAAACTATGGTTTTTATAAAATAAACATCTATGGAGGTGTATGAACTCTCTATGCTAGTGATGGAGGCCTCAATTATGTTTGAATCTAAACTGGAGAAAAAATTAAAACTAGTGGAGAAATTAAAATTGGTGACAGAACTAAAACTAGTGATTGCAAAAAAGTAGATGGCTCTGAAGTGGGGTAACTCATAAAAAACTCCACCAATTATAAAAAATTGAGCAACAAGAATGTATTTCATATATTTATGAATAGTAGAAAGTACTGCTCAAAGTTTTTGAATCCATGGTTGACCAATTAACATATCAAAAACTCCTACACTAGGAATTATAGTAAATGGTATGGCCATGTGTGTTAGACAACCATGTAGAGGAAGTAAAATATCACCTAATGAACTTTGTATGTGCCCATTAAATCCACTAATAACTATGGTCATCAAGGTAATATCCTTCTCTAACTATCCCAAATGCTGTAATAATGTCATAGTGCACATGTTCACACTAGATCCATTATCTATGAGAACATTATGAATAACATGATTATGAATGTAAGCTCTAATAAAGAATGTATGATAAATTGAATCATCCTTGACTATATCTTATTCTAAGAAAGAGATGGAAGGTCTAGCTATAAATTTGGAATTCTATACACTAATCATGTTGCATTAAAAATGTAACTCAACTGAAGGTACCCATATGTATCTAGTAGGGGATGTGCATGATATGTATGGTGAATATCTGATGTATCCCTTGTCTCTTGTTTTGAACGTTGTGGAAAATTATTTGAGAATATTTTCAAAGATTTATCCTATGTTTGATTTACCTAACAAGGCTCAACTAAAGTACCAATATCAATAACATTACCATCTATTAAGTCCTATATCTTGTGTCTCAAACTAATCCATCTATTTGTTGTATGGCCTAGTACCCTATGAAACTCATAAAATGCATATTGATCATATCCCCATGGAAGAGGCTTTGTTGGATCAACTTCCAAAATAAGAGGGAGATATATGATATTACATTTCAAAAACTACTATAAAACTCTGGTTGAAGGAACTAGTAGATTGGTAAATGTTCATTGAGGAGGTGCTAATAAAACCACACATTGAAAGGATCTGAAGCTATAGTAACTATAGGTTGATTATGACTCTTGTTATTATTGACCTTGACTTTATATGGGACTTTGTTGTTACTCTTATTTATTGTTTCTAATAAAATTTTGTACTTGAGTTTTCCCATTAAAATAAATTTGACTTCCCTTTCCTTTAGTGTGTGACATATTTCAGTGAAGGAAGAGAAGCTTTTGAACATTATTGATTCAATCAAAGCTAGTAGAAGACTCTATTTGAAGAGATCTTGTAACTTTTGATCAGCCATGGGGCTAGTCATCCTAGACAAAATAGTCTTATATTGAAGAACATAACCTATGAGATGTTCATTTGACCTTTGTTTGTATTGTGAAACTTGGGCATAGGAAACCTTATCACTAATGTTAATGTTGAAATGAGCTAGGAACATGTTAGCTAAAGGATTGAATGTGTTAACTAACTAATTTGGTAAACTATAAAACCATTGTAGAGCATAATCCTTTAGAATTCATAAAAATAACTAGGTTAGTAGCTAGTCATTTGGCACATAGTAAAAGCATGCTATGTGAAAATCTCTCAAGTGTGTCTTTGGATCACCCTTGCCATCATATAGAGTAAGCTTGGGTTAAAAAAACTTTGTGATAAGGGTGTATAAGAAATATGACATGTTAATGGTGTATGTAGTAGAGTAAAAGAATCCAAAGCTTGCATAAGTGTTTCATGTAAATTTTTGCTTTAGTTATAAGAAAGAGAGAAAAGAAACCTTATATGGTTATGGTCAAAAAACCTAGTTATTTTTGCATGCATTGAATTAGAAGATTATAAAGACTCCTCTTTGGCTTGGGAGGAAGACCTACAGATAAGAAAGCACTAAAGCAAACTTATTTTTTAGATAGATAATTGAGTGGATTGCCTAGAAATAGCTAGATATTGAAAGTGAGAGCTTATTTAGGGGCTATCAACCCTCATGTTTTAAACAATTAAGTTAACAAAAGTGGAAAGAAGGTACTTACATCAATAATCAAAAGGTACTAAAATTGAACACAAGAATGATTGCTTATAAAATATACTATAAATGATTAAATTAGTGATATAACTAATTGATACTAGTGATAAGGGGCTGGGATATGCTTCAAAATTTTTGAAGGAGGCATGTGGATAAATAAGAACATAGAAAACTAGGTTTGGTTGAGGGTAGTTGGGTGAAAATAGCCACTTAGTTTTTATTTCCATAATGACCATCAGTGGTTAGGGTAATCATTAATGATTAAGGTGACATCAGTGGTTAGGATGACCATCGGTGGTTGGGTAGACCATCAGTGGTTGGGTCAATCATTGACAGTTACTATGTGAGTTTTGGGTTGCTAAATTGCTAAATAACAAGATCTGAAAGATGGATTTTGGGAGATGGGTAAGGGTTGGGTTGATTATGAAATGGGAATAAAGTATATGAATATTAATAAACTAGTACTTATCTTACTATAAGTTGATTGGGTGAGTGGTTGAAACATTTAGCCTATTGGTGAAATTTGGCTTGAATATGGTAGAGTAATGGTACTCAAGAACTTAATTAAGAGGTGATAGTGAGTTGGATATCAATAGGATTGCTAAATTAATCACACTGATGATGTTGATTGATGATAATTGACCTAAAAAAGAAACTCCTAAATACTTGAGCTCTTGATAATTATTATAGATCCCTTTGACCTGTCAGGCTCCTCTCTTTTTATAGGCATAAGAAAGAGGTGGAAGTCAAGGTAAAACTAGGCCATCTAAATATAATTTGTCCATACAAAGGCTCATAACAAGAGTTAAATAAGTTATATTTAGAAATTTTGGTGGATGATTACATGCCTTTAATTAAGGAGGTGTTCCTTAATCATTGATGGTCAAGGTTTCCCAATGGTAACCATCGATGGTTACCCTAACCATCGATGGTTAGGTCCCAAAGGAAAAAAAGACTAAAGGCTATGTTGAGTTAGTTTGTGAAACTAACTGTGAATGAGATTGGCTAGGTAAGATTGGTGTAGATTGGTCCTAAGAGGGTCCTAGGAAATCCAAGGGTTTTTTTGATAGTTGGAATCATAGTGTGCATATTTTTGGTGTCTACATTTTGCCCCTTTTATTGTAAAACTTATGTGAATGAGATATAAAAAAAAAATGGAGTATGGGTAAAATGTTTGGTTTCCTTGAGAGTAGGAGGAGTTGTTCCCCCTCAAATTAATATTAGATGAGGTGAAACTAAAATAAGGTTAGGCTTCGATAAATGGTGTATGGTGAGTTACAAGGTGATGACACAAGGTTGGGCATTTGAAATGCAAACTTGTGCACAAAATGTGACTAAGTATGATTAGTAAAGATCATGTAAAGACTAAAGTTATCAATGTTGGTAAAAATAAGGGTTGGTCTTAAGAAGGACAAGTGATAAGTGAACCATGTGACCACCTATAGGTGTGGTAGTTGAGAACACTTGTAAATGCAAGTTTCCTAAGAAATTTCTATGTTTTTGATGGGTATCCAAGGTAGGAAGTGCTCCTAGGGAAAACAAAAATGGTTCAAGTTTCATGATTATTTGATATAGGAAGTACTCTTGAAAATACACAAGCATGTCTAGTATGTACAAGGTGGCACAAAATTCAAAAGGGTTAACATGGCAATGTTTTCACTGTGATCAAAGAACCTGGAAAAAATTGTCACAAATAACATGTCAAATGGGTTGAAATAGACCAATAGTGAGGTGACCATGTGTTCAAGTTGGAATGGGTTGGTAAAGGTTGGTTGGAAAGGGCTGAGCTAACTCTAGATGCACTAGGTAATTGGATGTTGCCTACATAGTTCCATGAATGAAATATCCATAAAGAAGCTTCATGCCAAATATAGTTCTTCAAATGGGTCAAAGTCAAAATAGGGTGCTTGGGAAAGGGGTTAAAAATTAATGGGACCCTAACTATCGATACTTAGGAGCAGTCCCAAGGTCAACTATCGATGGTCACTCTGATCATCAATAATTAGGAAAGCCCTAGAAAAATTGAGAGGATAAAAGTGAAAAGTGAAATTATTTTTACCATTTTACATTGGCATTTTGCTCTCTAGGTGATTTTTGCATTTAGAATTTTTAACTTGACTAATGAGAGGATTAGACTTGTTAGAGTAAGTGATTGCTGAGGTGAACTATTTGACTAATGAGATTGACTAAGAGTGTATAAAATGGAAGGTAGATAAGGACTTGGCTAAGTAGGGAGGCAAGGGCTTCAACCACAATAGTTTTCACATAATGAGGTAGGAGGTGTTATAGATTTATTATTTCAGGTGATTTTATTGGTGTAAAAGGTAGACATTAGATAAAGTATAATAGTTGTGTAGGGTTTTGGTAAATTATTTTGGGCCATGATGCCCTAATTTTCAATTTGGGTGAAATTAGTCAAGGAAAAAGGTCTAAGTGAGAGGGAAAGGGTAGTTTAGGTTATATGTGAGTTTTAAAGAATTTACTTTTTGTAATGAGGTGGTTTGTAGCTTATGTTGAGGTATAGGGTTTGATGTTTTCACTGCCAGTGATCACACACAGTGATCATTGGTAGTTCAACTTGACCATTAATGGTTGACCTTAGGGGAAAAGTGCCCTTAGGGGACCATCGATGGTTCAAAGAACCATCAGAGGTCAAGGAGTTGAGGGGTGTAAAAAATGTTGTAAATGTTGAAAGGTTTTTGAAGGTTTTTGAGGATTTTTTGTAAAATATTTTGTAAAGGTAGGGTTGGCTAAAATTTTGGAAAGATTGTAAAGTTAGGTTATGTATTGTGATTTGAAAATGTGGAAATTTTAGAAAGGGTGTTTAAAAATTTTGTGAGGGTATTAAAGGGGTAATAATGGTCAATAGGTTGAAAGTGATAGGGTTTGAAATGATAGGTTAGATAGGTCAAGAAGTCAATGGGTAAAAGTAATAGAAGTATTTAAAATGAGGTGTTAAGGTTGGTTTTGGGTAGAAGTGAAATAAATGTTTGTGATAAAATTATATAGATAAAAAATGTATGTGGTTAAGATTTAGAGTGTTTGGATAATTGTTATATTTTAAATGTAAGTAGGTAGGTTAAAATAGGTTGAAAAAAAGTTATAGGTTAGTACTTAGTTTGAGGTAGAAAACTCTATGTGTTTTTGTGCGCGCGCGCGCGTGTGTGTGTGTGTGTGTGTGTGTGTGTGTGTGTGTGTGTGTGTGTGTGTGTGTGTGTGTGTGTGTGTGTGTGTGTGTGTGTGTGTGTGTGTGTGTGTGTGTGTGTGTGTGTGTGTGTGTGTGTGTGTGTGTGATAATGTGATTATTTTGTAGGTATACAATTATATCTAGATGTGAGACTAAGTTTCAAAGATCTTTGCAGAGGTTTGTGATGGTATTATAGATTATGAGTGGTGTCATATAAAGGATGTTGGCCTAGGGTCCATGAGGCATTATCAACACTTATCATGGGATACAATGATGATCATGGCTCTCATCAACATATGGGATCCATCCATGAACACATTTGTGTTGCCTATTAGAGAGATGAGCATCTCAGAGGATGTGCATCAAATCACATGAGTGTTGATTCATGGGGATTTAATCTACCATAAAGAGAATGAGTAGTGAGACTACTACATGGACTAGATTTATGGTGAAGATAGGGAACAAGTGAGGTTAAAGTCATGAAAGTACACATAGATACACCAATAGATGGGATTGTAGGTGAAGGTAGAGCCAGTAGCAGTGGTGTAGGTGCCCCAAGGGCATGATTTACACATGTTTTGATATGTTGGTAGAGATAGGTGTACATTATTTTTATATTAGCTTATGTGCCAATGTAGTAATATTTGCATGTTCTAAGAGAGGGTGACATTATGAAATGTATTTATTTTTTTATTTATATGATGATCATGTTATTTTAATTTGATGATATATAAAATGTATGTTTATGGTTCATGGTTTATATGCTAATGTGGATATTTATGTTCAAGTTTATGGTTGATGGTCTATGGTTTCATTCATATGCTTTATGAGATGTTGACTCAATATCTTAGGTGTGTGATGTTTGAAAGATGGTTATGATGATCTGATGTTGTTCATGGATATGAGAGAATGTGTTATGAATGGATATATATTGTAAGATGATGTGATCATGGTGAATTTATCTATAGTTGTGTTGAGGTGGTTTGTATGAATTGATGTTATAAGATGTATTGTTGTAATGTTATGGTTAATGTATAGATAGATAGAGGATATATGATAGGGTTCATGATGTTTTGATCTTTGAATTTTTTTATGCTCATGATGATAAATGGTGTAATTAGGGTTGTTTATGATATGATATTGCCTATAATGTTTTAATGGTAACTAGATATGATGATGTTTATGATATGATGTGATATGATATGATTTCATGATGTTTTGATCATAGATAGAGATGTGATGTGGTTCATGGATATAGTTCACAATGTTGCATTTGTTATTCGATATTTGTTGTTTATGATCATGGAGATAAAATGTGAACATGGTTAAGGATGTAATGAGAATACATTAAAGTAAGTAGATAACAAACTAAATGTAAGGAAAGTGATAAGAATAATGAGACATACATCTACATGAACCAATAAAAGATAATAAAAGAAACATGATGCCTTTTCATTGGTAAAGAGAAAAAATGAAACCCTAAGTTGGATTGGCTCAATGAAAATAAGCCTTTCAAATGCTTCACATTAGCATGCTTAGGTTGATAAATGGGTATCTTCATCACATTATGTCAAATAAGCTCATAGTCCATTAATTATGATATATGGAGGGAGGATGGGTGAAACTAGAACCTTTTTATGAGACTAGCATGCCTCTTTTATAGGCTTCCAAGAAGATATTATAATCAAGAATATGCTCATATATAGTGTAGACTGATCGATGCAAGAAGTCTATTGAGGAGATCTGATTGAGGATATCCAAGATTATTCATTTTATGAGAGCCAATTGTGGTGTTTCTCATTGCTTTTACTTTTTTTATGGGTCTTTTTCTACTTTTGATTTTGTTTTAGGGTTGGGGAAGTTGATCGATGCAGGAAACTTCCAAGAAATTGCTAGCTTTAACAAATGCTTTACTCATCCATCCTTCAAGGGAGTGGTCTAAGTTTATATGCTTAGTTTAAATGATTTTGATATCTATCCTTCAAGGGAGGATTTTACCTTATGTTTTACAATTTTAGATGAGTTTTCAACATATGTCCTTCAAGGGAGTAGTTTACGAATGCTAAGAATGAACCATGATTTGTTTTTGACTTTTAATATTGATTTTTGATTTTGTTTGATTTAGTTTGACATAGACTTGCTTATAATGCTCAAGGGGTTACTTTTATGAAGGCAAGACTAAGATCATAAGAAGGTTTCATAGGTGAAAAGAAGATTAGGTGACAATGACCATGGAAACTAATCTCAAAGAGAATATGGCAAGTACCATGTGAATCATGCCATGGGTAGAGCCATGGTACTCATAGTTAAAATTAGGCTATGAATATGATGAATAATCACATGATTCAACTATAGTCAGTTTCCCTTAAGAAGAGGGAAATGAATATGATTATAAGGGATGAGCTTAAGTTAGACAAATGGTGATTGTGACCCCTTTTTACTAATATAAAGGATGCAAATGCAAAGAATTAAAACGCTTAGGTTCTAGTTTGCCTTTAAGAGAGGATAAATGATAAGCTCATGATCTATACTTATGATTTATGATATAGGGTCCAAGCCAATTGAATGCAAATTTTCCCATTTTGCTTTTCTCCATATTAGTTACATGTTGATTTTCCTTAAGAATGAGATCTCTAATATTGAATTCTTGCACATTGAGGTGTTTTTTATAATCACACTTAATTCATTCTTAATAAACATGGAGACGGGAAAGAGTGGCCAAATGATGCTCATCAAGTAGCTCAAGTTTAGCTAAACATTATTGATGATAATCATCTTCCAAAATAAGGTCATGAAAAGATATGCAGAGAGTAGGTATTTAGATTTTAAGAGGTAATACAACCTCAGTTACAAACATTAGAGAAAAAGGTGTAGCACCTATAAGGGTTTGGATGCTAATACAATATGCCCATAACATGAAAGGGATGTGCAAGTGCCAATCTCAACTAGAGGCACTGACCATTTTGGTAAGCATGTTGTTAAGGGTTTTGTTAGAGGCCTTTGATTGTCCATTTGTTTATGGGTGATAAGGTGACAAGAAGCTTAGTTTAACTCCAAATACATCACAAAGACCTTGAACTTTCTTGTTTTTGATGGATTTTCCATTGTTAATGATGATCTTATAAATAACACTAAAGTAGAAGATGATGTGATGGGTGATAAATTTGATAGTATTTTTAATTTTTGTTGAGACAAAAGGAATAGCCTCCACCCGGTTGGTGAAATATTCAATCACGAAGATGATGGAGTGATGTCACTATAAAGAGTCAGGGTTAATTTCACCAATAAGGTCTAGACCCCATTATGAAAAAGGCCAAAATTTGGTAGAGACATGAAGACTATGGCTAGGTGTGTGATGTAAATTAGTATGTTGTTGACACTTAACACACTTTTTCATTTAATTACAATAGTCTTGGTTAAGGTTAGGCCAATAATATCCCAAGAAAAGGATGAACTTAGCCCTAGTGATTCCACTAAAGTGACCCCCAAAGATATTGTCATGCATCTCCTTGATAGCATGGGAGGATTTTGAACCATAGAGGCAATATAATATGATATTGCCAAAGCCATGCTTGCAAAAGAATTCCTCCCATAATGGTATAATGGGAGGTGCTCTAAAGAAACACTTGACTAGCATTCCTAGAGAGGCTAGAGGGAACTATACCAAAGTTAAGGTAGTTGAAGGTTTGCCAATACTAAAGTTTAGGCTAGATATCCTCTATATTGAAGATGGTTGGAGGGTCTATCTTGATGTAGGAAGGTTTGGTGAGGTGATGGATAATGACTGATAGCTTGGATTTCAAGGGTGCTAATGAGACCTGAGAGGAAAGAGAAGTCATGGTGTTGACAAACTTGTTGGTATATCATGAGGTGGTTTGAATATGGTAGTGTTCAAATGATGTCAATATTTACATGAATAAATATCTATATAGTTGCAATATCTCATTTTTACACTAGTAAATTCCATTGACTTGATTGACCACAAGTTAAGAGTTACCAAAAATATTGATTATTTTAACTCCCAAGGCTAACAAAGTCTGGAGACCTATTACTAGGGCTTCATATTTAGCCACATTATTGGTATATTCAAAGTTGAGTTTAAAAGATAAAGGAGTGGTTCACCAATAAGGGAGATAAGGATGATATCAGCTCTCCCATCATGCTAACATTTAGAACCATTGAATAACATGGTTAAATTATTGGTGAAATAAACTTGGGATAGGTTTGTGATAGACTCATCTAGAAATTCAAGAGAAGGAGGTTGGTTGTATGCTATGGGTAAGTCAGCCAATTGGTCAACAATGACTTACCCCTTAATTGATTTCTATTAGAAGAACTCAAGGTTAAACACAACTAAAATCATGAGCCAATTGGCCATACATTGGTTTTGGTATGGCTTGGAGTGCATGTACTTGAGTGGGTTGGTATTGATTATGACAAAAATTTTGCGGTAAAGAAGGTGGCAATGTTTTGTGGCCATGAAGACTAGGTCCAAGCAAAATTTTTTGGTGTCTATGTACTAAGTCTCATACTTTATAAGTGTACAAATTATGTACTAGATGGTTTGATCTTTATGTTTTTTTGTCTTGATGTGTAAGCATTTCCCTTAGGGAATGGTCAATGATAGAGATATAAAGGTAGAAAGGTTGGTCATCCTTAGGGGGTGTAAGGACAAGTGGAGATATAAGGTTATTCTTTGAGTGCATCAAAGACCTTTGGACAATAAATATTACACTTTAATGACATATCCTTTTTCAAGAGGTGATGGAAGGGTTGAAATTGGTTAGAGAGCTAAGAGATGAAGTGACAAATGGATTGGAGCTTCCCCTATAGACTATGAAGTTACTTAAGATTGGTTAGAGGTAGCATCTCAAGGATGGATTTAGTTTTTTCTAGATCCACTTATATTCCTCAAAGATAAATGATGAAGCCAAGGAGTTTTCCCAACAAGACCCTAAAAATACATTTATTAGGATTGATGTGGAGATGGTAATGGATAAATCTCTCAAAGATAATTTTGAGAATGGCTAAGTGGTTCTTATGATATTTAGACTTCCCAAGGAGGTCATCCATGTAGTCTTAAATGATTTTATGGATAAGGTCATGCAATATGTTGGTCATAGAATGTTGGTAGGTTTCACCAACACTCTTCAGACCAAAGGACATGACTTTATAACAAAAAGTCCCCCATGGGGTGATAAAGGTAGTTTTGTGTTGATCTTTAGGGGAAATCAAAATTTGATTATAACTTGAGAATCTATACATGAGAGATAACATCTCATGGCCTATTTTAAGATCAATAAGTTGGTCAATGCTAAGTAGAGGAAAGTCATCCTTTGGACAGGCAAGGTCAAGGTCATGAAAGTCCACATAGATACGTAGTCCCCCTATGGTTTTAGTGATAGGCATGATGTTCAAAACCCATTGGGGATAATCAATGGGTTGAGTGAAGTTATTAAAGAGGAGGCATTGAATCTCTTCTTTGAAAAGAAGGGATATGCAAGAATGCATTCATCCAATTTTTTTGTCTAAAAGGCATGGCTTCATGATTGGTTATGATGTTTTGGGTTGCAATGGTTGGGTTAATACAAGGAATGTCAGCATATGACTAGGTGAATGTAATGTTATGGTCTTGGAGGAAGGTAAAAAAGTCCTAAAGTTCCTCAGTAGTGAGAGATTGGCTAAGTTTAACAATATGAGGGCTGCCCAAAGTGCCTATGTCAATATCCATAGTGGATTCATTCAACATGGTTGAGGTTTCCATAGGTAAGGATTTGTGGATGGAGGAATTAGGTGTAGCAAGGTAGGTGAGAATAGGATCATCTTCTTGGCACTAAAAAGTGTTAATGGTAGGAGAGTCTTCTCTAAAAGTTTTAGGATGGGTCAAACCAATGGATAAGGGTGTTCCTTCATTTAGATAAATCATGGGGTTGAGGGGATGATATCCTCATCCTCATAATCAAGTAGAGGGGATTTTGGTGAGGATGGGATCCCTTCTTCAACAATGGTAGTGGTAGTTTGTGTGGATTTATTCTTACTGGGTAGAATGAAGCCAAGGTCATGCTTCTTATGAGGCTTTCAAGTCTAAATTGAGATCAATTTATGTAGGCCATGCTTGTATCATCTTAAACCAAACCCTTTCTAGGCATAGCTATGGAGGTATATTTTGGTGAAGTCTAGGTTATCTAAGTAAGAGAAGGTAAAGGTGAGTGGTTAAGGTGAAAAGGGTATGGTGGGTGTGTTAAGTGGCTTGTCAAGTACCCCATAGATGAAGTTGGTTTGATATATGGGAGGTCCCAAAGGAATAATGGATCGAATGTTATGATCATAATTTGATAGTTGATTTTTTCATATTCCTAAGGAGTTTGGAAGGCATCAAGGGTGAGGAAATGGTATTATCCAATGGTAAATCATTGGAAGGTAGGTTCTAAGTGATCAATGGTGGGTATCTGGTCTATAGAAATAGATGAAATATTAAATGTGTCTATGTAAGGGAAAGTAATGGATTTATTTTCCATGGCTGAAGGCTTGGTGGTGGATTTTTGTGGTGCTTTTGTCAAGGGTAAGAGGATGTCATTAGGTCATTAGGTCATGTTACATGTTGAAAAAGGCTTGGGTCAGATTGTATGGTGACAAATAGACCTTCATGTTCAAACCTAAAACAATGATGGAGGGTAAAAGGTACATGTTGATGATTTAAAATTGTGCTTGATTATAATCAACAATAATAGGATGTTTCAAGATGTGGGACTTGCGACTTGAAATAACCTCCAGATTTTAAAGAAGTTGATTCTTCTCTATATTAAGTAGATACTGGGAAAAGGGATAGGAATTTAAATAAGAAACACAAATACAAGAAAGGAAATCTAATCTATGGTGATGCACCTAAATGTAATTCGACCTTAATCCTAAGCACAGTGAGACTATATGTAGGATTCATTTACATTTAAGAGCAAACAAGTGCATGATCAATGTAAAAGATGGAAATAATAGAAATAGAGGCTCACAACATAGACTAATTTTGCTATGATATAGAAAATGTCAACAAAGGCATAGGGTTCAATCTTCTTATTTGAATTTTCTAGTCATATAAGAGGTGTAGAAACATGTACAGTTATATAAACTTTTCAATTCAAGAAAATGAGACAAAAGAAAATGACATTCCTAATCACAGCTCTAGAAAGTCTACAGCCTAGACTACTTTTGAAAATGACATAGAAAATATCAACAAAGGCATAGGATTCAATCTTCTCATTAATTCTTCAGTCACATAAGAGGCATAGAAACATGCATAGTCACATAAACCTTCTAACTTGAGAAGATAGAACAAAATCAAATGATATTACTAGTCATAGCTTTAGAAAGTCTAAACTCTTTACAATAATTCACTCTCAAAATGCTCTCTGATCATTCCTCTTGATGATGATTTTGGTGATCTATTCACCCTTATTTATAGCCTTGGATTCACTCTGGATTGTCTGCTTGTTCTCAATCTAATGACCCAACTAAAATCTAACTAAACTAGAAGTGTCTAACAGAAGGTATCTTATAGATTCTGAAATGCTTCATCTTCTAGCAGTTCATTGGCTGAAATAGATTGTAGGATGCTCCCTTCGCGTAAACGCTAGATATCACTTAGCCAATTCTTTAAAAATCTTTCTATTACTTAGGAGACATCAGAAAATGACACTTGGTTGTTTCACAACACATATTAAAGACACACGGCACTTTCTGCATAACTTATACTCTTTTGTATCTTTGCTCAGGAATGTTCCACCTTTGACACTTGTCGCTATCCACTTCCTGAGAACTTCAACAACTAAAAATAAATTAAGATGTACATCATTTCCTACCTAAATAACTTTAAAAGGGACACAAGGATAGATGTCAATCTCTGCTACTTTATTAAAGGACACATGGCAATCTCCGCTTTACTTATATGGGGTTACATGGTAATCTCCACTTCTTTTAGCTACCTTTTCTGAAACCTATAAAAGATGACACGTGGTGGTCTCCACTTTACTCTATTTATACCATAGGAAAAAATGGGTCTCATTTCATATTTAAATGGACCGCGAAACCTAGCGACTTCTACTTGCTTCATAAACAACACTTAAGACTCACAACGGTCTTTTCTATATTAGTGAAACAAAAATGAAGATACTTTGGAACAAGACACGTGGTGGATTTTGCTCTCTTTTGTTTGGGTACTTGGCATCTTCCATCACTTCTAGAAAATCAAAATTGAGACCTTACACAATTGTCACTTGGCACTTTTCACTTGACCCTGATACTTAGCTTGTTAAAACCTTTCACTGAAAAAAGATGAAATGCGGGTGCTGATATGAAAACATGGATGCTGACACTTGGTGCATTCTATTGATTCACTATGAGATACATGGCACATTCTAACCAACTCATATAAAATATGAAAGGTGCCCTAGATGATGACACTTGGTGTTTCTACTTGAGAAAGGATGCCTCGAAAGATGACACTTGTCAGCTTTCGCTTTACCCTGATACTTAGACAAAAATGAATCAAAAGGAAAATAGAGCCCATGCTCTATTTCAAACTCTACCACCTCAGACCAAAGTATGTGAAGACAAAATTTTGTGATGCGTGACTAAAAAATAGAATGAAACATAGATTAAATTTTTACTCTACAGTTATTGGCAATCCTAAGGACTTTTGAGCCTACTCAGAAAGAAACAACAACTCTCACTAGATCAAAATTTCAAAAACACAGCTTTAGCAATGTTGTCTGGTAGGTAGACCACTTATCATTAGATAATCCTTGCTTCTTTGCAATTCATTGAAGGCTAAATCAAGGTTAATAATATCCTTGTGTGAAAAATGTTGCAAAATTTTAACTGTAGCCTTCAATTTGAATTCAAGATGGGAAATAGGAACCAAGATAGCTTCTACTTCAGGGACTAATGAATCATCCTTTAGATTCTAGAAAACTATTTGATCCTTTTGTTTGGCCAACAACAAAGGTTCAATTTTCTCTACCATCAACATGGTGTTGTCATCAAGAAATGGAGAAGGAAAACCTAATTGTACTAGATCTTCAACATGCCACTTCATTTCATTGATTCCTTCCTTCATGACATCTAGAAGCTCTCTACAACTAGTCGCTATGGAATTACAACTGAGAACCTCATTTACTCGCTTGTCAGTGACCATTCTGTCATTTATTCCTACTATTGACAATGTTGCATCTATTACATCATAGAGCTTTTACAGCAATGTTTGTGAGTCCATTACTCTCTCAGAGACTACAGCCAGAGTATTTACAACTGATCTCTCCACCTTTTTGCATAATTTCTGTGCATTAGTAGGAAGGTGAGAGATGGCCTGAGCTAAATAATCTCCAAAGAGATTCTCTTCCACATGGATTCATATAGATCCTTTACCAGACTTAATACTTTGACATTCCTTGGCCTATTGGCCAACTCTAGTGTCAATTGTGTTGTTCTCTGTTGCTCTGCTTGAAATTGGGCTTGTATGACTGCATCATTATTCTATTTGGGTAGCAACTTTTGTTGCAATTGGGTAACTTACAATAGGTGTTCCTCACATTTTCCTTACAATGTTTCCTTTTTGTGCCTTAGGGTTGTCACCACATCTTTTACCTGTGTGAGCCCTACTTTTAAAGCAACATTTTGGGCCTGAACTGCCCGATGAGTCTGAAGAGAAACAGTATTTTGCAACTATTTATTCAAATTCTCTATTTCATTGTCTTTTTTATTAATCTCTGAGGTCAAACTATTATAATTTACCTTTTCCTTGGCTAGCTTGGCTTCCATCTTTTATAGCCTCCTTGATATGCTCAAGTAGTCTTCAGTAACTGCATAAGTGGATTTAGTTAGTAGATCAATTTGTCCTGTGGCCTAAAAAGGGACATGTCAATGGCCACCACATTCATCATGTAATATTTTGGCTACATCTACTCCATTGGCTTTATTACATTTGACAATAAATGAGTCACCATCAATTATTGCTGGATGGGGTCAAATTGTGACCGCGGATGAGGTGTAGCCAATGCTTTATTTTCTTTGATCTTCTTTTTCTCTCTTTGGGCTTCCCTTTCCTTCCTAGTAGCATCTGCTTAGGTCTGGAAGGTAGAAGGAGAGGCAATGTGCCCACCCACAAAAGGATGTCTTTGTGGTAGACCATATTGAATATCCAATTGTTGGCTATGGGTAATCTGAGGGGAAAGTTTCTTGGGAATAGAAGGGGAGAAATGAGGTAATTTTAAAGCCTAAGGTAGCATAGATGGGGCGAAGTGAGAAATGGGAATTGCAGAAGTGGTAGGGGATGTCATCTGACTAGATGAAATCATCATGCCAATAGGAGAAAAAATAGACTGAGAAGGAGAGGGAGGAATAATACTTACCTGAGGAGTAATTACAGTACCTTGTAATTGGCACTATGAGGTGTTCTCCTCTTTTGAACCAAATTAAAACTTCACCCTCTTTCATTTCTTGGGTGTCTCCTATTCTTGTTGCATCCTTTTTCATTCCACATCTACTTCTTATGGAGAACTGGGAATATCTATAACCGGGGCCGATGGGGAAGCTTGTGATGATGAAGGCACCACACTTTTTTGCATTTCTATGGCATTAAGAGATTGAGGCCAGACTGATACAGTTATTACAGCTACAGTTGTTCTGAGGCTTGTGACTCTTGACTTGACCCAACCCTAGCTTCCTACTCTAAACCCTATGTCAACAAATTACTTGTCTCTGGGCTAGATACAGGGGAGAGATGACACTCATCCCATAGTTCTTCCCATCTTTCATTTGTGTCTAAGTTATCGAAAGAATGGGTTGTTTGACAAATTTTTTGCCTATATTTCTAATAGGCCTCTATTTTTTTGGCATCCCAATCTTTATCCTTTAATGTTCTTCTTAAGCTATATGTCATTTTGACTTTGGGATCATAATCTCTCTATTTAACATAGAATCTCTCCCATGGCCTATTTTATGGAAGGGGCAAGTCTGTTAACTCAACATAAACTCTAGGAGTGTCTTCCCTAGGATTTTTCCTAGTTTCTCAAAAAGGATAGCTCTCATGTGCAATTCTGATTACAACTCTATTAGTTCTTATCTAGGAAGCTATGAATCATTTGGGTCATAAACCCATTTGTCCTCTATTAAAAGGAAACTTAGAAAGGCTAGCTTTCTGAGCAATGCAACTTCAACGTCTCTGGTTTCCAAAACCATGCTAGTTGTCATCCATGGTAGATTATACATTTTCTGTTTCCTCTTCCTAGAGCCAAATTCATTGTCAACTATGGATATCTGCCTGGTAACCTCTAGGAATGCTAACCTAAGAGATAAAATCTTAGGTAGCAATATTGGTTCCCCACAAAAACCATGGACTCTTATAATGGTATGGTGGGATCCAAAATAGAAATCACAAGGAATTGGACAACTAGCCATAAGATTTGAAACACTTGGGAATAATCTATTCATAACTAGTTCGAGACTAAGGTGGCAAAAAGTAGGGTTAACAAATAATTCCCAAAATTCATATGGGTCACTAGTCTTTGACAAAATGTGTGTCCATGCAGACACAGGGATGGTCCTTTGGCGATCAAAATTTGGGTCATACATATTAAGATACATATGTTGGGTAAAGAGGTTAGAGTTTTGAAAAAGCATGAGGTGGAACAAATAGGAAGAATACCTAAACACTCCTTTTGATCTGAAATGGGCCAGTTGTTCTACCATTGAGAAAGCAATTTGTTCATAAAAGTTGAGTCGATACTCTTGGGTTTTATCAATGGTCTTCAGTCTGAAGAGAATAGCCATTTATTCTACATACACTACCATATCATCTTTCATGCCAAAGATGAAGCCATCATTGATAATGAGTCTTGGCTAGCCTGGGTGAATTGAGCTCTTGGTGCAGGGAGTGTGGGTACCGTAGTGTCATCATCACCCATTTGTAATTCAGATCTTAGGAACCTTGACTGAGTGTTGATGTTTACCTAAATTCTTTCCATTTTAGCAATAGTGGGAAATGTAGTTGTACTATCATGATGTAGGGCTAACATATCCCTAATAACTTGCAGTGTGATTTGCATCGTGAGTGGACCTCGTTGAATGGTGCATGAAGGTGCATGGAATAAGTCTACACATAATTTGACCAAGTTGGGGCATGGATGCATAGTTGGGACAATGAATTGAGCTAGTTGTGAGGTCCATATCCTCATGGTGAATGTTTCATATTTCCCTACTCTGGCCCTCTATAGACACCTTTGATGTGCCCCTTCTCTAGGATTTTTGCTACTAGCTCTCTACAGAATTGGGTCCATGATGCCATCTACATAATCTTTTATTTTTGCTAGGTCACTTGCTTGACCAGATTTAGGAAACTTGGTCCATGGATAGGTCTTCAATGGCTATGCAGGAGCTGAAGCATATGATTTAATTTCAAGAAACTTCTCAAGGGATTCATACATCCCATCTCCTTGTTGTGAAGATTGTGCCCCCTCCATCTCTATATCTTCTCTGTGATAGCTTGTATGAACTTTTTGCAAAATGGAAATACTTTCACTGAAGCAAGTTTACTAAGCATAAAAAAATACAAGTAGCAGGATATTTTCATGTAGATGCAAGAACATTTGAGAACTTGTAAACTTTGACTCTTGCTAAGAGGTATTTATTGACCTATCAAGTCTCAAAATGGTATTAAAATTAGATAACCATTAGTAGATCCTACTCAATCTATATGGAACAACAAGATAGACATGTTATGCAAGTGGTAGCACAAGGTAGCTTAGGGATTTCTAAATATTTGGGAGACATTCAATGTATTGGAGATTTTTGAAAATTTTGAAAATTATGAGCTGCCGACTACGTGTTCAAAAGAACACTTGTTTAAAAGAAAAGCAAGAAAATAAAAAATGGGAAAACAAAGTAGGAAAACAAAGCAATACAAAAAGGGGAAACTACTTAACTACATTAATGAAGCATCTTTATCTCCCTCCTGGATCAAAAGTAAAATCTATAAAGTCTCTTTCATGACAAGCCAACTTATATTGTCATACAAGTGATTGAATTGTATATAGCTTTGGTGAATTTCCCTTTGTGTATGCCACATTGATTTGCCTACATTCGAGTGAGTCTGAGTCAAACATGATTTTGACATACATAAGCTCTTCTTATTCTTAGAAGCTCATCAAATATCGACTCTTGATATTAGGATGTCTTACCAAGAAGTTAACAACCATCTACTCATCAAAAAAATCCTTTTGACATATATCATTTATTGACTTAACTCCTTTTTCCTCAAACTTAGGTTCTAATGCATGATCATCCTCTTTAATAACTTCAAAATTACTAATATCTTGAAAGGATAATTTTGAAAGTTTGCAATAATTTTTCACATGTAATTGAGGCTCAATGTTGTTTTGATCCTCTGCAACTGGCTCACAGCTATCTTGAAAAATGGTATAACCTGACCCAATGATTTCAAACAAATCATTTAAATCGTGATCCAATAAATGTCCATGTTCCTCTACACCATCTTGCAAAGTAAGAAGAAAATCAAAAATTAGTTCTTCTTCATCAGAGGTTAAGTTATGCGCTTGTGATTTCTTACTAGGAATCTAGAATTCATAAGAGGCCCGAGGATTGATAGAAGAGGTATCTTTTGACTTTTATTCCTCTAGAACATTTGGAATTCTATGATCTTCATAAGTGCCTAGACTAATAGAGTCAAAATTTACATATGGGTCACTTTTCATCATAGCTAATAAATGATCATTTTCTTCTTCATTATTATATTCAATCCATTCACCTAGCTATTCGACAAAAACCCTTTCTTCTTTATTCATCATAACATGGACTACCTCTAACTTTGTAGTGGGCTCATTAGTGATGTGATCTTTATATAATGATTTAGACAATATCTTCGTCTTTGAACCATTTTTGGTTCTTAAGATGAGATGAGACCAATCAAGGGACATATATCCCCCTATTTTGGCTATAAAGTCTCTTGATAAACATAAACCAAAAATAGGAGGTATATCTATCACTACTACATCTTGATTTACAATTATATTAGGATAAGCATATAATTGTAATTGGAGATGTTTAATTCTCCCTATTGTTTGTACTACTTTTCCATCTAGCTATATGACTCCTTTAGTGAGTGGTTCATACTTAATTTCTAAAGCATCATCTATCTGCTTGGGCATTACTATAGTACTAGCCCCTGAATCAATCATTGCATTATACAACAGTTTCTTGCCAACTATTAAAGTTAAATCAAAGGGATCTGGTTTGGATTCACTTACCTCTGTTTTATTATTCACTAGGGCTATTGTCTACAGATGGATTGTATCTTTGAGCTTTTCTTTTCCATCAGGTCCTTCTTTAGTAACAGCACCTTTAGGCACTGCTTGGCCTTGTAGAGCTTCTTGTAGTAGTGTCTTCTATTTAGGAATAGTCAATATATCCCATATTAATACTTGTGCTAGAGTCTTCTTCAATTAATCCACCACATTTATTGATCCTAGAGTCTGAGCTCTTTGAAAATAAGGATATCTTGTTTTTTCTTGAATTTAGGCAGGAGTCCCTTGATTTTGCACCAGCTGAGGCACTTCTTATTTGACAACAGTGTTTCTTTGTCCTTGAAATGGAGGCTTCTCCATGACTTGACTATTTATAACCTCAGGCTATTCCACCATCCTTCTCTTTGATCTAGTGTAATAATCAGATTGCACCACTAGTTTTTTGGAGGTAAATGCTTCGTTTAAGAAAACTAATTCTTCATCTTCAACCCATGAGAAAAAATGATGTTCTAGGACTATTTCTTCCTCTTTTTACAAGGACATCCCTTGCATCTGAGCCATTAGGACTGAATTATGCATACCAAAAGACTGATAGGCTTGATTATCACTGGAACTTGCAAACTAACCATCCATTCTTCTTTGCTCTGCCACCTTTTGTTGTAGATTACCAATAGGACAATCTCTAGGTGTATGAGCATTATTGCAAGGAAAACACCATGAATTAGTGTTATCCACATAGTTATTTTGCCCTAGAACAATCTCCCTATTTGAATTGGGAGGAATAGTCTGTGAGGGTGTGGGGACTGCAACCAATTGGTTTGTTGGCTGATGGTTAGTTTGTCTTGGAAGACCTTGATATTGGTTTAGCTGAGATGAAAATTTGTTTCCTTGATAACCTTGATATGGAGGCTTAGGGAAAGTATTTTTCTATCTTTTTATATTGATCAACTCATTAGAAAATATCCTTAGGATATTCTTAATATCATCTAGCTCAGATGACTAAGTGGGGACAATTTCTTTAGCAGAGGGTTGAGGATAAGTGTACATAGATACAGGTGGGGCTATATATTTAGGGGCTTCTTGAGGTAATGGCAAGGAAATTTTTGGGAACATGGGCATGGGAGGCCTTAGAGGTAACTTTCTAGCATCTATTAAATTATTCTCAGCTCTAAATGCATATTCATAAGCTTCTAAAAAAGTGTGTCCTCCAAGTGACTGAATCATAACAGATATATCTAAATTCAAAGCCTTAAGATAAAACACTATGGCCATACCTGGTAATGGTCTAGCTGTAATAGGGATTATTTCCCAAGTATTTTGAAATATGGAATTGAAGTCAGTCATGGCTTCTTGCGGTGCCCTTTGAATGGTAATTAATTGCTATAATAAAGAAGACTTGTCACCCTTCTCTTCGAATCTTTCAAAGAAAAGATCTCCGAGATGATCCCATGTAGAAATGGTATTTGGGGTCAAAGATCGATACCATTCTAGAGCTTTCCCTTTAAAAGAAGCTATTAATAATCTTATGGCCACATTTTGCTATGTGACAACATGTATAGGACAAACATCTGATACATCCTGAAGATGTTCCTCAAGTGTTTTAAAGTCTTGCCCACTGAATTTGGGCAGAGCTTTTAGGGCATTCAGTGGGATAGGGTCCCAAGTGGCTGGTGGTATTGGGAGAACTAATGGACTACCAGTGTTCCAACTCACATAATTTCTTGGGGGTATAGGGGATCCCATATTTACTCTTGGTATTGGTACAATCTGGTTGACTCTTCTTCTTAGACTTATTACCAAAGGTGCTAAAAGAATACCTAGATTTGTAGCATATTGTGATCTGGTTACCAGTCCACAGCTATGACTCCTCCTAGCTCTCTGGTTCATATGATCTTGAAAGAAACTTCAAGATTGGTCCCATTGGGCATGCCAAAAACTATTGATGATTTAAAATTGTACTTGATTCTAATCAACAATAATGGGAAGTTTTAAGATGTGGGATTTGCGACTTGAAACAACCTCCAGATTTTAAAGAAGCGGGTTCTTCTTTATATTAAGTAGATACTAGGAAAAGGGATAGGAATTTAAATTAGAAACACAAATACAAGAAAGGAAATATAATCTATGGCAATGCACCTGAATGTAATTTGACCTTAATCCTGAGCATAGTGAGACTATATGTAGGATTCATTTACATTTAAGAGAAAACAAGTGCATGATCAATGTAAAATATGGAAATAATAGAAACATAGGCTCACAACATAGACTACTTTTGCTGTGATACAGAAAATGTCAACAAAGGCATAGGGTTCAATCTTCTTATTTGAATTTTCTAGTCATATAAGAGTCACAAAAACATGTACAATTATATAAAATTTTCAATTCAAAAAAATGCGACAAAAGAAAATGACATTCCTAATCACAGCTCTAGAAAGTCTATAGCCTAGACTACTTTTGCAAATGATAGAAAATATCAACAAAGGCATAGGATTCAATCTTATCATTAGTTCTCCAGTCACATAAGAAGCACAGAAACATGCATAGTTACATAAACCTTCCAACTTGAGAAGATAGAACAAAAGAAAATTATATTACTAGTCACAACTCTTAAAAGTCTAAACTCTTTACAATAAATCACTCTCAAAATTCTCTCTGATCATTTCTCCTAATGATGATTTTGGCAATCTCTGCACCCTTATTTATAGCCTTGGATTCACTCTAAATTGTCTGCTTATTCCCAATCTAACAGCCCAACTGAAATCTAACTGAACTGGAAGTGTCTAACAGAAGGTATCTTATAGATTCTGAAATGCTTTATCTTCTGGCAGTTCATTGGCTGAAATAGATTACAGGATGCTCCCTTCTCTTAAATGCTAGATATCACTTAGCCAATTCTTTGAAAATCTTTTTATTACTTAGGAGACACTATAAAATGACACTTGGTGTGTTCTGCAGCACCTATTAAAGACACGTGAAAATTTTTGCATAACTTATACTCTTTTGTGTCTTTGCTCAAGAATGTTTCACCTTTGACACTTGTCACTATTGGCTTCCTCAGAACTTCAATATCTTAAAAGAAAAAAAGACCCACAACATTTCCTACTTGAATAACTTTAAAAGGGGCATAGGGACAAGTGTCAATCTCCACTACTTTATTAAAGGACACATGGCAATCTCTGCTTTACTTATATGGGGTTACATGGTAATCTCTACTTCTTTTAGCTACCTTTTTAGAAACTTGTGGAATATGAGACGTGGCAGTCTTTGCTTTACTCTATTTATACCATAGGAATAAATGGGTCTCATTCCATATTTAAACAGACTATGACACCTTGCAGCTTCTGCTTGCTTCAAAAACAACACTTAAGACTCACCACGGTCTTTACTATATTAGTGAAACAAAATGAAGATAATTCAGATCATGACATGTGGTGGCTTTTGCTCTCTTTTGTTTGGGTATGTGACATCTTTCGTCACTTTTAGAAAATTAAAAATGAGACCTTCCATAACTGCCACTTGACGCTTTCCACTTGACCCTAATACTTAGCTTGTTAAAATCTTTCACTAAAAAAAGATGAAACATGGGTACCGATATGAAAATGTGGATGCTGACACTTGGTGCATTTTTCTAAGTCACTGTGAGATATATGGCACATTTTGACCAACTCATAGAAAATATGAAAGGTGCCCCAAATGACGACACTTGGAGTTTCTACTTAAGAAAGGATGCCTCGTAGGATGACACTTGTCAGCTTCTGCTTTACCCCAATACTTAGACAAAAATGAATCAAAAGAAAAATAGAGCCCATGCTCTATTTCAAAACTCTACCATCTTGGACCAAAGTATGTGAAGACAAAATTTTGTGATGCGCGACTGAAAAATAGAATGAAACGTAGAGTAAATTTTTACTCTATAGTACACAACCCATAGAGTAGATCCAAGGTCTTCCTAGTATAATGTTGTACGAGTTCCTAGATGAATGTGGAGGATAATGGTTCCTAAGGTAATGGTCATGGCATTTTTAAAGGATCTAAGGATGGTTAAAGTTTTGGACATGACATTATCAGATAATCTAAGTTGGTCATAGGCATGAGAAGAGATGATGTTGATTGTGGATCCCTCATCGATCATAACCTATTTGATATGGGTTTGGTTGATATGGGTAGTAATAAAGAGAGGAAGATTTAGGTCCTCAAGGTGGATATAAGGTATCTTTGAGTTATTGACGGTAACAAAGGTGGAGAGTTGGAGAGCACCTATGAAGGCCTCTATAGGTTGGAAGTCTCCTTATCTAACCTCAATGGCCTATATAAACTTTATGATGGCTTGGAAATGGTGAGGTAAGGAAAAAATGATCACATAGAGGCTCATCTTAGTTTGAGTCTAGTGGAGTTGCTTAAGAATGACCCTTTTGATGGAGTTAGAGGGGTTATCCTTAGAGGTGCCTAAGATGGTCACTTTGGGCTTAGATAAAGATGAAGAGATTGGGATTTGGTTTCATTTAGGGTGAAAAGTTGGGTATATCCATGGAATGAACATCTTGACCTTCCCTTTATCCTTTTTTTATGATTGTGTGACCATATTAATGGAGTGGATAGAGGGGAAAGATGTGATAGGAGGTTAGGTAGGTTCCCCATCACTCTGAGGTGAGAGTGGGAGATTAGGTGTGCTTTGGAAAATGGCTATCAAGTGTGTTGGTAGAGGGGTCAGGGGGAGTTCATCTAATAAGAGGTCATCTTCTTCATAGAGATAATAGATAATGGCCTAGAGAGTTTTGTAATTTTCTATGTCATGCCTAGGTGTCTTGAAATAGGAAGAAATTTTATGATCATTATACCAAGCTAGTTTTAAACCAAGAGGATTGAAAGGTCTGATAGGAGGTAATGTGAGGAAAGAGGCTTGCAATAACCTTTGAAAAATGGTTTTATAGGATTTATCTAGAGGTGGGAAAGGTTTAGAGGTTGTGGTTTTGGTTGGTAAGCTAGGTTTTTTGGTGATAATGGGTTTGGTGAGAGGGGTTTTAGGCAAGGTGGTGTTTCTAGTTGATGGTTTTGTCTTAGGTATGATGGTGGTTAGAGTGTTTGAATTTAATAGTCTGGCCATTAGTAATTTAGGAAAAAATAACCTATTAGATAGTAAGTGGGCTGGTGTAACCAATAACGGTGGGTGACATATGTTAAAAGGAGCTTGTTTCTCAAGTAAAGTTGAGGGATGAGGTCTTAAGATGGAAGGTAAGGTGGATGGAGGTGGAGTCCTAGCCATATGGCCTCTGAATGGTTTCAACTCTTTGTTTGGTTTGGGGTGAGGCTTAGGTATAGGTTCAGATGTAGTTAATTCCACTTTTAGAGATGGGTGGACCAAACTCTATGTAGGGAAGGTACCAAGATTTGTGAAGGGTTTGATTAGTTATTTAATTACTTGAGATATGATTGCCTTGGTTGATTGAAAGGGTGATGGGTTGGAAGAAGTTTTGATTGGTCTAATCAAGGGTGGAAAAATGATATATTGGTTGGTTAAAGGTGTACCATAAGTTTGGGGTTTATTGATGTAAGGAATCCCTAACTATTGCCATAAATTGGTTTGATCCACATCTAGTTTCAAGGCAAATTATAATTTTTGAACTAATGTAGAAAAAGGTTTATGTACCGGTCTTGATCCCTGGGTAGTGGATGCAAAGGATAAACTCTTAGGATGGGGAGGATGGGTGGTAGTTTGGTCATTTTCCTTGAGTGAGGGATGTAAGTTTGAAATAGGTAGTTTCTCCATGAGAGGTAAAGTTTATCCTCTAGGGATAATGTCCATAAGAGTAGTGGTTTGTTTGGTAGTTAGGGGAGGTGGTGAATTAGTAATGGTTATTTGGTTAGATATGGTAGTCAAGGTGGTATTTGATGATTTCAAAGCCTCTATAAGTGGATCTAGGGAGAAAGGAACCTCCTTTGTTTAGGTCTCCAAAGGAGGGGAAGGTGACTCCACCACCTCAGTAGATGAGATGGGGGAAGAGTAGGTATATTAGATTCTCAAGTCTTCAAGGATAAGTGTATCAAGAACCATATTGACCATGTGGGAATCATGAGATAATTTGACCTATATGTATTCAATATTGATAGGGGCATGATTGGGAAAAGGCTTCTTGAAGATGTCAAGAACTTGATTTTGAGGGGTATTAGGGTTATCCAACATGAGTTCCCCCTTGTCAATAAGGTTATGGACAACATTTTTAAAGGTATTATATTGGCTAACATCATGTATAGTTACTCGATGAAAAGCACAAAGGTCACTCTCATTGTACCAAGTAGGTATAGGATGAGAAGAATCAAATTATTGAGGAGGTTTGATGGGGGGAAGCTGTATGAGGTTAGATTTTAGTAGTTTCTATAGAATTGAGGCACAAGATTCTCTAACTGGAGTGAACTATTTCTGGTTGCTTTAGTTTAGGTTATATGCATTTTGGTTAGAGGAAGTAGGAGTATTTTATTGATTGATATTAGGTGGTGGGGTGGTTTTAAGGAGAATTGCATTCATAGTTCCCTTGCTCTTGGTTATGGTGTTAGTTTGATTACCCAATTTGGAGGTGGAGGTTTCATTGGTCTTGAAGGTATAGTTCTTGTTTCATGAATTCAATTTACCCTCATCTATGGCTTAGTTTTATAGCTTATGTGCCATGGTGAAATCTTCATCAAAATTTTTGAAGCTTTTGACATTTAATGTATAAGAAATATGTTTGGTACATGCTCAAGAAAAAATATTTATAAGTTTAGGTTGAGGAAAGGAAAATGAAAGCTAATTAATCAAGCTTCTCCAATGGATGATGAAATTAGCAATGGACTCATCATTGAATTGCATTATAGAATAGAGGTCAATGATAGATACCTTTTTAGAAATGTTAATGGAAAAGTGATCTAAGAAGACCTGAGTTAGTTGGCTGAAAGAAAAGATTGAATGTTTAGTAATGGAACATACCAATCAAGTTTTAGGTTGGATAAAGACATGGGGAAGGTATGAAGGAGAAGGGAATAATTGTAATAAATAATATAACATACGTGTCTAAAATACCTAACATGTTATTGGGGGTCTTCCTTTCTCTAAAATTTGATAAATTTTAGAAGCTCCCATTGAGAAGGGTAAGGTCTAATAGGGATAGATGGATGAATAGGTTCAGTATAAATATGACCATAGGACAAGATGTTATGATCCCTTGAAATGGATGACTCAAAGTTTTTCATATTTTCCATGTGCATCTTCATTATGTTAGTTTAAGGTGACACACTAAAAGGGTTATAAGGTGGATACTATGGTTGAGGTTGGGTAACATAAATGTAATTGTTTGTTGGTTGAGGGGTTGTCAAATTTTAGAACATGGATGTTAGAGGTTGGGTAGATGAGATGTAAGGTTAAGTGGATGTTTTTGGTTGAGTAATAGGTACATACCCTTATGGGTTAGGGATGTATCCTAGGTTGGGTGCAATAGGTACCTAATGAGGGATTTTTGTGGGTTAGGCATGAATGGTAGTTGGGTTGGTGACAAGAGGAGAAGTAGTGACCTTCATGATAATAGGTGGTGAAGCATAAGGGATGGACACTACTAAGCTTGATAAAGGGGTATTGACCAATGAGTTGGGGTTGATAGAGGGAAGATTGGTAGTGTTAGTGGTTGGTGCTCTAAAAATGAGTGGAGTGTGATGGGTTAATGCTTGGGTTATTCCTAAGGTGGAGGAATCATTGGTAGGGGAAAAAGGTTTAAGGGTAGTGGTTGGTTGGAGAGAATGGTTTTCATTTGTGTGTCAAAGGGCTTAATGGATAAAGATGCTTGAGTAGCCAAAGTTTGGGTAGTGACTTTTGAAATAGGAACATCCCCCATAAGGTGAGATGGCATACCATAAGGAGGATCTAGAGATGAAGTTTAAACCATGGCATGGTGATGGGAGGTGTTGAGATAATGTTGAACGAAAAGTAGGTTGTTGTCTAAAAAAGTGGTAAAGTCCATGTCTCCTTAGGGAAATACCCAAGGAAAAGTGGGGCTTCCCAAAAGATGGGGTGAGTTTTCTACTTCAGATATGTACTCCATAGGTGAGGAAGTAGAAGATGGTGGTTGGTCTAGTGATGGATCTTGCTCTGCTAGGTCTCTACACTACTAGCATGTGAGAACCATGCAATAAAGGGGGAGAGAATATAATAAAATGAACTCAGCACTCAAATAGGAAGAAGACAAGAAAAAATTATCAAGGCAATCAAGACACACACTATAAATTATGTTAAGCCTAAAATTTAGTTTTAATTTCACTTTTGGCTTATGCCTTAGTTTATGAGAATGTTTGATAGAAGTTGGCTTGTAGATCAAGTACTAGAGAAGTAGTCTATCACTGGTTTCAAGTTATTTAGGTGCTCAAAAGAGTCTATATTAGAATATGATATATGGCTTGATATTGGGGCCTACCCCCTCACTTCACACACCATAATAATGAGGGTATCAGGTCCTTTACCTGTATATACTAAATTCTAAAGTTTATACTTAACCATCAAGCTGAGTGAGTTTTCCCCTTAGTAATGACCTCCAAGTAGGATTTTTGAGATATGGTAAGGTGACTGCTAGGTGATGAAATCCTAGTCGAGACTTGTCTCAAATTGTTTTGATGTTTCACTGATGAAAGTGGGTTGGCTAATGTGTGCAACAAAAGTGGTGCTACAATAAGATTATTATGCTTTAACTCAAAGTGAAATAATATTAAAAGTAATTAATGGATGCAGTTTATTTTAAGCCCAAAATAAATTTCAATTATGAGAATAGATATAGAGAAGAGCATAAAAATGTAAATAAAAACATGAGTAGAGACTCTATGATCCCACTAGGCATGCTAAAATGTTTCATATAAATTTTTGCTTTAAGTTCTAAGAAAGAGAGAAAAGAAACTTGATATGGGTATGGTCAAAAAACCTTTTTTTTTGCATGCATTGAATTAGAGGATTATGAATAACTCTTTTTTGGCTTGGAGGAAGACCTATGGATAAGAAATCACTAAAGCAAACTTATTTGTTAGATAGATAGTTGGGTGGATTGCTAGATCTTAGAAGCGAGAGATTCCTTAGGGGATGTCAATCTACACATATTAAACAATTACGTTCACAAAACTAGAAATAAGGTACTTACATCAATAATCAAAAGGTACTAAAATTGAACACAAGAATGCTTTCTTAAAAAATAGACTAAAAATGATCAAATTAGTGATAAACTAATTAATACTAATTCTAAGGGGTTGGGATATGCATCAAAAAATATGAAGGAGTTTGTGGACAAATGGGAACATAAAAAACTAGGTTTGGTTGAGGGTAGATGGGTGAAAACAACTTGCTAATTTTCACTACCATAGTGATCATCAGTAATTAGGGTGACTATTAGTGATTAAGGTGATCATCAGTAGTTAGGATGACCATCAATGGTTAGGTAGACCATTGGTAGTTGGGTCAAACATCAATAGTTATTGTGTGAGTTCTAGGTTGTTAAATTGATAAATAATGAGATTCAAAAGATGTATTCTAGGAGATGGGCAAGGGTTAGGCTGATTGTGAAATGGGAATAAAGTATATGAATATTAACAAACAAGTACTTATCTTATCATAAGTTGATTGGGTTAGTAGTTGAATTAGTTAGCGTATTAGTGGAATATGGATTGAATCTATTAGAGTAATGGTACTTGAGAACTTAATTAAGAGCAGATGGTGAGTTAGCTCTCAATAGGATTGTTGAATTGATCATGCTAATGACACTGATTAACATTGATTGACCTGTAGAAGAAACTCCTAAATACTTGAGCTCTTGATAATTATTGCATATCCATTTAACCTCTCAAGTTCATCTTTTTTATAAGCACAAGGAAGAGGTAGAAGTTAAGGTGCAACTAGGCCATCTAAATATAATTTGTGCATGCAAAGGCTCGTAATAATATTTAGATGAGTTATATTTGGAAAAGGTCACTAGATGATTGCATGCCTTTGATTAAGGAGGTGCACCTTAACCATTGATAGTTAGGGTTTCCCAAGGGTGATCACCAATGGTTACCCTTAAAATAAATGGTCAAGTCATAAAGGAAAAAGGGGCTGAAGGCTAGGTTGAGCCAATTTATGAAATTGACTATAGATGAGCTTGTTTAGGCCAAATTGGTGTAGATTGGTCCCAAGAGGGTCCTAGGTAGTCTAGGGAGTTTTTTGACAATAAAAATTGTAGTGTGCATATTTTTGGTGTCTACAATAGTTATAGAGGTACCTTACTCAAGATGTATCGCCTTGGATTTAAGAGATATTATGCCTTGCATAAGGCTTACTACATTAAGAGACAAAGATGTACTAGTTGTAGCTAGAGGCATAAAGGAGGGTTCGGTTGTTATAAGGGGTTGTTGAGATATAGTTACCCCCATAGTGTCATTTACAACTAGTTTCTCTATGGTTTGAGAATATTGACCATTGTTCACTTTTTTGTGTTCATCTTGAAGTATTTTAAGCATGTCATCTTTCATTTTAGGGTGTTTAGTTAAAAGTTATTGAAGTTCCCTTTTTTCAGTTCCATCAAAACCAATATATTGGGCCATTGTTAACGTAAGAAAAAAAATAAAAAATGGATTGAGTTTTTTGCAATAAGTTTTAATAATCAAAGTGTAATGGAAATAATGTACTGAATAAAGTAAATGTAAATTCCTAAAAATAGCAAATTAGAATATGCATAAAAGGATATGAAGCTCACAAACATGTAAGGTGATACCTCAAAAGCAAGGGGACCTAGTATATGTAGCTAGGGTTTTGAAAATGATTATTATAAAAAATCACTAAGGAATTTTAAAATTTTGAGTGAATTTTTTATTTTAAATATGCATGTAAAAAATTATAAAATTATTGGAAAATTCTTGATTTGCAAGGACCTAGTGTATGCAACTAGGGTTTTGCAAAAAATATGTTTTTTTTTTAAATTAATATGGAATTTTAAATTTTAAGGTGAATTTATAATTTAAATATTCTAGTAAAAAATTAGAAAAATATTGTGAAAATTATCAAGGAATTTACCCTAGGGTTTCTAGGGTTTTTATGCATAAACGAAGTAAGGCAGGTTCACAAAATGATTTAACATTTTTGGGAATATTAGAGTCTTATTCCTAATTTAGTTAAGGGTCTGGAGTAATAAAATTACTAAATAAATATGAAATAGTTAAGATACTAATTTATATAATTTAAATATATTTTTATCCTTTCTATAAAAAGTAATAAATGCAAAGAAAATAAGACTTAGCTAGAAATGGACTAAGATGGTTGAGACATAGTCTAAAATTTATTATGTAGGGATAGGATAGTGTCATAAATTAGGATATGGCCAAAACTTTATGATTGGATAAGAGCACCAAAATAGGACACCCAAGGATATAACACTATAGTACTCTTATGTTTCTATTGTCTAGGAAACCTAAGCTTTTTAGGTTTTGTTCATTGTGTCTGTGTGAGCCTGCCTATGAAATTTTGACCGATGTATGTCTGTAGAACTCCCTATATATCAGATTTAGTCTTAAAAACCTAGATTCCATTGTGATTTGATAAAATTTGGTAAAGAGGTGGGGTTAGTGTGTGTAATATGCACTAAACATGTATCCACACCCCTTGTGTGTGCACACTACCTATATACCGATACTCCGAAGAGGGATCAAGCTACATGTAGTTCTCCCACTTGATGTGCTTTGTGAAATAATGTGTATGAACATGAAAACTACTAAAATTGGGTGTGCTTGAGGTGGCTAGGGACTAGTGTAAGGGTTTGAATAAGCTTGTAGTTGTATTAGTTGGTTGTATGCAAAGAATAAGGAAATATGTTTGAGTATTCTTGCTTATATTCTTGCTTGCTTTGTGATATTTTCTAACCCCTTTTAAATGAAATTTGAATGGTATTTATAGGTATGTTGACCATAAGTCAAATGTATTCATTTTAGGCTGATAAGAAGAGGAATATGAATTGAAAGGAAATGACCATTAGCAGTAAAAATACACTTGGATAGGAGCACCAAAAATAGACACTCTAGGTTTTGGTGCTATAGTCCAAGTTGGGAACTATTTTTTTGAAGGAAGAGACCTAGGGGGATGGAATAATCATATAAGTTTTTCTTGGAGGAGGTGAAATTACTATTTGGAAGGCTACGAATGATTTTGAATTAGTGAAAAGATGCTTATGAGGGTCATGAGAGCAAGCAAATGGACCTATGGGTTGGGTGCCACACGCCACCCTTAAGTTATCATTTTTTACATTTTATATGACTATAATATGCACATGTTAATGTAGTGTTTTTAGTTTGTGTTTATGATGGGTTGATTGAATGATCTTAGGTTCATCCCATTCTCTTTTGATTTTCTTGATGATGTGCAGAAGCTATTTTCTTTTAGAAGTAAACCTTTAAATTGAACCTAATTTCTTATTTGCATTACCTTTCCTTAGACATTTACTTGATATAAAGTAGAATTTATGCCTATGAAATTTTTTTCTATATATTGGTTTAGTGCATGTCTTGATTAAATTTAATCCTTTTCATAATGTCTATATTGAAAATCATAAACACCTTCTTTCTACCCTACCCTTGTTTTTACTCTTTTTTTAGCATTTCACTTTAGTTTAGCTTGTCATTGTATATATCCATGTTAGCTTAGGGTTTAAAATTTAGGGTTTGGACATCATTCAGGGGACTTATTTCAAATAACTTTCATCTTCACAAATATTTATGACCATGGTTTCTCCCAACAACCATTTACATGTTCATTTTGTGAAACAGTCATTTAGTTTGGCCACTACTCCGCCATAGATCTCAAGAAGATCATAACTAATAACTCATGTAATGGATTATTTAGATATATAAATGAGAAGTGTTTCTTAAACACTATATTTTGACCTAGTGATACACATTTAGGAATAAAAATACACTTATTCTAGTCATACTTGGGTTGCCTACCTCAAACTTGAGCCTATATCAAACCTATATTGGGAGTATGAGGGTCTCAATTAAAGAATGGATATCCTTAGCATAAAAATTTGTGGGAACTATGGAAGAGAGAAAGGAAAGGATGTTTACCTACTTCATTAATTTCAAAATCACTATGTTACTCAAATCATATGGCACCCTATTATAGAAAAGTGAGTTTAAAATTTTCTTGGGTCACTTCGACTAGGTCATAAAGATAAAAGATAACAAAGCCAACAAAGTTAGAGCCAAGGTAGTCTTAGAACTCTTAACTCAATCCACTAAAATAATTATATAGGTTTAGAAGTGAAAATATCCCTTGAATATCCATTCTAAGTACATAAATGACTAGTGACTCGATCATATGTGATATTTTGGGAGCCACATATGAAACTCACCAATATAGATTGGGAGTTTGACTTGGTGGAATATATGTTGGTGGTAAAAGAGGCACAACCTAAGTATTTTTGAGGTGGTTATTCTCTATCTCATTAGTGGATCAAATGAATTAGCCTCTTATGGTATATTTTAGGGAAGTGAGGAATCTTTTGTTTATTTTGAATCTTGGTAGTTGTAACAACCTTGATTTTCCATCATGTACAAGGATTGGAATATCATGATACTTGGATTTGAGACCTATCTTTTTATATATTTAAAATTTATTTATCTTTAAATGGTCAAAAATTTGTGTAAATAAACTCTGTTAAAACTCTAATATAACACTTTTATTTATTTTAACCCGGTTCTCTACTCATGGAATGTGGTCCATTATTTATAAATTATAAATAGATGGTTATGAAAGAGGAGTGATTATGTGCTTATGTTACAAAGATGAATATGGTAGTTAGATAGTTCATTTTATATTATAACCCCTTGTATGTTATTTTCAATCTTATGGTGAAAAATTAATGCTTGATGTAATTTTAGCTATAAAGTGTTTCAAAAGTTTTGTGTGTTAATTTTTGTAAATATTTTGAGTTTTTGCATTATGTGGATCACCCATAAGTAAAATATTCATATCGGTGTCCCTTTATAATCTCTCCCACTAAATTTCCAAAGTTTTTGAAAATGCTAAATTAGGTACATAGTGGTATAACTGACTTGGCATGTTTTAGTTTTTAGTAACTAGCATTATCCAAATTAGAAACAACCCTTTTCTACCTTAACTTTCTTTCCTTTTTATGTTTATTTTGGAACTAAAACACTCCCCCATGTTTTATAAATTATTAAATCTTGTCTTAACATTATAATGAGTAAGTATTTCTTTAGCTGGTAATGAATTCTAAGTGTAATCATGCATACATTAAGCATCTAGTGGTAATAATTACTACTCTTTGAGTAGAACAAGGTTAAATTGCTTAGTCCTTAGACTGAAACAACATCAGTCTTAAAATTAACAAGGGGGTATCTTTATCCCATGCATTGTCTCTTGTTTCCCTCCTATGAAACACTCAATCTCATGAGTGTCTTTGGATGTAAGGATCTTGGGCCTGATAATAGTTGGTACTAGAAGTAGGGTCTTAATATTTGTTTTATTCAATATTGTCACATTTACTTTATGCTTTCCCCATTATTGTGTTTTTGAAACACACAAAATAATAGATACATCTAGAAGGAGGACCTTGTTAAATAAGTTTTAACCCACCAGTTTATCCTTAAATAATATAGAGCCTATTATTTATATTACCAAGTTTATATCCAACTAAGGAAGACTAATTATTTCACCCTTGAAATTACATAGGAGAGCCTAATTTTATGGAAAGAGGCCTAGGCCTATCATTGTTTCCACTATCTACTCCTCTCACTCTACCTAAAATAGACCTCCCTAATGGTTTCCCTCATGACCTAGTTAGTTAGGTCAGCTATCAACATTACTAGAGTCATCCATGACTTACCTAGGAATCCATAAAGGTTCCTTCCATGTTTTATACCTAATGTAGGTTAGACTATTAAAGAACATATAACTTATTATAAGATCACCCTAAGACTCCTAGATATTTAATATGAGGATTTAGCCTATAGGCTATTTCCATTCACTTTGATGGATGTAGCCTACAACAGGGGCTTCAATCTCCATAATAACTCCATTCTAGGGTGGGAGTAGTTTAGTAACAACTCTATAGCTCAGTTCAATAAAATTATTAACCATAGTGTCTTCTACCAATAATTTTCGTGTATCAAGAGGGAACCAAATGATACCATTAGTAATTTTAATTCTAAGTTATATAAAATTTATATCTAGGTCATCATGCTTTATCAACCCAATGTGTAACTAGATCTTAAAATGTACAAGAACTCCTTAGACCCTTATACAACCATGTTTTTTAGATGAGACCCTTTGATAAAAAATATTCCCTTAGCATATGTTGAATCCATGAAAGTGGACAAATAACTCAACCCCTAGGGTCAAATGATGGATCCCATTCTAAATATTTGTTGAATATACTAGCTTTGAACCTCATTCCCCATGTAAATCTAAACTTGCCTCTATCTCAATCATTGCCCATAACTAACTGTATTTCATTGAGGCATTTTGCACCAAACTAAAACCTAGGTTTAATTGACCCAAAAAATAATGAGGTAACTCCCCACTTACAACACCAAACAATGTTGTCAATTTTGAATAATGTTTGAAGCATACCATAGGAGTCCACTAAAAATTATTTGGATGTTATCTAATGAATGGTGTAAAGATTGAGCAATGACTTTTTAGGCCACCCAAAAAATGGTGAACACTGGTGGTGAAATATCCAATGGGAAATTAACATATTAAAGGCAAAACATATCTTATAACCACCCTAATAACCACTTAGAGTCTTCTCCAAACAAGTTTCATGAGATCAACATCTATGAGATACCCTCCTAAACTAGTGTCACATGCACAACATAGCCCAACATAGGGAACTAGACTATATATATTTTTGTAATACATTGAACATCTTCTAAAGAGAAATAGAATAATATGAGGTGGTCTTAAACCACATGGAAACATCTAATGATACCATACTCATAAACACCATGATGGCATTAGAAACTATGAATAAAATGGACCTGAGGAGAGTACTAGTGAGGTGTATGCATTTTAACAATTCCAAAGGAGTAATTACACACTTAGGAATAAGGGGCATCAATAATCCCTCACCACATCTACTCCCCAAAATAATGGCACCACCCCACTAGATCATAATTCTATAAATGATCCACCACCTCCATAACCTCATAAACTAAAGGCCTTGATGGAGACCTAACTAGTTCAAAACAAGGTAGGCTACAATATAGTAGAGAACATGAAGAATATTAAAGTGAATATCATTCTTCATGATATTACTCAAATCACTGAGTAACATTATCTTCTACTAAAATCCTTGGATTAATATCTAGTTAAGCCTACCGAAATCATTAAAAATAATACTCACACTAATGTGCTTATTCATAATAATAATACTAGGTTCCTCCATTTTTTAAACTATTATAGTATTCAGGAAAATTTTGCATAATTATTTGGTATACTTAGGAGCTTCAACCAATGTGATTATTTTAGGAATCTATCAAAAACTAGGTCTAATCCCCATAAATTCAAAAAAATGTATAGTCTAACTTGATAAATATGAGGTTAAGGAAGTTTGATAACTTCTCAATGTACATATGTAGTTATAACCTAGGATCCAACAATTTATGGACATTTAGGTTTTGGAGATTCTTGAAGCATATGAGATGCTCCTCAATTTGGATTGGTCAAAATCCTTTAACAAATATATGGATATGGATTTATCCCATATGTGGTTGTCTTGGAGAGGCATAACCAATTAGATCATATTATAAAGGGAACCTAAAATGAAGCACATGATAATTGAGTATAACAAAGTTAACAAGAAAGTGAACCTATTATCTTCTAACTTAGGGTTTCATATGTTGAGCATGAAACCTACCAAAGATAGAGTTGGAAATGAACCTAAATTTACAATATTGTGTTACTTATACATTGATGGGGCATGTTCCAAACAAGGTAGTGGAGGATGTGTTCTAGTAATAAACCCACAAGGAAAGAAATACCTAAATTTGTATAGGATGTAGTTCCCTTGCACTAACAACTTAACAAAGTATGAAGTGTTAATACTTGGGAAATAATATGAATTAAATCAAAAGGATAAATAGATAAGAGTGTTTAGTGACTGTAAGTTGGTTGTAAACTAAGCTAAGAGCATATTTTAGTGTAAACTATCATACCTTAGTAAATATAAACATAAAGCATGTGATATAATAAATTTTTTTGATGCATTAAACATCATCCCTATCCAAAAGGAATAAAATTTGGTTTATGATTCATTATCATCCTTAGCTATGAGTTTAACTCCCCTAGAGAACACTAAGATGCAATATTTCACCATTGAATTGGTCGCTTGCCTATTTGTTCTCAATAACATCATGAATTTCTAGGTCTTTTAAGATGACCAACACATCATACAATTCATTAAAAATTTTGGGGAATTTGAAAACCAAATAATAGATGAAAAGGAAATGGATAGTTTTGAGGCTAAATTCAACAAGGATAGAATCCTCAGTATTCAAGGAAATCAAATTCTAAAGTGAATGGTTTCTTTATAAAAGGCATTCAACACATTCAGCCCTACACCCCAATTTAAGAAACCTAAAATTATAGATCAAAAGTATGAAACCATTAATTTAGGGTCCTTGGAAAGAACCCAAACTATCAACATCGATCTTGAATAGACAAACAAGGAGATGGAACAACTTTGAAAGTATATATTAAGTTATAAGGACATGATTTCTTGGGCTTATTAGGACCTCAAAGTATTTAACCTAAGGGTGAACACTCATATTATCCCCTTTAAGCTAGACCAAATACTATTATGGAAAAAAATATAGACCCATGAACTATATCCTTGAACCTTTCATACAAAAAGAAGTTTGAAGCTCCTATGTTCTAGAATAATCTTCTTGGTTTGTCATTCTACTTGGGTGGCAAACTTACTACCTATCTAGAAGAAGAATGGAGAGATTAGGTTGTGCATAGACTTTTAAAACTTGAATAAAGATTCAAATAAAGATAATTTCTCATGTTTGTCCCTTGATGAAGTGATCCAAATGGTTAATAGATCCAAAATGATTCCCTTTTGGATAAATTAATGTAGTATAATATGGTTTTAGTGAATTCTATTAATTGAAACACAATTGCATTCACCATGAAGTGGGTCACATTTTCCTACAAATGAATGTTGTTTGGATTAATCAAAGCTGGAGTGACCTTTCAAATAATGATGTATTTTATGTTTGATGGTATAATTAGTAAATGCATAGTAATCTACATGGATGATTTAACTATGTTTTTGAAATTATGATAAAATCATAAGCATTATTTGTAGGTCTTTTAAAGGTGTAGAATGTATGTCAATACATTTAACCCTAAAAAGAGTGTGTTCCATGTTATTAAAGGTAAGATTCTGAATCATATCCTCATGAAGGAAGGTATTGCTATCGATCCAAAAAAAGATGATGTCATTTCTAAATTACCTCAACCTAATAGCAGAAAAAGATATGATATCCTTCTTTAGAAAAATGGATTTTGTCCACAAGTTCATTTCTAGATTTGATGAAATTATAAATCCACTTAATGCTATGTTGAAATAGGATGCTAAGATGAAGTGGCATGCTAAGTCAATCAAAACATTTCAAGGCATAAAGGATGAAATCATGCATGCACCTATGTTGATTGGTCTAGACTATGCTAAGGATTTATATAATTATCCTTTTGCCTCTAAACACGCCATTGTTTCATGTATCACATAAATATTAGATGGAGAAGAACACCCTATCATTTTTATGAGAAAAAATATAAAAGGATGAAGAACCAAGGTATTTCACTTCATAAAAACACACATATGTGTTGGTCAAGGCTATGAGAAACTTCATGCACTACATTCTTAATAATGAAGTGCATACAATCATGCCAGATCTATCTATGAACCAAATGTTGGACTAGAATGATTTAGGAAAATGTAAAGGTAGATGGATGAATAAGATATATGATTATGAATTGTGAATAAAACCTACCAATATAGTTAGAGGGAAAGATCTTACTCTTTTGATAATTGATATCGATCTAAGGATCATTGTGCATTAGTTAGACTAGGAGCTAGTACTATGGTAGGATTGGTACACCCTAATTTTCCATTACCTTCTCTATAGGAACCCACCCCATAGAATCAATCAAACACAAAAGAGATCCATTATAAATAAGGAAGCATAATACATGCAAAAAAAAAGAGTTCTCTTTAATAAAAATAATGAAGTGTTTATCTTATATTCCTGTAATAAGTTGAATCTAGGGAAGTAATGGAAAAATTCCTTGAGAAACTGGGCATTGGTCACCCTGATTCAAATACAATGTCACATAAAATATTATGGATGGGTTATTATTGTCTAACCCTATTTATATATTTTCATGTACATGTTATTACATGCCATCAGTGTTAGACATTTTCCAAAACATAAATCCATGATGTAATACCATTGTAACTAGTTATAGTAGTGACACCATTTGCTTAATGGGGACTAGATTTCATGGGAATCATTAACCCCAACTCCTTATCAATCCATAATTTTATTCTTATTACCATATATTATTTAACAACATGGACTAAGGTAGTGGAAATAAATAAAATCACTACCAATGAAGTAATCAAGTTCTTGGAAAATAATGTGACCACTCAGTTTGGGACCCCTATCTCATTAGTCTATGATGATGGCCCCACATTCCAATCTATGAATTTCATTGAATGGGCATATGAAAATGGGATAAATTTAAGGTTCTCATCCATTTACTACCTATGATGTAATGGATTGGTATAATCAACTAATAAAAACTTTATCGATGTCATCAAAAAGTCTATACAAAATAAGCCCTAGGAGTGGCATTCATTACTAAAATTTTCTCTATGGGATAAACACAGTAGGCATAAGCATGCACTCAAAATCTCACCATTTATACTAATATATGGATTAGATCTAGTTCTACTAGTCACACTAAATCTTCCTACCTTAGACCTAAGCCTTTATAAGACCTATGCTAGTAGTATCAGGGCTTAAATTAAAGAATGCCTATCCTTAGCATAGATAGTTATTGGACCTCTAAAATAGATCACGTAAAGGATGTTGACCTAATTCATGGAGCTCAATATAATTTTTTATTCTACCCAAATGACGCCCTACTAGACAAAGGTGAGTTTGATGTTCACCTAGGTTACTTAGACTAGGTCATGAAGATAAAAGTGGAGAAAGCCAACAAAGTTAAAGCCAAGGTAGTCTTAGAAATCTTAACTTAGTCCACTAATAACATTATCCAAATTTTAAAATTGAAAGTATCCCTAGAGTCTCCATTCCAATTACATCAATTACTGTTATCTCAATCAGAGGTGATCTTTTTAGAGCTACTTATAAACCTAGCCAAGCTATACTTGGAGTTTAACCTAGTGGCAGTTGTATTGGTGGTCAAAGAGGCATAAAACAAGTAGCTAAAAGGTGGTTCTTCTCTAACTCATTAGTAGCTCAATTTAGTAGGCCCCTCAAATCATCTTTTAAGAAAGTGGTGAATATTTTTTTTATTTTTAATATTATAAATTATACTACCTTCTATTTGAACGATCAACAATTTATGTAAATAAACTCTATTAAAATTCTAATATAAGGATTTTTTTTGTTTTAACCTAGTTCTTTACTCATGAAATGTGGTCCATTATTTATAAATTATAAATGGATGTTTATGCAAGAGGAATGATTATGTGTTTATGTTACAAAGATGAATATGGTAATTATATTTTTCATTTTATAGTCTAACCCTTGTATGCTCTTTTCATTTTTTCATGGATAATTTATTCTTTATGTACTTTCAATTATAAAGTGTTTCAAAATATTTGTGTGTTAATTGCTACAAATATTTTGAGTGTTTACATTATGTGGAGGACATATAATTAAAATATTCATATTGGTGTGTCCCTTTAGAATCTTTCCCTTGAGTGGCTAAAGTTTGTGAAAATGTTAAACTATGCACACAATGGTATAACTATGACTTGGCATGTTTAATTTATCAAGAACTAAAATTTAATGAAATATAAATACCCCTTTTATGCCTTACCTTGCTCTCTTTTTTGTGTTTATTTTGGAACTAAAAAACTTCCCCATGTTCTATAAATTCTTAAATCTTGGATTAAAAACAATAATTAGTAATGGTTTCCATAGGTACTAGTGAATTCTAAGTTTAACCATACATACATTGAGCCTCTAGTGGTAATAAATGCTTCTCTCTAAGTAGAACAAGGTTAATTTTCTTAGTCATTAATCTAAACCAAAATTAGTCCTAAAATTAATGAGGGGATATCTATATCCCATGCATTATCTCCCATCTTTCTCCTCTAAAACACTCAATCTCATGAGTACATTTGGATGCAAGGAGCTTAGGCCTGACAACTGGAATGTTTACATCAAATACCATGTCGTCAAACTCTTAGAGTCATCATCTATGACCAAATTCATGTTTGTCTCTACATTAAATGCCACAAAATCATCTCATTCACATGTAATCTCATGATGTTTATGGTTTGTCCTTAGGTACTTAATTAGGAGATAAACAAACCATTGGTAGCATACAAAGTGAAAACATCATCATAGAAATAAAAACTTGAAAATTTATTGAAGCGTTATCATAATGTCTTAGTAGAATTTAAATGCCTCCCAACATATTATGTGTTAAATCACCAAATTAATTTGGTTCCTATATCCCCTCTTCCAAATAGTGCTTTATACTATAGATCAATTTAAAATTAAAAATGAATTATGATTATAAATAAAATAACTCATTTATCAAGGAAAGATCAAACCTATCTCTCCTCTTTATGGGATATGAATAGTCTTGTACCATTTAAATATGATATTTTAAAAAAAAATTATAGACTATAATACACTTAAAAAATCACAATGAATAATAAATATATACTATTTCATTGATGACTTCCTAAACTAGGTCAAAAGTACATAATAATTCACTAAGATTGACCTAAAGTTAGGATACCACTAGGTTATAGTCCATCCTAAATAGGTATGTAAACCATCTTTAAATAAATTTTAATTATTGTATGAATTTATAGTCAATCATTTTATCTTGACAAATGTGTCAAAAACATCCATATGCCTTATAGATACATACTTCGGTAATTTCTCAACTCCTTCACCAATGTCTACTTGGATGACATCCTCATCTACAATAATACATGGGAGGGAAATATATATCATTTCTCAAAATTTTAAACAATTTGAGCAAGCAAAATTTTCAATCCAAAATCTCAAAGTGTTTGTTTGGCATCACAAGAATATAGTACTTGGGCTACATCACGAATTAAAAAAGTATACATATAGACCCAATTATGGTCAAGGTGATCCAAAAATGGCCTACTTTGTGAAATTTAATAGAATTGAGAATTTTTATTATACTTATAAACTTATAAGATATGTTTTTTTCTCAATTTATTATACATCACAAGACATTTCAATCAGATCATGCATGCATAATCAACTTTCACTTGGGCATCTGTACATCAACATTCTTTTAAGGATCTCAAGTAATGTGTCTTTATAAATCCTATTATTTTTATGCCTAATTATGATAATAATTAAAATAATAATTAACATTAGGTAATTAATCTTGATTAAATATTGATGGTATCATTTGACGAGCATCCATTTCACTTATTTATTCTTCTACTTTCACTAGTTTTTAACCTATGGCATGTAATTTTGTATGATGTCAGCACTGTAAGTGTAACAATAATTTTATTTACAAATTGAGGTGTTAAGGTTTCATATAGGAAAAAACATTTGGAACAATCAAAGTATCACACTTGAATAAAATTAAAGGTAATTCTATCTTGGAAGCTTCCTCATACAATGTTGGAATTGAACTTGTTGAAATCAGAAATGAATGTGTAGAGAAATGGAACAATAATGTTTCTAATGGTTTAATGTAATACCCATTATATGATACATTGAACCTGTTAATTTTGATATGCTACCATATATGGTTACCTTTAATATGCATAGGAATTTGAATCTAGCTCTATAATTTATTTTAAAACCTCAATTGTTGAAAATAAATTACAATCATTTTAATTATTAAATCTTAAACTAATAAACCTAAATTTGTAAATCCAAATAAATATATGATAAAAATTTAAAAAAATCATGTAAACTTGTGTCTAGCCTCTCTAGGAAGGCTATATGAGATTTTGGTTAGGTCCTAAACTAGGGTGGGTGAATGTGCTTGTGGAGTGTGAATTTGAGTAATGAAAGATAAATTATTTTTAAGTGTAAAGGGCCATTTTTCCTTGTACAAGTGGGTTACTTGGATAAGTAAGTCCACATGGAATTTTAAGGTCCTTAAGTAGAAGTGTGGGATTTTAAGACATGAGGTGAACATTGTAAGAAAAATACCCTGCCATTTATTGGTTTAGGTGCAAAATATTTAGTATATGGAATTTATACTTTCATTTATTTATCAAGCTTAGTCTAATTTTTGAGTTGTTTACTGGGTATTTTTTTTGGGCTCATTTTGTTGAAGTTTTGGGGGAAGAAAAGAGTTTGGAAATCTTGTTGGAAGCGAAGGAATAATCTTGAGAGGAGATAGTGGTGTCACATTTAGTCCTAATTTAAAAAACCACTTAAGTATTAGTAATGGATTAAGAAACTAATGATTTATAGTTCAAATTTGTATGTCTGATCTAAGTATGTATATTGCATTGTTGATAGTCATATTGTTATTTTGTGATCAGTTAATTATGTTGGATATCATTTGCATATGTTTGTACTATTCTTTATGATAATATTGAATATGAATTTATTTACAAGTGATTTACATTACTATGGTTTATTTATGCTTATATATTGATTCTTGTTATAATCTTGGACTAACTACCAATTTGTTGTATTGAGGTGGTTTCAAGACTATCCCTCCCTCAAAAGTGTTATAGAGGGAGATTATCATTCGAGAATGGGTATAGATACCAATATTTTGGATTGAAATAATTGATTCAAACCCACACACACCACATTCCAATTACTTGAGTGAAATGAATGTTGAGTTCATTATTTTTTATGGTAGTGTGAGGCATGCTTTCATTGTTAAAATTCATCACTTGTGATTTGAATAGTATGTGCAATATATTATTTGAATATTTGCTTTGATTAGTATTATATTTTTGTTGGTTTTATTTATTTCATTAAAACCTCATCATGAATTAGTTTATGATTTATTATGTGCAAGGTAAATAAACTATGTGTTTTAACACTAGGAGTTTGTTGATTTCTTATTTAATTTTGTTTGGATTTTTTTATTATGCCATTTTTGTTATATTATTAAGGAGGAAAAAAGAGGGTAAAAACACCCCAAATTATATCAATTAAAGGAGCCATAAAACTTTAATTATGTTTAATTAGAGATGACATGAAGTGAAAAGGTAAAGAAATTAGGTTTTATGTATTGATATAAATATGGAGTTAAATTCACTCTTATAGGATTGAGGAATTCATGTTTCTTACATATTGGAGATAGGGATATGAATATAAGATAATGAAAAAAAAATTGAGTTTGAGCATTGATAGATTTAATTGGTATGATGGTTAACTCGTAGGATAGTAGGAAAGCTACCATGACATGCAAAATGTGTATGAATTTTGTGAAAATAATAAAAATAAAAAAAGGGGGAAGTATAATGGGGATGATAGAGAGATGAATAAGAGGACAAATTTATTTAAGGGGAGACAATTTATTCCCCCACACATTAAGACTGTAAATTTCATATAACCAAGTTGATTCATCTTTTTATTGATTATAATTTTGGATGGCAAGAAAAATTATGATACTTGGATGGATTATTATATATTTTGTCTTTATGTGTGGAACGATAATTTTTAGAAAAAATAAAAATTAGGGTTTCATGATTATTGGACCTAGGGATGAAACCCAATTCCATCTACAGGCCCATACTCATGATCCTAAGCTTGTATCTTACACTAAAACCATATGATTCATGTCTATATAGATAAGGTTGAGTTATTATTAGGAATAAAATTGAGTATATTTAGGTTGGATGAACTTAAAACATTAATGTTTACTAGCTATGTAGTTGTTTTTAGTATAATACTTATTGAAATCTTAAATGGGGAAAAATAATTCTGTATTTTTTTATTCTTTATGATTATGGTATTAGGTGAGATCCAAATTAGAAGGAAAATAAATTGAATAGGGTTTTTAAAGTCTTATGTTTCCATTTAGAACTTTAATGACCTACCATATTTAATAAATTTACATAAACCTAAGCTTACATATGAATGACTTGTAATAACTATCTTTGGTTCATCAAAAGCTTAGGTTTTTTAGTCAATTGGCATATTATATAAAGGTGATATGAAATGAAGTATTTAAAAATTTATATATTTTTTCCTATCACCCTTATAAAATATTCTAATCGAATCAAAAACCCAAGTTGTTAATGAACAAAAGATAATTATTACAAGTCATTCATATGTAAGCTTAGGTTTATGTAGAGTTATTAAATATGGTAGGTCATTCAAGTTTGAAATGGAAACATAAGACTTTATAAACCTTATCCCCATATATATATATATATATATATATATGAATAATTAAACCAACCTAGGTAATAATCCCTTAAAACCATATAGCCTTCCTTTTTACTCTACCCTTCCCTCTTTTTGAAGTTTATTTGATTGATATCTACCAAATTTATAATGATATCCATCCAACCCAACTAGGTTTTAATTTATTTATTAGGATTCATTTCACTAAAAACACACCCATTTAAAAACTTGCATGCTTAGATTGCTAATCCACCACCAAGTTGTTTAACCCATATTTGTAACTCATGCCATGGAGTGGAGTTTATCTCCATTGAGATCCTAAAATGTTATAGGCTACCTCATTAAATATGGGGGTGTGTACAAGACCTACGTCAATGTGTGTGTGTGTGTAGGTTTAATTTTATTAATATATATATATATATATATATATATATATATATATATATATAGATGTAGGTCTTGTACACACCCCCATATTTAATGAGGTAGTCTATAACATTTTAGGATCTCAATGGAGGTAAACTCCACTCCATGGCATGAGTTACAAATATGGGTTAAACAACTTGGTGGTGGAATAGCAATCCAAGCATGCAAGTTTTTAAATGGGTGTGTTTTTAGTGAAATGAATCCTAATAAATAAATTAAAACCTAGTTGGGTTGGATGGATATCATTATAAATTTGGTAGATATCAATCAAATAAACTTCAAAAAGAGGGAAGGGTAGAGTAGAAAGGAAGGCTATATGGTTTTAAGGGATTATTACCTAGGTTGGTTTCTTTGTAGACAAGTGTTTACAAAAATAATTCTTGTTTCTTGTAGCTAACACTTACAAACAAACACAATTATGTATTCTAGGATAAAATTATATAGGAAACTTAGGGATCTCAGTTGAAGCATGCTCCTTTTAGAGTATTTGTTGCAAATCTTTACTTAGCAGATTATAGCTCAGACCAGAAAGGTATCTAGGGTATCTATAGATCACACCTAGAAGACTATATCAAAAGGAAACACTCTTGCACACTTATAAAATTAACATAGTCAACCAATTGCTTAAAATCAATAACACTTGATAACTATTCAATAGATAGTGCACATATAAAATAAGTAGATATCAATGATAAAAAAATAATTCTTCATAGCTATTGCACACTTGGAATTATTGAATTAAAATAACTAAAGGAAATAAAACTTTAATTATATATAAATGGAATGAAAATACATCCACACAGTTGCATGACAATCAAAATGACTTCTTCTTGTATTGATAAATTTATGACCCTTTGAAATGAGGGATTTACATGTATAATAGACTTTGGGAGGGGTCACCTCATCCTCCAAGTTCATGAAAAACTCAAAGTTACATCTATTAATTATAAATTTAGTTCTAATTTTAATTCCAAAATTGCATGTACAATTACAGTTAATTATAATTGTGTCAAAAATTAGTTTTCTCATATGAGGCCATATAACATGTGCATGTTTACAAATTGCCTAGGCTAACTATTACATGTATACATTAAGTGTAAGTAAACTATAATTACATTGATAAATATTATATTAAATATTACATAAAAATAACCTTCAATAACTAAGGCTTATTTACACTCAATGATTGCATGGCTATACTTGTCATTATGGAAGCCACTAAAGTGATTGGCAACATTAAACTGGTAGCTAGAGTTGAGTTAATAGATGGATCCTTATCTTTCTTCCTAGCCTATAATTCTTAATAATATTTAAATCTTACATCATTTTGATATCTTATGAAGTCCATGTTTGAAATTGGGGTCTATGTACCTTATTTATATGCTCTATTAGTTGTGCACGCTTATCTTGAAGTTTATGCAAAATATCTCCACCTTTGTTACCTTATTTATTAAAAAATTCAATTCAGCTTCAATCTCCTCTAACTCTAATCTTTGAATATTTTATTTGAAGATATATGAGGCTTGTTGGGGAAGTTGGTCAAAACTAGCTCTATTTATTAGTTTACTTGTTGAGTCCCTTGCATGTGAAAGCTTCAACTCCGTAATTTTAAAAATAAGGTTCTCATATTTTACATATTTAGGCACTATTTATTCTGCAATTTATACCCATTCCCTCACTTTTTATTTTTGAATGACAACTAGGTTGAGGGAATTAGATGGCTCCAATGGTGTCATTAAATTTAGATGAAAGTATGCCTTATTCATTATGTATAGAACAAGGAATTTTAATTTATTCTCATCCTCTTTTAAATAATTAAAAATAATTATACTTCAATAATTTAAGGGGGTAATTCATCCCTCATCAAAGTAATGACATCCAAAATTTTGTATATCCTTAAAGCTATGCTTTGTACATTTGTTTCAATTTGCATGGGAATATGGACAATTTTTTGTTGTTCCCTGACCTGCTCTAATTTTTTCCCAAACTTTCTTCTTTCTTGTTTTATCCCTTCATAGATCTCAGGTAAGGAATGTTTTATGTTTTAAAATATAATATGAAATCCTCATTATAAAGAGACTACCCCAGTCTCCTATTATTTCTCTTTGAAATATTGAAAACATCTTATCTTTCTTCTAGGATCATACCCCTTCTAGCATCTTCTTCACTCTCTAAATACTCCTTATGGATTTATCAAAATTTTAACTTACTATGGGAACATATATTATGGTGAGTTTTGGCCTTTGAGAGGATTGAGATTACAAATCTTATGCCCACTATGGGATCACTAATTGAGTTGAGTCAATTGGTTAAGTGTCCTAGGTTGTAGTCTCAACCAATAAGTCCCCTATAGATATTTTTAAGGCTTCTACATGTAATGGGTCTGAAATAGAAGGCAAAAAAATATTGGAGAAATCAACCACACCATATAAGGGTAAATGGTGGAATGTATATATTTGATTCCTCTTCCCATCCTTCTTTGATGATACTATAGTGGTAGTCTAGGAAGAATTAGAAGAAGGCATTATCAACCTTGATTGAGTGGATGACACATGTAGCTATGAATTTTCCACTACTCCCCTAGTTTTATTAGATGATACTTTCTTAATCTTAGGGTAGGCTAAGGTAATAGTGAAAGTAACCATAGTAGAAGTGGAAATAAAAGATAATGAAGACATAACTAGAATAGTATAAACTATTGAGAATGTGGACACATCAGGACTAGGGAAAACATATCCCACTATAAAAACAACCAATGATGGTTTGACACTAGGATTGGAATAACAACTTATACTTTAGGCATAACCAAGAAATGCAAAACACTAGGGCTAAGAGCAATAAGATCAAAAGAACAAATAGACAGGGGATATAAATGATACAACTGGGGTTATATAAATAAAAGGAACTATAAATAAAAGTTAGGATTACATCCTCACCTAATTGGTCTCCTTAGAGTCATTCCTTTACTTTAGTTTCTTGGAGGCTTAAGACTTTGTCTCTTTATAACTCCTCTTATTCATCAATGCACTCACTTCCTATAGATTGATACTCCCACCTTGATGGTCCTTTTATATATGAGGCTTCAAAAGTTGGACTCATAGGGGCCCATGGGCTCTTGGTTTTCTCTTATAGAAAATAGTCACCTTTTATGTTGAGGGTTAATCCATATGAGTGGGAGAATTTGAGACTTCCGCACTAGTTGACACGTATGATAAATTAGTATTAGGATGAGCATGTTCTTTTAAGTCTATAGAATCAATACAAATCATCTCATTTTTATCTCTCCCAAGGGAGTTAAAATATTGGGAGCTTCAATCACCCCATGGTCATATTTATTAATTTTTGTTTCCATGGGTAATGTCTAATAAGGTTCCATTTGATCTAGTGATGATTGGGATGGGATATTAATATATAAATTTATGGCATCCCATCCACCTAAGGGTGGAACCCTGATATACATATCTGCAATCAAAATTGAGGCATCCCCTTGGATGATTTTCAAAATTTCCTCACCCAATCCAGACATTTGTACCCTCTCAGGGACTTAGGCATCACTCTTGGAATTCATAAAAAGTAATTCATTGTCATAAGGCTCATGTTGGTATGAAATACCAAGGCCTTTAATATGCTTTTGAATTCAACCATGAGGGTCCCAGTCTATATGTGGTAGGGTGTCTAATGAGTAGTGTTATATGAACCTACCAGCCTCTCCAAATTTCTTATGATTTATGTAACACATCCTATTAATCATTATATGGGATAAATGGATTGACTCTTCATTTTATTCTTCAAATATTCATCAATTCTTGACCATAATTGGTAGGCTATCTCTTACTCATGTAATTTCTCTATTACATGCTTAGGGAAATTCAAAGGCATAATCTTATGGATAGAAATCATGATCACATTATAATCAAGGTATATCTAGTAATCCCCTATGGGAATTAATGTGTCAATTATTCTCTTAAACACTTTGGGTAGTGGTGACTCATGAATATCCTTTCAAACATAAGGTAATGTCCTCTATAATTTGAAATATATATTTTTAATTTATGAATATATATGCATGGACTAAGAGTCACATGTGTGGGTCTTGATGAAATCTAGATATAGGCTCCAAAGTGACCCATTATTCATTCATATTGTGCCCATGACAACATATAATAGGTAGGACATCATATATAAATGGATCCTTATAGTCCTCTTATTTTTTTTCATAACTTGATCCTATAGTTTAGCACTAATTACCTCTCTCAATGCAAATTTTATCTCTAAGGTCATTATTAAATCCAATAGTGGAACCCATTTGAGATGAAAGAATTCAATACTAAGGTAGAGATATAACCAGTTTAGGAGGGACATCCAAATAAAGACTCCCATCCATAACTTGGTTACAATTACTTGTTGCTTCTCTTTGAGGATGATGGTATTTCCAAGAATGGTTTATTTAATAATGTTTTGTCAAATAAATTATTCTTTTTCCAGGTTACCACTCTATTCAAATCATATGTTTCATATTCAATAGCTAGGGATAAGTACCTTTGGAATGAATATCCTGAGATGTAGGTGATTATGGTTTTGTGCTCTAGATGATGTAGGAAAGCACCTCTAGTCACATTTCCTATAAATAATAGGTCTCATGGTAGGTCTATGCATGGCATAACCTCAGTCTTGGACACTATGAAATGCAATCCTTATCACTTGAGAGGGATCATATCCATAAATAGTTACCTCTATGATAGTGTCAAGTTTTTCTCACAAACATGTACATCCACCTAGTGAATTACATCCCATAAGGTTTAGTATTTAGGATACTCATCATTGAATACCACTGAATTGAAAATGGTGTCTTTGTATTTTATAAAATACTTAATCAAAAATATAGATGGTGAAAGGGCTCCTGTGAATGTCTTAGATAAAGAAGCCATAGTTAATAAGCTAAGGTGACTGAGTTATAGATATTTGATTTAGTGTTTTAGATCTTTTGTATTCACTTCATAATTTTAATGTAGGTAGATAACACTTTTTCTCAAAGAGGAAAATGAGCTTAGAGTCATTTGTGATCAATATGTATAAAAGTCTTTGGCATTTATGTTCATTTTAAATTTGGTCTTTGAAATCTACTTTTCAAAACTTTTGCATTTTAGTAAAAATGTTTGGCATTTATTCTTGAAATAAAATGTTCAAAATTTGGTCTTTGGAATTTTCTCTTTAGTGTTTAGTCTTCGGTGAAAGTGTTTAATGAGAATTTTTGGCAAAACTAATATGAGAAATATTTTGAAATAAATTCTTTGTTCATTAATATGTATTTTAGTATTCAATACCAGTTCATGCACCATTAATGTCCAATAAATCTAAACTTTATTCACTCATTCAATTAAAAAAATTCCACTTCATTTTGGTGTGTATGCCATGTAGTCGTTATATTTGTTCAGAAGAATGTCACATCATTATGTTTTACCAAGTGTCATTCTATCACTCTTTTTTATTAAATTTAGCCATGCCATGGAGGCTTTCAGTAATTGGATGTTGTGTTAAAAGTAAGTTAGGATAAATTATTATGAAGCCAACAAAAGTTATAAATACCTATGATATAAGTCCTTTTACAAAGGCTATGAGAGTTACCTTTTTTTAAAGGTCAATTTTTGAATCAAAATTTATGAACACTTTCACTTAACACTTTTGTCAAAGACCAAATGCCAAGACCTTTTGCACCAAAAATTACAAAGAATTTATTCCAAAATATTTTTTTGATTAGTTTTACCAAAAAATTTCATTAAATACTTTCATTGAAGAAAAAATGCTAAAGAGCAAATTCCAAAGACTAAATTGTGAACATTGTATCTAAATAATAAATGCCAAACATTTTTGCTTAAATTTAAAAGTTATGAAAATTAGATTTCAAAGACCAAATTTGCAATGAACATAAATGCCAAAGACTTTTATACATGGTAGATAAATTTATAGGGACTCAACCTATGAATAGAAGTTCCAAATAGAACTTGTAAATAAAACCTATGAACAAAATTTTTGAAGAATTTTTTTACAAAGGTTTAATAGGTGAAAAGGATCAAATAATGATATAAATAAACTTGTAAACAAAATTTCTAAAGACCAATTCCTATGAAGCTTGGGACTTTACAAATAATTTATTTTTCAAAAACTTGTGTATATGCAAAATTTATGAATAATATTACTAGTTTATTATGAATAAGCAAAACATATCCATTTATGTCTACTAAATAGTGAAGTTAGGTGCAACATATAAATCTCTTATGAAAAAATATTTCCAAAATAGACCTGAACCTTTCTAAATATAGTGGGTTATTATTCATTAGAAGAATAGGGGTATATTGAATTTTAAAAATGGTGACTTAAATGAAGATACTCCCAAGTATTTGAGAACCCATAACCTTTGGTTAGCAATTCCAAATCAAACATGAACCATTTCATAAGAGAATAATAAAATCATAATCATAAAATAGAATCCTAACAATAAATTACAACATACTTACCTTGATCATACCCTAGATATGTGTGTGGGGAAGTGATTTTGTTTTATCCTTGTTGTGAATATTTTAGTGAAGACTTGGGGTAATTGTAGGTTTCATTTTGGTTTCTTTAGTAAACATATTTAAAACTAAGGAAGCTTAGGTATTACCCTATTGATAACCAAGCATCCATATCTCTATAAAATATACCTTTCACTCATTTTATTTCCTCCTATATTATTTCATTATGTATGATATATTGATGTTATTTCACCATGTGAGTCTTTGATCACCTTTAAATTTTATTTAGGTTTGATTGATCACTCTTTTCAAGATGCATTGGTCCTTATTTTTATACTTTTTAAGAATATAATTGGAAGGAGAGAAGAAACCATAGTGAGTTGGTATATATAAGGGCATAATTTTTCCAGATTATTCCTACCAACTACATTTGTATTAATGGTTATTACCTTCAATAAGTATTAATATGGGAAGTGCATTTAATCCAATTAAAATAAGGAAAATTTCTAAATTTGTATGTAGTAACAAGATCAACTTTTATATACCTAATAGAAGTATTCAATGGTAGCATGGCCATTATTAATTTTATATTGCATACCTAAGTTATTGCAATCTCAAATATAAGGATGTAAAACTTATAAGCAAACCAACTCATATTCTTTTTTTGATGTCCATTCCCACAATAGTTCATTTTTTTGGTACCTTTTCCATATATTAAACTTTTATCTTTTAAACATGTATAGGAAGTCCAATAGATTGGGTTCTTGCTTGAGCATACTAAGGAAGTCAACCAGATTACTATGAAACAAAAGACATCTAATCTAGAAATGATGGAAATAAACTAAAGAAAGCCAAAATGTTGAAAACATGAAATGATACCCTAGAAAATAGGTAATCTAACTACAAAAGTAGTAAATCTATCCTACTCCTAACTTTACAACAACATTTGTTGTTACTCAAGGACATCTCCAGATGGTATGGCCATGAAGTAGTGATTCAAAAATTATCCATTGATTAGATATGTTAACTCATTTCCTTAGAGGTCCCTAAAAAAAGCATTATTAACTAGGATTTATGAGATCTGATAAGATCATATCCATAATTGGGTAAAAATATCATGTTATCCTTAATTTTCATGAGCTTTAACCCATAGAATCACCAGGTCATATATTCTAAATGCTTCAAATTTTGATCTTCTATTAACCACCTTTTGACTTTGTCCTAATGTTTATTGAAATTTTATAAGGGTTTAGTCCTTGTATATTCTATTTTTAGTATGTCTAATATTCAAGACTCCATGTTTTCACTAGGTTCCATGCATTCTTGTATAAATTAATATGTTTGAAATTTAAGCATGATTGGGAAAACTAGTTGTTATTTATATACCAACAAGTAAGGTGAAGCCTTGAGGGCCTTCTTATATCTTGTTTGACCAACCCATAGTGCATATTTTAGTAGATTATGCCACTCTCTAGGTTTATCTACTGCTAACTTTTTAATGGCATAAATCAGGTTTTTGTTTAGTTATTCAACCAATCCATTTCCTTTTGGGTAATGGTTGGAATATGATCTGACAGTGATTTGATTATCATGGGCCCATTCAGGAATTAAATTGACTAGAATTCTAGCCCATTATCACAAACTAAAGAAATGGGGGTAACAAATTAAATTGTGATGTTTTCCTCTAGAAATCCAATTACATCTTATGCTCTAGAATGTCTTATAGATAATGCTTCAGTCTATTGAGTCTGGTAATTTATGACTGTGACTAAAAATTTATGGCCAACTGAATAATTTGAGTTAATAACACCAATGAAGTCCAAACCACATTGGGTTAATGGTCATCCTTAAATAATAGTTTGTAACATCATTGATTCATTTACCTCTCTTTTTGCCAAGACTTGGCATTCATGACATGTTCTTACATGAATATGTGCATCCTTAAATATTGTTGGCTAGTAATAACCCATTTTGAGTATTTTATGGGATGTGGTATTTCTAGAGGGATGACTATTGCCTATCTTATGGTAGAATTTTGTTTTAATCTCTTGAGATTATTCTTATGATATGCATCTTAGGTATATGCATTCATAATTCCTTCTATAGATAATTCCCTTTTTGATCATGTAATGAGTAGCTTTGTCCCTCAAATCTCTCCTTTATTCTCTATTGATTTCTAGGGAATAAGTACCAATGAGTAAATATCGAATAAAATTATTATACCAATCTCCTTTAGATAGTCTAGTTTCACAAACCTCCTAAATAGTGATGCATGGGTCAAGCTCAGTCATGAGATGAATGATGCCTTATCCTCTAACAATAGTGGTAGGCTTGATTTCTATGTCAAACTCCTATAATTTTTCCATCTATTTCACTTTATGTTCTCCTAATTTATTTTTTCCCAAAGTGAGCTTAACATCACAATTCATCACAATAGTGATACTCTTATTCCTCAAGTGTAGTGTCAAAATTTATTTACCACTTTGACAAGTGAAAATATTTGCTTATCTATTATGGAATACCTGAGCTCTACTTCTTTCAATTTTGTGCTCATGAATGAAATAGGGTTCTCATTTTCATCCTTTTTTTAGGCAAGCATAGCAACAATGGTATGTTCTTACTCAAATGTGTACAATAAGAAATCCTTAGTGAAGTTTATACTTATCAACATAGGGGCCTGAGATATTACATCTTTGATGTCTTACTTTTAGGCCTCCACTATCCATTCCACTTTAGCATATTTCTTGAGTGTTACATTTAGAGTTCTAATGGTTTATGTAAAGCTTGAGATAACTTTCCTTGAAAATTTTATCTTCCCAAAGAAATATTTGAGCTCCTCACTATTTGGGAATGTAATCTTTGATATCCCATAAATTATATCTAGGTCGATTATAATTCCTTCTTTGGTGATGATGTTTCCTAAGAACTTAACCTTATTAATGTCAAATAGTCTCTTCTTAGGGTTTATTGAAATTCTAAACCTTCTACATCTTTTAAAGATTGATTGTAGGTGACCTATGTGATCATTTTTAACATTTGATAAAATAGTGACTCATGTATGTAAATTATTATACATTTACCTATTATCCCTTGGATTTTACAATATATTTCTCACTAAAAGTTAGCTCTTAAATTAATTAGGCCAATTGGAATTATCTTGTAGGCATAAGTACCCCACATTGTGGTAAATGCAGTCTTCATTATATCTATGGATTCAAACAATACCTAGTTATATCCTAAAAATTTATCCAAGAAACACATCATTCCTAAACCACTTACTATATGGATCACCTCATCCAAGGAAGGTAAAGGGTATTTTTTTTCAAAAGCCTTATTCACATTTCTAAAGTCAACACATTGTCTAATTTATACATTATTCTTCCTAACTGGAACTAAATTTACAACCTAGCTAAAATGTTTGATAGGGAAAACTATTTTTTCATTCAATATATTTTCCACTTATTTATGAATAGGAGGCTCCAAAATAGGATTTACTGGCCTTTATCTTTTCTAAAATGGCTTGTGTTCTAGTTTCAGTGGGATTGTATAGGTGATGACACTTGGGTTAAAAACCTTCAAGTCTTCATATGTCCATGTAATCATATCTTTACACTTTGTGAGTAAATCCTTCACCCTTTGTCTTTCTTTTGGAGTGAAATTGAGATAATGTTAATTTAGTGTGGATCATACTCATCTACTAAATTCTCCTTATTGAACTAATATTCATTTGTTTTAGGATATCTTTAGTGATATGTTTGAGGGTCCAAATTAAAAGTTCTTTCCAAATAAACCATACCTAAGGTAAAGTTTTTTTCTTTTAATAGAATGACTCCTCCCAATTCCTCTTGGCATAGATAACTAATCTCTTATCATCAATTATTTGAGACTCAAATTGTCCCAAATTATTCAATGATTAGATGATCTTCTAGTCATCATCAAAAACTTGAAAATTTTCCACATTATCAGAACTAGATGGATAAGGTACTATCTCAATGAAAAATATATGTACCTTGGACTCTTGTAGTGGTGTTAAATTGGTAGTTGAAGTAGTCAATGAATAAATAGCCTAATTGTCTTCTCTAATAACTAAAATTATATTGAAGTCCTAAAATGACTCAATTAAATCTCAAGATCTATGTTTGTAACTTTTCAAGTATGATAGCTTAAATTTGTATTTGTTCTTGACCTAATTGATTCCCAATTCTGAGTCTCAATATATAATTATCTACTTGACATTATCTTTGAGAGTAAAACACAATCCCAAAATTCGTGCCTCATACTTTTTCATATACTAAATTTTAATTTATATACTATTAGGTATTTCTTACCTTATGTATCAACCAATTTAATACCAACACCTTATCCTTACTTGGATTTTTCACTATCAAAGTGGAGAGTCTATAATTTGGAAGGTCCCTAGACATCTAGTTCCTATACCTTATACTTTTTGGTAAAGGTATAAGTCCCAAGGTTACAAAAAGTTTAATTTACCCCTTCATTATTAATGTTGTATTTTATAATGAGGTACTTCATTCTTGGTTCTTGATCAATTTGAATCTAGTTTTGAATACCTCTCCATGCCAACAAAATATGAGAGAAGTTTATTTCTACATACCCATTCAACATCTTTGACTAGTATCTACTGAGGAGGAGTCAGTATCCTTCTAAGATATCCACCATAATTATATCAATTTTCATATGTAAATGTGGCTCAGATGTTACTTATATTTGTGCATCAATTATTTCTCCTACTATAGTCATAATTATCTTACCTAGATGTAAAACCATCCTCTTTGATGGGCTTGGAGTCAATCCAAGATTTTGATAAATGGAAGTTTGCATCACAGTGTCCAAAGATCTAGAATCAACTAAATAATTATGAATGTTCTTTCCAAATGCTCTGATATTTAATAATAAAGGAGGAACTTCTAGATTACTCTTGTATATAACATTGGTATAAGAAGCCTTTATCTTTTCTATAGTTGACTTTCTTATAGTAGACCTCTACAAGATCCCCTTTTGTTTAGTGATATGAGCTAATTCATGAAAAGTGATGTTAGATTTAATATTATTCATATTTTCAACAATGTTTTATCCTCCTTTGATATATCCCTCCTTATCTAAGGCTATTCACTCCCTTTTGGGGGAGGTGGATTATTGTTAGCCCTTGGATTTGGTGGAATAGTGGTATTGATTGGAGGAGTGGATGTTGTGAAGGGATGCTTGTTCCTGAGATTATAATTTCCCTTTTGGTACTATTAGAAGTCATTTATCTCATTAGATTTATCTTTTGATTCATTATCATCCTCACTTGGGAGAGGAAAATCATGAGTTTTAAATACCATGGTGATGTTTAAGAAACTAGATTTAGGGTGTAACTCTGATGGGTTATTCATCAAATCCTACCTTACCATCTCCATTTGTAGGATTTAAAACACTAAAAAGAATTCCACACATTTAATTTCACCATGTTGTGATATATTATGAACTCTATACCAATTGGGCAGAGTTGTTTCCACTATATTAGTTTCTAGAAACTTATTGGGTTATTATTGCTCTGCATTATTTACATACTGATTAAAATGTTTGTTGTATCTTTGAAACCCAAAATTTTGGTTATTATTTTGGCCAGTATCATTACCCATATTCCTCTATATGTTCAATAAGTCATTTCTCAACTTATAGACCATTCTTTATATATAATCCAGTTCTACTTTGGTAGAATCAACACCTTGTGCATCTGCAGTATTGGATAGAATGAAGTGTTGGTTTTACTAATATTCATTCACTTGTACATGATTATTCATATAACCATAGTTATAATTTGGTGTTTTTTTATCATAAGAGGTTGTGCATATAACTGATTCTAGTTTAATGCATTTTGATTCACATGAGGTACTTGATTTAGAGTTGGGAAACTAACATTGATATTAGTGGTGCATGGTATTTGAGGATTTAGTTATCTATCAATATTGATAGCTTATTCATATGCTAATTCTAGAGTGTTGTTAATAGTAATTCATTGTATGAAAAATATAGTTAATTTATCTAAGGAATTTTTTTGACATCTCTAATGCTAAAATTTCATCTAGTTTGTATGATAGACTCATATAAGTCTACATATTCTAAAATCTTGCATTGAAATCCCTAATTGGTTCATTGGTCTCCCTCTTCATACTAGTGAAATTTTGATACACTATATCATGACTAGTAACTTGTCCAAATTGGGTACCAAAAGTTATTTGACATGAATTCCAAGAAGTAATTGAGTTTTCTTGAGGATTAAGGTACGAATCATAGGAAATAACCTACAATGTAAATAAGAAAATTATACATGAAACATCTTCATTTATAACATTCATTAACTTCAAATTAGGCTTTAAATACTTAATATGTTCCTCTAGAGTTATTCCTATTGAGGGGGAGAAAGAAGGTAGATACTTTTTTAGATTCCTTGGTAAATTTTTCACATCCCTTGGGATGACAATAGTAGATCTAACTAACCAAGGTGTTTGGACCATAAGATGATTAATGGGATGAATATTTATTACAAGAGAAGGTTTTTTAACTTGAGGTAATATAGGAATAATTGATACAGATCTAGGCCTTTGATGTACTACCAAATGTGAAACTAAAAGACTAGCTTGTGCCCTAGACCTAGTAAATCTCTTGGGTGTCTCTAGTGCAACTCAAACATAAGGGATAACCTCTCACTAGAAAAGGCACACAAGTGGCCATATTTTTAGTTCCAACTTATTCTTTTGATTTGGGTCTTATGCACACCCCTAGATTTAATAAGGTAGCCTCTAACATTTTAGAATCTCAAATGAGGTAAACTCCACTCTAGGGCATGAATTTTAGGTATATATTAAACAACTTGGTGGTGGAATAGTAGGTTGAGAATGTAAGTTATTAACTAGGCATGCTTGTAGTTAAATGAAACCTAATAAATAAATTAAAACCTAGTTAGGTAGGTTGGATGGATGGATCTTATTATAAAGTGGATAAATCTTAATAAAAAAATCAAAAATATGGAAGGGTAGATTAGAAAAGAAGGTTTTATGGCTTCAAGGAATTACCTTTTGGGTTTGTTTATTTGTGGATAAGTGTTTATAGAACTTAGTTTTGATTATTTTAGTTGTTTCACACTTACAGATAAACATAGTTAGGTAGTCTGGGATGAAATGGTATAATAAACTGAAAGATCTTAGCTAAAGGTTACTCTTTTTAGATTAGGTATTTTACTCCTTACTCAAGGGTTTATATCTTAGGACAAAAGGGTATCTAGATTAGTTATTAATCACACCTATAAGACTATATCAAAGGGAAACACTCTTAGACACTTAAAAATTAAGGAAGTCAATCAATTACTTAAAATCAATAACACTTGATAACTATTTAATACCTATTGCACATCTAAAATCAAAAGATATCAATGATAACAAAAAGAATTATCTTTAGATATTTCATACTTCAAATTACTGAATTAAAACAACCAAAGGAAATAAAACCTTAATTACATAGAAATGAAAGGAAAAGATATCCACATAGTTACATGATAATCAAAAAGTCTTCAACCTGCATTGATAAATTTTTGACCTTTTGAAATGAGGGATTTACATATATAAATAGACTTGGAGAGGGATTACCTTATCCTCCAATTTTATTCAAAAATCAAACTTACATCTACTAAGCAGAACCTTAGTTCTAATTTTAATACCAAAATTACATGTACCACTACAATTAATTACAATTATGTCAAAAATAAGTTTGACCACATGAGACCATGCAATGTGTGCATGTTTATAAATAACCTAACCTAATTATTACATTCATGCATCAAGTATAGGTAGACTATAATTAAATTTATTTATACTATATGAAATATTAAATACAAAATTAATATTCAATAACTAAGGTTTATTTACACTCAGTGATTTCATGATTATACTTGTCATCATGGAAGGCACTAAAGTGGTTCACAGCACTCAATAGGTAGCTAGAGTTGAGGTGGTAGATGGAGCCTTATATTTCTTCTTGGACTCTAATTCTTGATAATATTTAAATATTACATCATACTGATATATTATGATGTCCATGTTCAAAATTAAAGGTGAATGTACCCTACTTCTATAATCCATTAGGCATGCATGTTCAACTTTAGTGCTCCTAAAGTTTATCCAAAATATATCCACCTTTGTGGACTTATTTCTTGAAAATTCCATTAATTTTCAATATCCTATAATATTAATATTTGAATATTCTATTTGAATTTGGATGAGACTTGTTGGATAAGCTAGTCAAAACTGGACCTACTTATTAGTTTACCTATAGAGCCCCTTACCCGTGAAATCTTTAACTCATCCATAATTTAAAAAATAAGGTTATTGTGTTTGACATATTTGGGCATGATTGCCTATATAATTTCTACCCATTCTCTCACTTATTTTTTTTGAATGGAAACTAGGTTGAGTGCATTGGATGCCTCTAATAGTGTCATTAAATTCAAGTGTTTGTATGCCTTATTTGTTATGTATGGAACAAGAAATTTTAATTTATTCTCATCTTCCTTTAAAGGATTGAACAATTTTTATTATTCAATGATTTTAGGATATAATTTAGACCTAATTAAAGTAATGGCATCTAAAATGTTATATATCCTAGAATATGTGTTTTGTACATTTATTTTAATTTACATAGAAACATGGACAATTTATTGTTGTTCTTTGCCCTCTTTTAATTCTTACTCAAGCTTTCTTCTTGCTTGTTATGTCCTTTTGTGGAGCTCAAACAAGGCATATTTTTGTGTTTCAAAATAAGATCTGAAATCTTCATTGTAAGGAGACTACCCCAATCTTCTATTCTTTCTATTTGAAAGAAAGAAAACATCTTCTCTTTCTTTGAGGATCATACCCCTTCCTTCATTATATTCAATCTTTCTCTTCTTCACTCTCTAGATACTCCCTGTGGATTTGTCAAAAATAGAGATTACTATGGGTAGCTCTTTGATGGTGAGGTTTGGCCTTTAAGAGGATTGAGATTCCAAATCTATTTCCCATTATGGGATTACTAGTTAAGTTGAGTTAGTTGGTTGAGTGTCTCAGGCTATAGTCTCAACCAATACGTCCCTTGAAAATTATTTCAAGGCCTCTACATGTAATGGGTCTGGAAGAAGAGGCAAAATAATCTTGGACTATAATAACTCCACTAGGTTTTACTAGATAAGGTAAAAAAAAATTAAAACATTTACACTAATTCAATTTATAGATTTCATCATACTAAAACCATAACATAGTGATCTTTAACAAAACATATTAGTTTAAGTTAACGATAAAAATATATAAAGCTAATATATTTAGCTAATGATCACAAGATAATGTACAATGTTGATTATAAAAATAAACATGATATTTAAATCATAAATGTATATTCAAAAATTTAGCCACTACTGATACAAAATTATAACCAACTATTGTAATGGTTTAATATAATAAAAAGTATAGTTTTACATAGTATATGGTTTGATAATAATCTATAATTATTACAATGCTCCATAGAGCATGCGAATCTCACTAAACTTGAAACATCCATAATTAATCATGAGTGTAGTCTCTAGTGAATTATTGTTGAGGGGAGGGAGAGTATCATCTGAGTGCTTTTCCACACTGACCATAGACAATATATCCCTTGCACCATCTCCCAACAAGGGAATGTCCCTCCATTCATAGATGGGTAGATAATGATGGTGAAATAATCAAGAGTGTCAACTAGAAGCCATGTGCTATAATATAACTATTACATGTAGCATATCATAAAGAAACATGTTCTAACATGATATCTTACAAAACATGTAAAATAAATCAAATAGATGAAATGACAATGTTTAACCATAAACACTACTTTGGTTAAAGTTTTTTTATAATTATTGGATTTAGAGTATCGGTCAATTTCATACACACCACTCAATTATATTACACCATATCTACATATTAGTGACACTAATAAATTAATTGGAATCTATCTCACTCACTTATTTAGAGTCATTAATACCAGATTGGTTCATATATTTAAAAAAATTAAAACCAACAAATTTCATAATACGTTTTTCTCTACTAGCCACTACATTATGTGATAATATAAGAAAGTCTCAAATACTTGCATTTAATTTATCAAATGAAAAATAGTAGTTCCAAACATCTAATTTATTTAAAGTATAATATCAAATATATAAATAGATTTTGAAACAGTCATACCATTTGAGTAAAAATAAGAATCATAATTCAAGTTTACTAAATTATTTACATGCAACTCTTCACTTAATGTTATTCATCCATATAACTTTAGTTACTACCTTATCCAAAAATCACTTGATTTCCATATACCCAAAGTGTATCAATACGCTATTTATATACTAACCAATATTAATATGGTTGAATTAATTCACAAATACTACATACTTATAATTTCATTGATTCTATTATTTTCATATCTAAGTCTAGCCTTGTTAATTCAAGTAATCAAATACATGCATACATATTGATTATATAACTTATTTAATTATCCAACAAATAATGCATATATGTGTATGGTATACTCAAATTAGAATAGTCTTCAGTATGTCATTCCTGAGTATCATGTATACTTTTATATGCATATAAAACACATATTTATATTAAATTCTTTCCAAAATAAAACAAAATATTAATTCTAGTGTTATTACTGCATTTTATTTCCTTATAACCAATTGACCACAACTTATTATTTCTAATGGTGGACAATCCCAAATAGACCCAGTTATATATATTAATAAATAGATTTTAATATATATATATGAATGACTACATTTAGTTATATATCAATAGGATATGATAAATCATTTTGAGTTCACTTATATAAACATAAGTACATACATCAAGTTTACAAAATAGTATTATTTATTGTAAGTGTAGAAACTAGAAAACTGCACACTTATAGTTTTCAATGACTAAATGCCTCGGGACCCCCTAAAGACCCCTTAAACCTTTTTAATCCTTAACCAACCCCTCTTAACCTAACCAAATCAATATTTTCCTATTCATATAGTACTGCTCAAAATTACTTTTTGAAAGTACTATTTATTATCAATATTCATGATGACATGGCAAGTGACATGGCATATGACATGGAAAGTAACATGACAAGTGACATGACATATGACATGGCAAGTGACACGGCTTAGAAGTGAGGTGGCTTGATGTAGGACATCATACCACACCTAGGACCCTTTCCTAAGGTGCTTAATGACCTCATTTAAGCATCACAAGGCCCCCTTGAAATATGGTGAATTTCCCCTTAAGGGGCCATCATTTAACATGTATTTTTCATTCACACATGAAAGTAGCCTTCAAAATGAGATACCTACCTCTTTAGTGCTTTGGGAAAGACAAAGGGAACCCATTTTTGACTTTTTAACCCAAATGAAAGACTCACCAACCCAAATGGGAATCCCCACCAACCTCATCTTTGACTCATTCATGGAACACATGGAAAATGCCACCATACTTCTACTATTACTCTTTTGGCATGATTATTCACAACAAATTCTATAAATACCCCCTCTCCTTCACCCAAGGTTAAGTGGGAAGTTAGTATTTTGTTATTAACATATTATTGTAGGTTTTTGAAGGAAGTTATCATTTTTTAATTCATCCACATCTCGGAGGAAAGGAGAATGAAGTAATGAAACTCTGCCAAAATCATCAAGGATCTTCAACAAGCCAATCTTCATCAACAAACATCTTCAAGCATTGAGGTAATATTTTTGTTTAGCTATCTTAATTTATTTATTCCTTTCTCTTTGGAATTCTTCTTTCACTTTCTTCCTCCCTTACCTTCTTGTCATTTTATCCTCTTACCCATATCTCTTTGCCCTCTTGATCACCCTTTACCCCTTTGCCTTCTTGGCCTCATTTTTGACCATTTATCCCTTTGCCTTCTTGGCCCTTTTTTTGACCATTTATCCCTCTTATTTTCTTGAACATATTTCTATTCCCCATCCCAACTATTTACCAACCCTAACCAAATCATTATTTTTTACCTTTATCAAATCAATCCAAAGTAAAAACCATAACTTTATTTTCACTGATTTTCAACATTAGCATTATCTAAACTAGTTGCTTTATTTTAGCCATATAAGCAAAGTATTTAGTTTTATTAATTAATTTTTTATTCTTATTTTTAGTTTTATATCATTTTATGAAAATATTTATATTTTCATTTACCAACTTAAGTGTTTAAAGAAAGTGGATTGACAGCCTTCTAGAAAGCCTTCACTTTCTAAGATCTAGCTCACTCTAGACAATCCATCCAACTACTTGTCTAACCAATAAGTATTATTCTATTGATTTATAATTTTAGTTCATTCTTCCCTAGCCAAATAGTAGTTCTCACAAAGTCTATATTCAATATACATGTATTCAACAAGTATTCTTCTATACACCCTTCTCCACTAGTTTCTTATTTTCACACTTGGAAAAAAATAAAAATTAGATAGAAACATTTGGCACACCCAATGGGATGCTTGAGTTTTCTTGGGTTCATATATATTTTAGGACATTTAAAATTTCATTATTGAAATTCGTTTAGTTTTATTTTAGTAAAATTAATCTTTCTTACTTTCTTAATAAAAAACAAAAACACAAGTTTTAGTTGTATTTTTGTTTTAGAAAAGTTAAAGTCTATTTTCCTTGAATTTTTAAAAACAAATAAAAAGAGCAATCACCCTAGGATTAGTACTTGCATTTTCATCTTGAATTTAGAGATTTTATATGCATTTAAATAAATTTGAAATTTTATTTTGGCTCTAAAATAAACCTTCCATCCATTTTTTTCTTGATTGTTTCTAATTCACCTAGAATAATTAAGCAAAGCAAATTAACCTTAGTTCAAAAATGTTACACAACCAAACCACTTTCACCAAAAAAAAAAAACTCATTTGAGATAAGGATCAACTAGGATATCATCATATATCATATCACCTTACCCTTTCCTTATTATCATACTTGGATTTAATCACCTAGGGGATAACCAACTTGCTCTCTGGTTGAGTATAAACTCTAATAATTGGTAAATATTGATTAAGCACCCGCACTCATTGTGGGATCATGAAGTGAGGGGAGAAATACCTAAGAACCAAGCCATACACTCAATATAATACATAATTCTTCTTGAGCATCTAAACATAACTCGAAACTAAACATAGACTACCTTGTTTAGGACCTATTCAAGTCAATTTCTTCTTCACATTTTTCTAAGGCATAAGCCAAAAGAGAACAAAAAATAATCCTAGGATTTTATGCACTCTTAGTGAATGAATTATTTTCCTTGAGTATTTTTTTTGTTTCTCTTTGTTTAAGGTGTGATAATGTATCATCATTTTCATACATTTTTATATGGTTCTCACTTGCCAATAACAAAAGGACCTTGAGGAACAAAACCCACCAATAATCAGCCATCACTAACTTCCACCTCTTCATCCATGGAACACACTTTCAAACCTATAAACTCCCATTATTCTCCAAGAAATCCTACTCAGGTAGTCCCAAGAGATACAAATTTTAATGTTTTCCTAAACAATAACCATATAACCTTACAACACTACTTAAGAACCATGTCTTACCAAATCCTAGTTTTAACCCCACTCATAGATTTGCCTTCTGGCATGCCTCTCCATCTCATGGGAAATAACTCCACTACCATGGGAAATAATCAACTATAGTTTTCCAAATGTTATCATCAACCAAAAACTCATTTTAAACTAACTCACCAACCCAAACTACCACTTCTCTTTTACCTCTTACTAATCACTCCCCCTCAATAGGAGTGCCTACCTTTAACTCTACCCATCTTGCTCTAGTTTTCTCCAATAATTTAAACACTAATCCACTTCCAAGATTTTTTGTGTCCATACCTTCTATGTTACCACTAATTAGTACAAAATTCACCACCCTTCCATCAGCCACTAACCCAACCACCACTCTGACCCAACATGCAACCTTTAGCTATCTTCATAAACCATAAGGGCATATTCCCACTATATAACCACCCACCTCTACCAAACCATTAAAATCCACATACAAATATATATCTTCCACCCAACCTCCAAAAACCACATACCAATACATGTAGTCATCTCAACCATCTACTAGCTATTCACACATTGCCTAGCCTCAACAAAATATACCATATAACTATGCATCCCAACAACCTCAAGCAAACTTTGTGAATTTGATCATGGATAAAATGACTAACCTTGAGTCATCCATCTCTAAATCCCATAATCTCCTATCTTATGATCAAATTTATAATGATCTTATTCACCCTTCGATCCCCATCAGACCTTATCTGACCTAGTGGGAACTTGCAAAATTTATCAAGTTTAATAGTAAAGAAGACCCTCAATAACATTTAAGAGCATTTAGGAATTCATGATAATTTATTTACCATGATGGAATTTTTCTCTCTGTACCTTTCATATGTCATTACCTAAACAAACATTGGATTGGTATAATGCTATACCAAAACATTCCATCCTCTCTTTCACCCAATTAGCTAAAAACTTCTTGGATCACTTTGCGATCAATATATCCAAGAAAGTTTCCATTACCAACCTCTACTCCATTTATAAATTCAAAGATGAATCTATTGTTTATTTTTGGCTCATTAGAGGAGCCTAATCAACCAAATTTCCTTTTCATTACCTCAACTTCAGCTTATAGAGCTCTTCACCTGGGCATGTGCAAAACATATTTCATCCACATTGCATGTCTAAATCTTTTAGACCATTGATGAATCTTGTACCATGGATTAAAAAATAGAGAATATAGCCATTTATGAAGGAAGGTTAAATTTTAAAATCAAGAACCCACCTTACAAACCCATTGAGCCCTTTTCTTCCAAACCAAACAACCAAACCAATCCTAAAACTAAAAACAAAGCAACTTCCAACACCATTATCCTCAAAGCTGCACCACTGCCATCTACTAACCAATATAACCCAAGGAACCAAACCTATGACTCCTCTAATTATTCAAACCAAAACCAAAGGAACCAAATTGGAATAATCATAAGCAATTAACTCTACTTGGGGATCCCTATCCTTCTATCATGGAAAAGTTACTAAAAGCAAATATCATCCAACTTCTACCAATTAAACCACCCCAACAATTTGATGCTTCTCTCCCCATACTAGGGTGGTATAATGAGAATGACCATCATGCCTTTCACTAAGTCATAGGACATGACATCAATAGGTGAAACACCTTCAAATACGTTGTCCAATCCCTCATTGACAAAGGGGATCTTATGTTAGATAATCCCAATGCACCACTAAAATAGGCCCTTGACATATTACGCAAACCTTTTCCTAATCATTCTCTTCTACCCCTTACCATGACAATAAACCAAACCCATCTCATGAGGTAGATATTATTAATGTGGTTACTACTGAACCCATTGTTGAAGAAAACATTACCTCAACTACCTCTTTCCCCATACCCCTAATAGAAGGGAAGAAACTACCTTCTATTCCTTTAGACACCAAAATAAAGGAATCCACCATACCCATACCTCTATTGGAGGATACCACACCTACCTCCCCTATTATAAAAAAATCCACTCCCTCTTTGTAATCTATCTCATAAGAGAAGATAACTCCATTCAACAAATCTCTAATTTTGAAACCTTCTATCAGAGGTCAAGACAAAGGTAAGGGAACCAAACTAGAAATTCTAACCCCTTCTTTGGTAGTCCAATTGATCCCTTCTAAACCAACTAAAACCTCTACCTAACCAAATAAAACCTCCTCTAAATTAATTGACCCTCACAACCCTAAACCCATCAAGACAACTAAAGTAACTAAATCCCCTCCAAAACTAACAACTAAAATAACCAAAGAAGTAAAACCACCAAAAGGCCTAGAACCCCAAATTTTACCTCCCTCAACCTTACCCTCTATTTTGGATCCTCATCCCTTTATCTTGAATACAAACTCCATCATTTTTAACAAAACCCCACCACCTTTATTGGTCACACCTTCATACTTACTTTTTAAGACACCTTTCCTCACTACATTGACAATTCCTAAGTTACCTACCTTACCCTCCTCTACCTCTAGCTCATCAACCATCTTGCCTAAACTAAAACCTTCAACCAAGTATACCACTTTACCCAAGACACCTACCACCAAATATACATCCACACAACCTTATACTTCAACACCAAAAACAAAAACCACTAAACCTCTACCACCTTTAGCTCAATCTTACTTAACCATTCTCCATTGGTCATTCCAAACTTTTTCCTTGAGCTTACCACCCATCAAACACTTTGACCCTTCACATACCAAACCCTCTTGGTTCAATGATAACTTGATATTTTCATACCATAGGGCACTAGGACATGACAAAAAAAATTGTAAATCTCTCCAAAAACTTGTTCATAGCTTATATGAAGATGATGATCTATTATCAGATAAACCTCTTTCATCCCCATTGCCAATCCAATTACCAACTCAACCCATTCAATATTTAGTCTCACACAAAATTAAAAAAGAGGAACAAAACTAAGCACCCAATCCAAAAAAAACCCTTATCTATACTATTCACATGGTTACCTGATCTTGGGCCCAATAGAAGGATAAAGGGAAGGCTAAGGCATCCATTCCTTAGATGTACTCCTCCCTAAACTCCCAAGAAAATAATACCCAACCATTTAATATTCTAACAAACCCAAGGTGTCTATCTTAGGTTCCTCCCCATTTAACCCTCCATACCCTAACCCTATGAAATATCCATTCATAAAACTATCCTCAAGCAGCTTCACCAAAATCTAACAAAAATGAGCTTATATGAGTTAGTCTCTACCTCTCTCCATCACTGTTAAGAACTCATAGAAGCCTTGCAATCCATTAAGGTCCAACCCCATGAACCTCAACCTCTCACTACCTTTGTTAGGTCCCTTCAAACTTCTAGCCTTGTCACCTTTAAATATTTAGAAATACCTTCTATTCATCAAGAAGATATCGATCCCTCCTCTTCATTATGATATACATGAATCAAACATGCATCGAAAGGGTGATGATTAATGGAGGATCCAACATCAATATTATCTCCTCCCATGCCTATGAATAGCTACATTTACCCACAAATATTATGTCTAAAAACATAATAGTCCTTCATTCTTTTAACGATACCATGGCTACTACCTTGGGCATAGTTTTCCTCCATATCTATGTAGGGCCCCATACCATTCTAGAAATTTTTTATGTTGTGGAAGGAGAATTCCAATACAATGTTTTATTCATGTGCCCTTATATTTTTACCATGAGTTGTGTCCCTTCCACCTTACATTGATGTGTCAAATTTGAGCACGAAGGGCAAGTTGTGACTATCTAGGCTAACCCTAGTCCTTTTAGATCTTAAAAATATGGCATATTGGCCTAATGAAATCCTCCTTCATCCACCTCAAAACCATCTACTAATGACACAATCCCACCAACAATAACCCATGACACTTCCACACCAAATGTTGATGAAGCTTCTACACTACTCATATATCCCTTCTTCCCAAATTCTTGTAGAGAACCCCATGACAACTACATTCTAGCATCTTTCCCTTGGGGAATAGAGACTCTTACCCTTGGATGCCTTCTCTACTGTCCAAGAATATGGGAATATCAAGCATGACCATTATTATGACCCTAACATTATAGCCATCATGCCCTTTAGGCTCCCTAACCATCAAATAAATTTCATTTATGTGGTAATTGATCAACCACTTCTAGCCCCTACCACTACTTCATCCATCCAACTATTTACCTCTAGCTTTTCCTATCTTAGAAAACTAGAGTTTGCTAAGTTGTTTCTTCATAGATGTGCTTAGAAAGGATTTGGCCTTGGTTGGTATGAATAAGGGCCTCATGAGTTACCCCATATCAAAAATTTACAACCTCATGAGTCATTTGGCCTTGGGTATGAACCACCTGAAGAACCTACCAATTCACCCAAACCCATTACCACCATGGAGGAAAATATCCCATCCTCACCAACCCAATCACTTTCCCCACTTGAAGTTCCTAACATCATCCCCCATAACTTTTTCTTCTATTCGATACAATTATTTGGGCCCTCTCATCTACCAAAAGGGTGGTCAAACCAAAGTCCTTCCATTTGTGCACCCTGAAATGGTATAAAATGATTATCCTACCATCAACACCATCCAAAATCAATATGATGATTCCATTATTACCTACCTTAGTATGGGGGATTCTTCTATCCACAAATCCATTCCTCTTGAAGCCTCGACCATGTCAAATGAATCCATTATGAATATCAACTTGGGCACCTTGGACAACCCTTTCATTATCAAATTAGGCCAATCACTGAATGTCAAGGAACTTATAGACTTATCCTCTTTCCTCCAAGACCATAACATAGCATTCACTTGGTCTTATAGTGATATGCCTTGAATTGACTCCACCATTACTACTGATAACATAGTCACTTATCATGATGCCAAGCCTATTAAATAGAAGCTTTGAGGCATGCATTCTCATATAGCCCTTCTCATCAAAGAAGAGCTTCAACATATCCTATTTGTAAACTTCATTAAACCTATCGAATACCCTCAATGGGTCTCATCTATTATAATTGTCACCAAATTCATTGGGGGTCTTTACATTTATGTGGACTTTCATGACCTTAACCTCACTTGCCCCAAGGATGACTTTCTTTTACCTAGTATTAACTAGCTTATTGATCTCATAGATGGCCATGAGATGTTATCTCTCATGGATGGTTTTTTGGGTTATAATAAGATCTTGATTGCTCCTAAAGATTAGCATAAAACTACCTTTACCACTCTTTGGGGGACCTTTTTCTATAAAGTCATGCCTTTTAGGTTAAAGAATGCTAGTGTAACCTACCAACATGACATGACTTATATCTTCCATGATATCATCCATAATATTTTAAAAGACTATCTGGATGACCTTCTTGGGAAATCGAAACTCTGAATAGATCCCTTGATTATTCTTGTAATCATATTTGAATGCTTCATTCATTATCATGTTCACCTTAATCCTAAGAAATGCATTTTTAGAGTCCTTTCAAGAAAGCTTCTTGGATTTATCATCTCTCTTCATAGAATCAAAGTAGACCCTACTAAAGTTAGATCAATTTGGGCATGCCTCCTATAACCAACCTTAAGCAACTTCATATCTTGTAAGGAAAACTTCAATCCATTCATCATTTCATTTCCCAACTTTCAGACCTATGCCAACCTTTCCATCACCTTATGAAGAAGGATGTCTATTTTAAATGAAATGGTGATTATCAAAAGGCCTTTAATTCTCTCAAATAGTACCTTTTTCACCACCTATCCTCACCCCTCCTAAGGATGACCACCCCTTTAACCTATATATCTCTACCACCAACTATTCCCTAGGGGTAATGTTGGCTCACCGAGATGAACACAAAGAGAAAGCCATATACTAAATTAGTCACATGCTTGTATAATATGAGACTCAGTATAACTTTCTTAACCATAAAACCTATGTCATCACTAATATCAACTTGCTCAAGTACATGCACTCTAAACCATACCAAAATCAATGTATGGCTAAGTGGTTCATGCTCCTAGCTAAATTCAACCTTGAATTTTTCCAATAGAGGTTGATTAAAGGGCAGGTCATTACTAACCAATTGGTTGAATCTCCTTTACCAAACAATCAACCACTTCCTCTTGTCTTTCTAAATGAAGCTATCATGACTCATTTTCAAGAGGATGGTATAACCTACTAAATGACCATGTTCTTTGATGGCTCAAAGTGCCAATAATGAGGGGGTGATGTATTTATCCTCATTCTTCTTGATATTTAACCCCTTCCTCTCTCCTTCAAACTTGACTTTGAATGTACCAATAATATGGTTGAGTATGAAGCCTTAGTGATAGGTCTCTAAAATGCTCTAGCCTTGGGAACAAAGACAATCCATGTCTTTGGTGAATCTCAAATCATGGTTAACTAGGTTAATGGATCCTATCAATGTAATAATGATGTCTTAAAAAAATATAAACTTTTAGTTGACAAACTTTTAACATCATTCAAACATTACCTAGTCTAATTTGTTCCTTGATCTACCAACAAATTTATACATAATATGGCTTGTTTTACTTCCCAAATCCCTTCTAAGCCTTCCAATTACAAAATCCTTGTCACCATTCATAATTTTACCACTCCTTCCTATAACCAATCTAATCTCCCTACCATTTTTAGTGTAGAGGAATCCTCACTTGACATTTGGTATGACCAAACTCTTAACTACCTTAACCTAGGCATCATTCCTCCCAATCTCTCTAGGAATACCCAAAGAACCTTTGTTTAGAGTACCTATTGTTACATCATCCTAGGGGTAATCCTTTAAAAATGTGGTTTTGACAATCTCCTTCTTCATTACCTACACATCCATGAAGCTTCCCATGCCATCAAGGAAAAACATGATGGGATTTATGGGGGATACTTTAGCAGCCTAGTGATCACTAAATGTATCCTCCTACTTGGCTACTATTGTCCCACCCTCAACCAAGACTATTGTGATTATGTAAAAAAGTGTGTAAAATTTAAACAACACACTAATTTACATCACATTCCATCTAATAGTCTCTAGGTATATAAGGACTTCTAGCCTTTCTCTCAATGGGGGATCAATATCATTAGGGAAATTAACCCCCATTATTCATAGCGACATAGCTCCATCATCACAGCCATCAAATATTTCACTAAGTGGGTGGAATCTATCCCTCTTATCTTAACCAAAGTGGATAATATTGTCCACTTTATCAACCATCACATCATCTACCACTTTGGTGTTCCTCATAAGATCATCACTGATAATGGTAAATATTTCAAAAATAATTAGGTCCAAGGGATATGTGATGCATTTGGCATCAATTTATAAATTTTCTCACCTTACCATCCATAATTAAATGGACAAGCATAATATTCTAACAAAATCCTTAACAAAATGTTCATCAAAGTTGTTAGTGCTTCAGGTCAGTATTAGCACTTACACATCCTATTCACTTTATGGTCCTAGTGTACTAGAATTTTAACCTTTATAGGTGTTACCCCTTTCTTTTAATCTTTAGAATAGAGGTTATCTTGGATTTTAAAGTCCAAATCCCCTCTTCACATATCTTTACAAGAGATTATTTTTTAGGAAGATTTTCGTTAGCACCGTTTAGCTCAACTTGAGCTACTTGATGAGCGTCATTTAGTAGCCCTCACCCACCTTTGTATATATCAAGAACATATCAAATTCCATTATAACAAGCAACTCAAATAATGGGAATTCAATATCAGTGACCTTGTCCTAAAGGAAAACCAACACGTGACTAACATGGAAAAGAGTAAACAAGGTAAGTTTGCTTTCAATTGGCTTGGACCCTACATCATTACCCATAATTATAGATTAGGAGCTTATCATTTATCCTCTCTTTAAGGAAAACTATAAACTAAGCCCCTCAATGTTTCTCATCTACATCCATTTTCTATTAAAGAAGGATCAAGCTCACTCCTTTTGTCTAACTTAAGCTCATCCCTTGATAATGAGATTTTAACCTCCACCCATCTTTCTCCTCTCATTTTGAGGATGATTGATTACAACATAAAACCATGCAATTAACCATCACAGTCATAGCCTAATATTAAATATGGGTACCCTATCTCTACCCATAGCCTGGTTCTCATGGATAATGTTCATTTCTAATAAGATTGAATCCCATGGTCATTATCTTTCAAAACCACACCCTTTCACATATCATTGACCTTCTTGTGTTAAAGTTTTTCCCTCATAAAGGTAAACCTCTAGGCCTAATTAGACTTGTCCATGTCTAAACACATTGCATCTAGACATAATTTGGATACCAAAATACTACTTGGGTTAATATCTTAAGCATTACAGACTATTCCCTTGAAGGATAGATACCTAAAAAAATATTGTCAAATTTAAGGTAGATTTCTCCCTTAAAGGATAGATATCAAGAACATTAAACAAAGCTAATAAGCTTAGACCACTCCCTTAAAGGATGGCTATCTTAACTTTGTCAAAAGAAAAATAATTTCTTGGAAGCTTCCCACATTGATCAACTTCCCATATATAGAAATAAATCAAAAGACCCACTATCACAACAAGATCTAATGTTTAAATTAGATCTCAAGTAGCATAATAAGTTGGAAGCCAAAATTAGTTTCACATATAGACTTCCTACATTGATCAGTCTACATCTAGCATATGACATGGACTTGTCTGTTACCATTTTTGGATCATCTATATAAGGGGAAAACTAATTCACATGAGGTTATCATACATATCACCCATTACCCTTTACACCACCTATCACCCATATTCCCTTTAGACTATATGTAAATCAAGAGATTTGGAGTTTACTTGACACCCTATGATCAATAATTTTTTAATCAACTAACGATCATTCATGCATAGTGTTTGAAGGGCTTATATTTATTAAGCTAATACCACTTTGGGTCTGTTTTAGTCCTTATCAAAAATAAAGCCTCATGCCCTATTTTTATCTTACTGTGCTTGGTTAATTTTTTCATCATGATTGTTACCATCTAGTGTTACAACAACAATAATCATTTTTTAAAAATTAAGTGAGAATATAAAAACCATAACCATATCACTTATAACCATAACCATAACATTCATAAGTATCTACAAAAACTTAAGCATGATAGCATTCAATCAGTGACATCTAACACATTTTTTACATGTTTACATTAAACTATGAAATATTTTATTTAGGGTGTGAGGAGTCGCATGACATATACATAGTCATCTAATTACACACATTGCCTAAAGCAAATTCATACATTATTTTCCTACCTAATAATTAGACCATTTATCTAGTGACTCTAGATTTGTGTTCAACCATCCTTCTACTTGATTACTCCCTAAACTAACATCCATAACATTCCTTATCTTTTTAATTGGTAAAGGGTATACTCTATTCTCCTCTCCCACATTCATCCCCACAAGATAAGAATCATATTCCACTCTAGGTATTTCATCCTGGTAGCCTATCATATCCATTGCATCCCTCTACTCTAGTTGTTCTACTCACATAGGTATCATCAATTGGTGCCTCAGTGCACATCCCCTTAGACAATGAGGGTTCCTTCTATAAATAGGTAAATGGTCATGTTCTCTGACCCTACATCTTGTGTAGTGAAATTCTCACCTTATTTTCTACTTTGGAGGTAAGATTTTAGGATCAATCTCAGGATGTGGGTGTCTTTTCCCTTGTTGGTGATTAATAGTACTTCCATTATCACCATTACATGTTTCAATATCTAATAGATCTACACATTCACCATATTAATTATTTTGGGTCATAGGGGTTTCTAATTATCTCCATCATTGTTCCCATTGTTTTCCATCTTTAGCCTTGTGTAGTTCTCTACACTCTCTATGACCTATAAAATCAAATAACTCAATGATAGACATTCATCCTTATCATGATTCTTTAAATAAAACACCTGACCATTCTTACTCACCGACATGATTCTCTATTCCATCAACTGAGAAGGTCATATGATGTCATTAATTCCCTTGAACAATATTCCCACTTGAAATAATCATGTTTACTTACCTTTTCATATGGACATGTCACCCTTGATCTGATTGGTCATCTTGATATTGTCATTATACACCATCATGATATCTTTTTATTGCCCTTATCATCCAATCTAAATCTAATGTCTTTCCTTGCTTTATTGTCTTGAGATCCTTGTAGGCTTGGTGGTCATTTTTTTTATTGTCACCTTTATCCCATTTGATATAAATTAGATTCTAACCATGGGCTGCTATAATGATCATGCCTTCACAACTACCACTACTACTACTGGTGGTAACTCAAAAATGCTTATTGCTATAGAAACTCCTCCATCATAGGTCAGTTACCATGAATTCATGATAAGACATTCACCTTCCTATTCCCTTTACCCTCCTATTACTACTAGTCCATTGCCACATGCTCTAAATGTCAAACCTCAGCCATTGGCAGTGCCTACTCAAACATGGTAGTCTTTTCTTTTATGCCAACTAAGAATTCATCTAAGGGGAACAATTGCATTTTCCAACTGTATAACCAATATCCTAGACCACATAACTCATTATTACAAAGACCTCTTCTAAGTAGAACCCCAAGTCATTAGTTCTAAGGAATTGGGATAGAGGATGCCGACATGGCCATCATTTATCTAGCCTACCCATGCAATTCTTGGGTCAGGAAAGATCCATCCTTTATCGCTCACCATGCTACTAACTTCCTTACTTGTAAAATCTACTTAGATGTCAAATAAATTCTTTGTAGGTCATCACTTCACTACTACCCTTAAAACTTGGCTTGTAGTAGTGATGAACCTTGGCCAAACCAACTATGGAAATCTTGATTAAAAAAACCACCTCTTAAAACTCAGCTCATAACAATATAAGCTATCTTCAGGCTTCTACCCTCACATAATTTTAGAAAGTGCAACCTCCTCACAAAGTCACCTCTTTTATGGATTAACTTCATTAAAGGTTGTTTTTAGTGCTTAGCATTGTGTTCCCTTCTTATTTATCCTACCTTACCCATAGGTGTCTCGCATCTTAAATAATGTGGGATCATTATAACAACTATTCACCAATCTACACCATGCACTTTCATTGTCACCTTTACCAAAACCCAAAACCATTGTTTTACAACACCTTCTCCATCCACCCAAAAGAACCCATGTGGTCCATCAAATTAGGGTAGCCAATTTGAACACTACTCACCCAAACCTTGTTAAACTACATTGGCTTGATGTCCATGGACTATGTAGGTGCTACTTAACTTTTAAGGGTAGCTCAGCCTCTAACCACCAATTCCCATCCCATTTTTCTTCTCACTCATTTCCATAGCTAACAGTACCCTCTTGCTTAGGGTGTCTTACATCAAGGAAGCTTTGAATTATTTCTTAATCATCCTTATGTTTTAACACCATTTCATGCTTCCTCTTAGTTTTTCCCCAATTTCTAGGATAACTACATTGGCCTATGGTCTTTTTGGAATATATAAGCAATGTTCAATTACTGAGGTTAACTTGGTTGTATCCTTTTTTTAATTTTCCCTCCTAAAATATCTTCTTCCACCTGTCTACCTATCCCCTCACTACCTCCTTCCCTTAAACTTGTCAATCTCTCTTAACACAAGGGTTGATAGCATTCCTCATTGGCCCCTTTTATCTCCCATAAAGCCACCACCTAATCTACCTCGATAGCCTCCCAATCAATTTCCTTGTTCATACTTCATCACTCACTCCCTTACCCACTTTTCATGTTTTTGGTCCCTCTCTAGACTTACTACCAACCTGATCCTTTATCCCCTTTAACTTCTTTTACCATCTTCATCATCTCCCCTCACCCTTGGCTATTTGTTGTACCCTCTTTATCACTCTCTTTTCCTCACTAATTCCACATCATATTATGCATCTTATGAGCTTTCTATTTCTTCTATTGTTGCACTTTTTCTTTACATGTACCACCACTCTTTTCCATTTTACCACTCTTCACACCATACCCATTTTCCATTCTTCTTGTTTGTTTTTTTTCCTTCCTTATTGTCTTCTTTTTTCCTCTATAAGTAGTTTCTACTAGGTATTTATCCTTTGATAAGCCTACCATAATTACCTCTTTTATTCTTATTATTTCTTACCTTTTGCCTTTTGCATTCCCCTTTTCCTCTTTTCATCTTGGTACTCACTTGTCTTTTGCATCTATGTGAGTATCCATGCTTTGTATCCCTGCTTCAATTTTTCCTTTTTCTTCTTATCATCCCTGATATTCATCCCTTATTTTCATCTCATGCCCTTTCATTGTGTTTCCCTATTTTTTTACCACCTCGCCCCTTTTCAGCTTGTCAACCTCTTCTCATAAGCTAATTGATGCATACCTTATCTCTTCAACTTCTTATTCACACATCCTTCACTTCCCCTTGTTTTTCTTATCCCCTTTCCCATTTTCCATCATGTTTTAATATCCAAAACCACCATCTAGTTTTATTCATTACCTATCATCATCCATGCTTACTTGGTCAAGATACCACTTGCTTTTTCACTTTCCTGTCATCCTTTTTGTGTCCTCATTTCAATCATTTTTCCTCATGTTTCATTTCTTCCATTTATTTCCTTGTTTTTCATTTTCATCACCAAACTATTTTCTCCTTGATCTATTTTTAGAATTATTTTAAAACCCTTCATGGCCTCCCATATTTCCGATCCTCCCCTTACCTGTCACAATTGTTACACTTCTCTCCCTATCCTTTTCAATTCTCCAATCTATCATTATTTAGTGTATCCCTCACCCCCCATCTTCTACCTCTTATTTTTCTTCTCTTTTCTCCATTTCATTTCATTTTTTTCATCTACCTTGATGACATTCCTTGTTCTTCCCAGCCTTTCTTTTTTCCCCTCTTATATGTCCATGTCTAGCTCCTTCCATCCTTCTCCACCTTCATCTTTATTAGTGACCTTATTATTTTCTCTGCCTATATTTTCATCCCTCTCCTAGTCTACCTTCACCTCATCCCTTGTTGGATCTCCCCCATTTTCTCCCATTCAACGTCCAACCCCTTAGAGTGTGGTCACCCATTGTACTACTTTTATTGCTTCCTCATGTCCTCCACACCCTTGCTTTAATGCACAAAATTTGGTCAGGTTTTTTACTTCAAGTACATCCATTTCTTCCTTTAATGACTTTATATGTTGAAATTGGATCCTTTTTTAAATCCTCTCTAGCTACTCCCTTCACCCTACCTATCACCTTTTCCCTTTTTTAACCCTCTACCCATTTTGATCTTATATGATCATAATGTCTAGTATGTTATAGCCTTGAAGGTATTCCATTTTAATTTGGTTTACTATGAGATATACACCAATCCTATAGCTATGCAACATGATTGTCTAGGCCCGTAGGCTCATATGACCAACTAGCAAGCCTAAGCCTTGCTAAGCCATCAGGATGAAGATTCCTTCCCCACCCCTTTTAATCTTACCTATTTCAAACACATTTTACCCCAACCATTAGATATGTTAGAATAAAGACTAAAACCACCTTCAACTAGGAGATTTGGGGTACCCACATGTGGATGCTAGCCATACCCTCTCATGCAACCTACCTCCCAACCCATAATTTCCCTTGATTCTCCCTATATGGCCTACATCCTCTTATGCACCATAACCACCCTAATATTTTATCATAGTCCACCTAATAATCTCTTATATAAGTTGCATCTTCCACCACACTTTTTTCTCTATGGACCTCTTTGTCCCACCTTCCTTTTCAACTCCCCAATCTATCTATCTTCGTACATTCATATTCCATGTTACCTCTTGGTTTTCCATTTATACCATTTATTTTCCTTTCTCTCCCTTATTTAATTAATATTATTATTCACCTCACTCCATATTCCAAAACCCCTTAGATTCTTTCTCTGAATTCCCTCAAAATTTAACACTTACTTATTTTAGGGCCCCACTGACTCAAGGGTCAAGGGTTTGAATCTTCACCACTACTCATTACCAACTCTACTACTTTTATTCCTCAAATCATTGAATAATAACCTTCCATATCCTATTAATGACATTATTTTGGAATATGCACTATGTTAGCTTATTTGGATGGTGATGAAAGAACCTGTCGAGTCATCATGGCAATTTTAGTAGTGTCAAATTTTATAAAGCCTGGTAAATTATATTTCTCCTTTTTTTCTAATAAATAGTGGTATAAATTCCATGCCTAAACCTACTTATCCATGGTTTTATATTCCTTTTACATATTTAAAGCAATCATCTCATTGCATTCTAGGTATTTTCATCTACCATTTATACCCAACCAATCATAACACTATTTGATAGCCATATTTTCCACCCTTTTGCACTTCCCTTTCTCTAACATCCTTCAACTAGACCTAACTACATTATATCAAATTGGGGAAACTAAGTTAACCAACACTCCCCACCTTAGAAGAACTACATTAGGCTTGAAGTTCATTTTGGACATTATGTCCATGGAACTATGTAGTCAACTTCCACTCACCTAGGGCATATGGAGTCCACTCAACCACTCCATTCTAACCAACCAACCCCCTTACCATTTCCCACCTCTATGTTGGCTCCTTTTGACCCAACATATTACATAAGTTGTGATGACCTTGCCTTGGTCCTTTTGACTGTATAGATAAATTTTTCCATGTTGAACATTTGAATTTTCACCACCTCATGTACAACCAAACCATTTGTGTTATTCTTTAGGAGTAATTCCTACCCTAGATACTTGTAAACAACATTGACCCTATCTAGGAGCTTTTATAAGACTAACCTAATCAACTATGACCAATGTTAGGGATCGGTTACCTTGTCATTTATCCTAGGACTCAACCTTATTGCTAACAATATTGGTAACTTTAGTCTTTGCACAATCTTTATTATCACATTTAATCATGTTTTGTATACCCATTGGCATTTCACATGCCCAACTACCTTGTGGCACCACTTAGTGCCTCCCCACCAACTACTTATCAAACCTACACCTGATTTAGCCTTTTTTCATTGACTTTCAGTTTAAGTGGGAACACCTCCTCCCATACTTGGGGAACCTTGACCTTTGAACAAGTGATTCATTTTTATTTTTTATCTTTTTAATTTAAAGTTACATAACAAAAAGGATAAAAATGTAGATAGTAGAAAACTACACACTTATAGTTTTTAATGACTAAATGCCTCAAGAACCCCTAAAGACCCCCTAAACCTTCTTAATATTTAACCAACCCCTCTTAACCTAAGCAAATCACTATTATCCTATTCATATAGTATTACTCAAAATTACTATTTGAAAGTACTATTCAAAACTACTATTCACTATCACTATTCATTATGGGACCCACTGTCACTATTCATGATAACATGGCAAGTGACATGGAAAGTGACATGACATATGACATGGTAAGTGACATCATATATGACATGGCAAGTGACATGGCTTAGAAGTGAGGTGGCTTGATGTAGGAAATCATACCCCACTTAGGACCCTTTCCCAAGGTGCTTAATGACCTCATATAATCATCACAAAGCTCCCCTTTAAATATGGTGAATTTCCCCTTAATGGGCCATCATTAAACATGTATTTTGTCTTTACACATGAAATTAGCCTTCAAAATGAGATACCTACCTCTTTAGTGCTTTAGGAAAGATAAAGGGCACCCAATTTCGAATTTTTAACCTAAATGGGAGACTCACCAACCCAAATAGCAATCCCAAAAAACCTCATCTTTGAATCATTCATGAACCACATGGAAAATGGTTCCATATTTCTATTATTCCTCTTTTGGCATGATTCTTCACAACAAATGATATAAATACCCCCACTCTCCTTCACCCAAGGTTAAGTGGGAAGTTAGTCTTTTGTTATTAACATCTTGTTGTAGGTTTTTAAATGAGGTTATCATTTTGGAAGTCAGCCACATCTTGGAGGAAAAGAGCATGAAGCAATGAAACTTTGCCAAAATCATCAAGGATCTTCAACAAGCCAATCTTCATCAACAAACATCTTCAAGCTTGAGGTAATATTATTGTTTAGTTATATTAATTTATTTATTCCTTTCCCTTTGGCCTTATTATTTCACTTTCTTCCTCCCTTACCCTCTTGACATTTTATCTCTTTGCCCTCTTGATCACCCTTTACTCCTTTGCCTTCATGGCCTCATTTTGACCATTTGCCCATTTACCTTCTTGGCCCTATTTTGACCATTTATACCTCTTATTTTCTTTAAAATATTTCCTTTAACCATCCCAACCATTTCCAAACCCTAAATAAATCATTCTTTTGACCTTTATTAAATCAATCCAAACCAAAAACCACAACTTTATTTTAACTAATTTTCAGCATTAGCACTATTTAAACCAGTTGCTTTATTTTAGCCATCTAAGCAAAAATTTAGTTTTCTTAATTACTTTTATGTTATTTTATATTATTAGTTTCAGTTTTATATCATTTTATGTAAATATTTACATTTTCATTTACCAACTTAAGTGTTTAAATAAGGTGGATTGACAGCCTCCTAGAAAGCTTTCGCTTCTAGGATCTAGCTCACGCTAGGCAATCCATCTAACTACTTGTCCAACCAATAAGTTTTTTGTTAGTGATTTATAATTTCAATTAATTACTCCCTATCCAAAAATTATTTCTCAAAAATTTTGGATTCAACAAGTATTCTTCTACACATCCTTCTCCACTAGTTTTTTCTTTTCACACTTAGGAAAAAGCAAAAATTAGATAAAAATAGTAAGAAACTCTATAATACAACTAAATAAAATAACCAATAAATTATACAATCATAAATTAGAGTATCATTAATTTTAAATCATCATATAAATATATTTATTTATTAAAATATAAGAACCATAGACTTAAACATAGTATACATAAATATATACATACATACATATATATACTAGTCATGAAAAAATCCATCCATGTCTCATAAAGTATATACATCTATGTATATTTATATATTTTATTATTATTCCTATTCATAAGGCTTATAACAATAATTAATCTATATCCAATATTAATTTACTCAAAATGGAAATCCTAGGTTGAAGTAATTTATATGAAAATATTTAACCTATCTATAGGTTTATAACTACAAGATGCCTCATATTTTTTATACCTAGACTAACCTCATACATATTTGTTCCCTTATTTTAGATTAAATAAAATTGACCTAATTTAAAATAATCTAGTACATTTGTATATTGAATAAAATGATTCAATATTATATTTAATAAACTGAGCATAGCCTAAAATAGGTTCTACATATAAATTTAGAGAATGAATTAATCTACCCTCAAAATTTACCTAGGGTTTCATATTTAGGGTTTTCCACCCTCTACGTATCATTTATAAACATTTATATAACTCATCTAAATTTTCTCATTTATTTTTAACCCTTCCAAAATACACAAGATTTCTCCATTTTAACTTTGTAATTTATATTTATAAAGAACTCAATATATTATATTTGCAAAGAATTTTGAGTATTATATTAGTAAATAACTTAGAATATTTGTAGATAACTTATAATATTATATTTTCAAATAAATTAGAGTATTGTTTTAGTAACAAAGTCATTTTTTTACTATTAATAAATGGCTTGAAAGGGACCATACCCAAAACAAAAAGGCTCAAAAGATAGATATAATAGATGAGAATTAAAAAAGGAAATATGGCCAACATCCAACATATGAAAAGAAACAACAAGAAAAAAAAAGAAGGAACACCAACAGGGAGAACCCTGATAACAAGTAGCACCAAGCCTAAAAAATAATAGCTACATCACAACATCACAAAAAGGAAAACTTCACTTGTTGAACTTACTATAACTATTCTTGAGCCCCTCTAAAGAATTGAAAAGATTTAGGGTGGTAGTTTGAGAAGGGTCTGTCCTATTAATTCTGATAAGGGAATTAGTTTTCTCAATGCCACCCTTCTAAAATATCAGATGCAAGTTATTGATGGTGAAAACTTACCTAACTTGGAACTTAAGAAACTCCAAAATGGCCTGTTGCATGGCCCAATGGTCATTATACCTACCTTTAACATGATTCACAATTTCTTTTAGGGCTTTTGATCTTTTGGAAATGTCTTCAATCTTAGTCCCAGAAAGGGAGAGATTATCCACCTTCTTTTTACCCTTATCAACATTCTTTTTGAGCTGTATAAAATCCTTTTTAAGTTCCCTAGTCCTATCTTCTAGCTTCATAACTTGGGTTGTGATATCAAAATCTTTTGGATGAGAAGGATCAAAACCCCTAGTAGCATGCCCCATATCAAGGAGACTCTCAACAATGTCAATTTTCTTTTCTTTGAGTGAACTAGGAACTAAAGCCTTGCCTTTAATAGTGCTTTTGAGCACCCTCTTTGGGGAATGAGGAGGTGATGTAATTGAATTGGGATTCTTTATCTTAACCCTCCTATGGGAAAGAATTTTAGGTTGGAGAGGGAGAGGAATAGGGCAATCTAGAATTTTAGCTAAGACAATACAACATTGATGATGCAAAAAAAGGATAACCCCTTCATGAAGATGTAGGGCATGCTTGTGAGACTAAAAATATAGAATAGAGGCTTCTATGGAATGGAAAATATAATAAAAGGAGACTAACCCTAGGACCTTTGTATAATTGGTTTGAAATACTAAGATGGTGAAGAGGTATAGTGATGTGCCTACCCTCTAAGGTCACATATCTCACCAGCATAGTAGCCACTTTATCAAAAGGAATAGGGAGGGAAGAATGAACAATACTAGATTTGACAAAATTCAAAGCATCAACTATGGAGCCCTCAAGAAGTCTTTTCTCCTCTACAACCTTATTAAATTTATTTTTATAAAAATTTAAACCATCCTTGCTTAGACTAGCGATAGAAGCAATGAGATCTTTGATGATGGAGAAGGTCTTACCTTTATAGATGATAACCCTATTTATCTATTTATTAGCAAAGTAGATAGAGATATAACTATTGTGTCTTTTAATTTTATGCATGAAGCCTATGAATCCTCCCATATGTAGATCCCTCCAAAGTTCATCATTTTCCTTCCAAGTTAGGTCACATAAGGACTCAACTTGATAAGGAGTGCCACTAATGGCATAAGAAATAGGTTCATAGCATAATAAATCACATGAAACAACTAAATGTCTACTCTCACACTACCTTTGCACAACCTAAAACCTAAGAGAGAGACTATGTAGAAGATTTTAAAGAAGAAAACCAATGGAATAATATTTAAGAAGGCATGTCAGTTCCAAGAAATGAATAGTTATGATGAAAGAAATTAAAACCATCACACCATTTCTAATCATTTCCAAATGCCCTTTCCTTATTAATGATCTCCTTAGAATTATGCAAGATTTGGTCATAAGCATGCCAAATTTGAAAATGTTTATTGGTCACCCTTATATTGGAAAAAGATTTTTCCACATGGTTCCCTTCTCTATAGGTATGGAAAATCTTATAATTAGAGAAGGTCCTACAAATGCTAACGCTTTTTAGGATGAAGTCTGAAATAGTCAAACTGGCTAGATGAATACCTTTGAGGTGATTAATGATATTCAAAAAATCACCTTCAATGATAATATTATCAATTTGGCAATATTTTACTAACCTGACTCCCTATAGAATAGCAAGAGCCTCTGCATAATGGTTAGATTAAATAGTCATAGGGCTAACATAGGAAGTAATAAGATTACCTAAATGATCCTTGATGATCCTACCTCCACCTGTAGCTCTTGGGTTACCTTTAGAGGTACCATCAAAGTTAAGTTTGTACCAATTCATAAGAGGAGGGATCCATTAAATAATAGATCTATTAATATAAGGAGTTATGATATGAAGATCACCAATCATGATATTCCAATTAGAAAGAAATTTTTCTTCATGTTTAGGGAAGACATAATTGTTAGGAGGCTTGAATTTGAGAACATTTTCTTTTGCATCAATAGAGATATCTATTAATAACTTTTTATAGGAATTACTAAAATCTCTAAAAATTATACAATTTCTAGCCTTCCAAATCCTCCATAGGGTATGAGGGAAAATAAGTTTCCAAAAATGTCTAAGAATGTTGTGTCTAAAAGGAGCCTACCATTTCTCCCAAGCATGTTAAATATCCTCTGGGAATGTCTAGGATACCTCAAATCTAGAAAAGATAAGGCCCCATAAACTATAGGCATAAGAACAGTGTAGGAAAAGGTGATGAATGTCCTCAATTGCTACCCTACATAAGTAGCACATGTTAGGCATATAAAACCTCTTTTGATAAGATTATCATTGGTGAGAATTCTTTTGTTGAAAACCATCCACAAAAAGTGATTAATCTTAGGAGTGATCTCCTTGAAACAAATCCTACCCCATTCAAAATTAGGGTGAGTATCTTTAGAAAGTAGCTGATATCCATCTTTGACAGTATAAGAGCTATCAAAAGACTTAATACAAATAAAATCATCCCTAGAACTTCATTGGCTAATCTAAATGTTTTTAAGAGATTCTTGAAGAGAGGTTACAATATCTTTAAAATCAATTCTGTTGAGATAAATAATAATACTAAGGTCTTTCCATTGAAGTTTACCATTGTTGAAGATAATATAATCACTAACTCTTACACTAGTATGGGAAGAAAGAAAACTCTCTAAGTTCAAGAGTTATTCTGATACAAATTTTGAAAATTGGCCCATCTATATTTCCAAAATAAAACATCCTTACCATCACCAAGATTCCATTTAGAGCCTTTGGTAATATAACCCCTAATTTTAATGAGGTTTTTTGAAAAAATAAAGTAATTTGGAAGATGCTCCTTAATAAAAAAGTTTTCAAAATATTGCTAACCTAAATAATTATCTCTAACAAATTAGTCTAGGGTTGATCAGCCTTTACTAATCTCCAACCCATTTTAGAGATAAGATTTGCATTCATAATCTTGATGTTTTTAATACCCAGCCCTCCCATATTTTTCTAAGAACAAGCCTTATCCCAAGACACAAGATGAAATATATTCTTATTTTTAGTTTCAAACCATAAAATGTCCTTCTAAATCCTTACAATTCTATCATACACAACCAAAAGAATAAATAACATGGACATGGTATAAATGGGAAGATTTTTCAAAGTGATCTTAATAATTAAACACTTACCTGCATTAGAGAGAACTGCCCCCTTTCCAGCCAACAAGTTTGCTTTGGAATCTATCAATAAGAGTATTCCAAACTATCATAGAAACTTTCCCTTTGCCTAATGGTAGCCCCAAGTAAGTTGTTGGGAGAGAGTTGATCCTACAACACAAAATTTGATTAATTTTCTTTTGCTAGTTAAGAGGGGTATTACATAAAAATAAAGAACTCTTTTCAAAATTAATTTGTTTCTTGGAAGCTTCTTCATATAATTGAAGAACATGCCTTAACATTTTAGCTTCCAAGATGTTAGCTAGTAGAAGAAGAATAGTATCATTGACAATTTGCTGATGAGACATAGTAAGATCCATAGAAGTGGGTTTGAAGCCATTAATGATCCCCATGAAAGTGGCTCTAGAAATAGATCTATTAAGGTTGTTTTCCATAATAATAAACAAAAGGGGAGAAAGGTGGTTAGCTTGTTTAATACCTCTGATGCTTGAAAAAAATCCCACTAGAGAACCATTCATAATGATAGATAATTTAGGAGTATAAATGAAAGAATTGATGATTTTTTTTTTAATGAGCAGAAAAACCAAACTTCTCCAAAACTCTATCAAAAAAAACCAAGAAACCCTATCAAAATCTTTGTTCATGTCGATTTTTATGACCATACCTTCCTTTTTACTTTGTTCCATAGAATATGTAGTTTCATGCACCACTACAACCCCATATTGAATGAGTCTACCTTTGAAAAATCCACCCTACTATTTGGAAATCAGAACTGATAAGAGGCACTACAATCTCAAAGCCAAAGTCTTAGTAAAATTTTTATACAACACATTGGTTAGACTAACAGGCCTGAAATATTTAAAATATTTGGATCCATTTTTATTAGGAATTAGCACTATAAATTTGTTTTTAATTTCCTTAATAATGTTACCCATTATAATAAATTCATTAGTGTATTTAAGCAAATTATTTGAGTAAATATCTTTAAAATGTTGATAGAAGAAGACTAAGAAACCATCAGGACCTAGTGATTTATTTTCTTCCATAGAGAAAATAGTCTTATGTAATTCATCAAGAGTAATAGGATTAGTAATGCTGAGGAAGTCCTCTTTAGAAAAAATATTATTAATAATTGAATACAAGAAAGTAACAACAACCTTATCAGAAAAGGAGGTATTATCATTTAACAAATTCAAATAAAAAGACAAAGCTTCCTCTTTCATATTTTCAATATATGTGGTAATAGATCCATCTCTCAAAGAGACCTCAAAAATATAATTATGGGCTCTATGTTTAAGGGTAGACATATGAAAAAAAATAGTATTCTAATCCCCTTCCTTAAGCCATAAAGCCCTAGATTTATGTATCGAAAAAGATTCTTCATGAGTGAAAATATTATGAAAATTAGAGAGAACTTTTTCTAAGTGAAAATATTCAACATTCATACCTTTAACAGAAATTTTTTGTTCTAAAAAAGATAATTCACCTAAAATTTGCTTCTTTTTTTCAAAGATGTTTCCAAAAACCTTCCTATTCTAGATTCTAACCTTTTCTTTGACATTTTTGAGCTTTTAGATGAGATAGAATGAGGTTGTTCCCTCAATCTCCAGTGTCCACCAATCTTGAATCCTATCCTTCAGCTCTGAATGAGCTAGCCACATATTTTAAAGCTTAAAGGGATTATGCATAGATTTAGCTATAAAAAAAATGGAGAGCATAATGGGGTTATGATCATAACTAATTCTAGGTTGGAAAAAAGTTGAAAATGTTAACTTAAGATCCAATCCATAGAAATGAGAGTTCCATCCAATCTAACCTGAATAAGGTCTTCCCCTAGCCTTCTATTTTTCCATGTGTATGGATTTCCATGTAGATCCAAGTTAATGAGATTAGATAAGGAGATGAACATTTCAAATTCATCCATGCCTATATAAAAATTAGAAGAAACTCCCTTTTTCTTAGAGGGAGATAGAGGGGTATTAAAATCTCCCTTAAGCAACCAATGAAACTTAGAGCAATGGCTTCTAAAATTTTATAAATCAATCTAGAGTTGGCTTCTACCACGAAGAGTGTTGGGTGCATAGATGTTTGAGATCACCCAAACCAAGTTATTGTCCACAAATTGAAAAATAAGAGCAAGGTGATTATGGGAGGTAAAAATAACTTTATCATTTATACTTGTAGGATCTCAAAGAATAGTTATACCTCTAGAAGCACCTTTAAAATCTACACTAGTTATGTTAGATTTATTCCTAAAAAACTCTTACTATAATTCAATAAATTGAAACTCATTTTAGTTTCTTAGAACACCAAGATAGAGGACTTATTATTTTTCCTTAATTATCTAAGTGTTCTTTGTTTAGCCCCTCCATTTAGACCTTTGTTGTTCCAAGAAATAATATTCATTTAATTTTTTTTGAGTGATTGTTAGCTAGATGGGCCAAATTATTTTGAGTCCCATCTATAATATTTATTTCGGTTTATTTAATCCTTTAACAGAATTAGTTGGTCTACCCTTTATTGTATTATCTCTTGTATTTACATTCCTTTTACTTGACCTAGTGATTCTAGAATAAGAGGTTTCCTAGTTATCAAGATTCTTCTTTTTGTCTAGATATAAGGCATATAAGACACCTTCAAATCATTTTCTTATCTTTTTATTTAGATTAACTTCTAAAAAAGTAGGAGATGCAGCATAAGTTTAATAGAAAGGGAGTGGATCTGAGTAAACATTAATTATCCTTCTTCCCTATTTAAGGATGCCAAGGATAGTCCTTGCTTAGGTACCTCATCAACTAGATCAGCATGTATAGAAGTTAGGATTGAGGTATTGAACATTTTTTATTTGTCTATTTCTAAACATATATGAGAATCATTGTTAAGTGGATTGTTTGGAGATAAGTTGTTTTGATCATGACTAGTTTCTCAACTATTGTCTCAAGAACATGAAGATCAGTGAACAGATGTATGGGGATCTTGAGCTTCACCAAAAATTCTATGTACTAAACCCATATCTCTATAATAATGGCTACCAACATGGTTCTACTATTGCATGGGGCTCTTGAGCTTTTCCAAAAGATCATTTGACTAGGGTTTATAGAGTCATATATTTGGCTCTATGGATGCGCTGAGCATATCCCCAATGCCATGTATATAACCCTTATGTTTATAAAATTAAAAATAATGAAAAATAGGAACCTTATTCAATTAATAATTTTCAAATTTCATTGACTTAATTCATACATTACAACTATAAATTTAACCAACATTCTATACCTAGTAAAATAAGTCACAACTTTGACAAATTCATACTATTCTTTTTAAATCTTGATGGAACCCTTCACCTTCTTCTTCATGTCTATTGTCTGTGTATCTCTAGGCACATCTTCCACATATTTTTAACCTTTTGCATGTTATTTTTTTCTAAAAAAAATCCCAATTTCTTCACCAAAAATCTCTATAATCATAATGAGTTCAATAAAATAAGTCTATGCATGTCCAACCCAATTGGAAAAATATTAGGAGTGACTAAATGTTTTATCCTAAAATCTAAATTGAAGTGTTTTTTTTTGCATAATGTAATTATTAACACAAGTTAAATCTACACAAAACCCTAATTTCTCAAACTTCCTCATAATAATAATCCTTTAACATTATAATCCCAAATAATATTGACTTAACATAATAATCATTTAAACATTATAACTATTAAGATTGACTTATCATGATATTATTATCTAATTCAAATTTTAACACACATTAATAGCTTAGTCAAAATTAATAATTATCGAACACACAAAGCAACTGAGTCCCTTTTTCCTCTATAACAATGTATTATACAAAAAAGACACTACTTACCTTGAAATATTATTTTGATGTTTGAAACTAATATTTATAAAAAAAATCACACACATCCCAAATCACAAGTTATGGAAACATAATCACATGAGGTAAGTTAAGTACGACAACATATTAGAGTTTTAACCTTACAATCACAAACATACAACCAGATTAGAGCATGATACCCATATGCTAACCAACCATATTCAAATTTAGTAAACATAATATCAACCAAAATCATACTACAATCCATTTAAATCAAATAATGAATATAAATTATATTCTATTATTATTGGTGTGTGCATGGTTCTCTATTTTCACTCTATCATCCCCTAAAATGCCTTCATGTATGTCACCCTCTCTGATGATGCTATCCCTCTATCATAGTCTAAGGGACAAACTCTATCATACATCCACCTCAGAACATCAAAGGTAGTTAGCCTGAATCAAGATAAAATCCATAATAAATTATTGTAATGAACTAACTAATCATGATCATTATGTACCTAACATAAAATTACATCTAACTCAACAATTTAATGATCATGAAAATAATCAACATATAACTATCCATACATTAGTATATAAAATCTAGCTTATCAAAATAGTAATTAGTCAAACAATAACTATAAAATCCATAAATCAGTAGGTTATCAAGTCTATAGATGAATCAGGATGTAACATCCTTCCCCCTAAATCTAGTCATCATCTTGATGACACTTATTCCAACAATAATTATGAAATTAAACATTATTAATCAAAAAATTAAATAATATCTAGAAAAAAATTAAGTAAAAAAATGTGAAAATAACTTATAAAACTCATTAAAATCCTCCCAAGTGGTACTATCTTCAAAATATTGGTCCCACTGGACCTTGCACTATGACACTTTTCTATTATGCAAATTGATTTTGTGAGTGTTAATTATTTTGACTGGTTCTATTGTAACCACCCCAAGATCAAAAATTTGTAAAGAATTCAATCCAATACATGATAAAGATCAAAAGCATACTTTTTAATATAGGACACATGGAAAACATTATGTAAGAGAGGTATAGTTGGTGACAAAGAGAGCCTATATACTACATGATTGATCACTTGTAAAACCTCAAAAGGTCCCACATATCTTGGTGAAAGATTTATTGATTTACCAAACTTAATTGAGATTTTCATATGCTTAAGTATAAATACTGTATCATCAATAGAAAACTATCTTGTTGTTTTTTTCAAATCAACATAGCTTTTTTATCTATTATTGTCCTCAACCAAACTTTACCTATTTTTTCTAACTTGGACATCCATCTCCATAAGCATTTTAGGTATGAAGACTACTCTATCTTCTATCTTATCCCAAATTGTTAGTTTTCTACCTTTTCTCCTATATAATGCCTCAAATGGAGACATTTAAAGTTGATTGGTATGAGTTATTGTAGGTAAAGTCAACCAATGGAAGATACTCCCCCTGCTTGTATTTTTGATTCATGCAGTACATTCAAATGAGATCTTATATAATTGGTTAACCCTCTCTATTTATCCATCTATTTTTGGGTGATATGTAGTACTCAAATTCAACTATGTGCCTAGAGTTGAATTTAAATTCAACCAAAATGTAGAAGTCATTCTTAAATATTGATTATAAATGATCTTATCTATAAATCCATGAAATTAGTACACTTATTTCATGAATCTCTTTACAAGCATTGGTACATCACCAGTCAAATTACTTAGTATAAAGTGACCTTGGTTAGTTTGTCAACTACCACGAAGATCATATCATGACAATTTCATGATAATGGTAAATCTTAGAAAATGTCCATGCTAATTACCTACCACTTCCATTATGGTATATTATGAGGATATAATAATCCTCTTATATGTACATGTTTATCCTTCACATGCCAACATTATAAACATCAAGATATGAAATTTGCTACATCTTTTTTAATACCTTTCTAGAAATAGAGAGGCCTTAGCTTAGCCATGATCTTATTTACTCTAGGATGAATTGATTTAGGGGAGTTATGAAATTCCTAAAGCACTATTCTCCTCAAATTATCTCTATCAAACACATAGATCCTACCATTATACCTTAAAATACCATCATTATCTAACTTAAATCCCTTAAAATTAAGGTTTTGAGCATCACCTAATAATATTTTCCAAACATGATCATAGAATTTATCTTGAAGGGTGAATTTAATTACCTAATCATGAAAATTACTCCTAATAGTTGCCAAGGCTAATATGTACCTTTTATAACTTAGGGCATCTAAAACACTATTTTCCTTTCCTTTTATGTAATTAATATCAAAATCATAATCATATAAGAGTCATAACCATCATCTTTGATGTGTATTTAGGTTTTATTGGGTAAAGATATACTTGAGTTTCAAGTTGTCAGTCTTGAGCTCAAATGGTTTCCCCAGTAGATAATGCCTCCACACTTTTAAGGCATGCACTATTAAAATAAGTTATAGATCATGAGGGGCATGATTTACCTCATAAGGTTTAACCTTTCTAGACTCATATTCTACAACTAAACCATATTGTGTAATAACAACTCCAATCCCATCCCCAAATGCATCAATGATTACTGAGAACTAACCATTAGGATTGGGAACTCTTAATATAGGTGCCAAAATAATCCCCTTTCAACTCTTGAAAGGATTTTTCACACTTGTATGAACAAATAAAACTCTAATTCTTCCATTGAAGAGAGGTAATTGGGTTATTTATTTTTGAGAAATTTGGAAACAAAATTCCTATAATAACCTACTAATCCCATAAAAATTTTCACCTCATGCACATTTTTAGGTGTTATCTATTCCATTATGGATCTTATCTCCACTAGATCAACTAAAATTCCATCTACAGAGATAATTTATCCCAAATATTGCACTTTCCTCTATAAAAATGTATATTTGGATAACTTACCATACATTTTTTGCTTATTTAAGCAATGCAAAACTAGTTCTAGATGTTGAATATGTTCATCCTCATTCTTAGAATATATGAGGATATCATGCAAAAAAACTAACACAAAGTGGTTTAGATAATCTTTGAACACGCTATTCATGAGATTCATAAATACTACCTAAGCATTTTTTAACCCAAAAGGCAACATTGTAATTTCATAGTGCCCACACCAAGTTATAAATGTTGTTTCTGGAATATCCTCGTCTCGTATTCTTAGTTGATGATACCCTACTCACATATAAATATTAGAGAAAACTATTTCCCCTCATATATGATCAAAGAGTAATGGATACTTGTTCTTGATTTTTTCCTTATTCAATATCATGTAATCAATACATAGGTAAAGAGTACCATCCTTCTTAATAAATACCACTAGTGCATCCCATGATGACACACTTGATCAAATCAACCCTTTTGATAATAACTCCTAAATTTGAGCTATAAACTCAACCAATTATATAGTTCTCATCATGTAAGGTGATGTGGACTATGATTTAGATCTAGGTATTATGTCAATTGAGAAATCAAATTCATGTTTAGGTGGTAATCCCAAAAATTCCTCTAGAAACACATCTTTAAAGTTCCTAAGAAAAGGATAATACTAAATGGATAGTTCCTTATATTTTTACATCTCATTTATTTTAGAAATAAATTTTTGACATCCTTTTCTATGAGCCTTCTTGAGTTGAATTACAAAAATTTACCTAAGCTTCAACTCTCTTTTCTCACCCTAAAGTTGTGTCTAATTTATAAAATTATCTTGACACTCTACCTTCTTGAGATAGAAATCAACCTTATATTTATGATTATAGAACCATTTTACTCCTAGTATCACATCATATGACCCTAATGGTGAATCATATATATCCATTATTATAGTGAATTCAGGTAACCTAATCTTAACTTTCACTAAACACTTATCAACCTTAACCTTTAATTCATTCCCATACTATACTGACCATGAATTTTCTATAATCCTAACTTCTTAAGAAAAGTTATTAATAATTTTATGAGAAATAAAACATTTGGTAGACATAGTGTCAATAAAAAATGAAATTGGATGATCAAATAAAATACCTTTTAGTTTAATAGGGGAAGCTTGGAATTCATCTTGATGATTGTCAACAGCTACATGAATCCTATGCTAAAAATTTATTTTCTATAAATTAAAACCCTTATTCTTACTATCTTATTTACCTTGAGTATACTATCTATCATAATGATCACCTCCATAGATGAAGCATCCTCTAGGTGGTCCTTTCCTATCTGAATGTTGGTTCCTTTTGAAACCATTTCTATGTTTCTTATTTCCTAAGATATTATTAAACTTATCTTTTTGGTTCTTAAATTAGTTCTTAGTGTCTCCACTCTTCTATTTTTTTTTTTAAATTCATTTTAGGACCCCCAAACTTCTTGAATTTATATATAACCTGAGTAAGAGATTTTAGTTTCTTCTCCTGATTAATTTATTTTTCAAAGACCTAATCCATAGTATATGGCCTATTCACATCCACCTCAAAACCATTTTTAGGTTTTAATCTCATAATGAACTTATTGATTCAAAACCTATCATCCACTTGATAATAAGGGACATAATTTATGAGCTTAGTGAATTACTCTTAGTATTCATTCATAAAAAGGTATCCTTACTTAAGGTTCTAAAAATATGTTAGATTCTAATCAAAATACAACTGAGGAAGTCATTGTGACCTAAAAAATGTCACCAACTACTCCCAGGTGGTGGTGGTAGAGTTGAGGTTCATCTTGAGCTTTTTATTTTCCCACCATGTTGCTACTTTTCTATCAAGATTATATGCTTCTCATACTACCTTAGTGACTTTAGATTAATTTTTAATCTCAAAATACTTCTCCACCTCTACTATCCATGCTTCAACTCCATCCCTCAAAATGGTTTTATTGAACTTGGGTGGATTCACCTTTCTTAGATCTCATGCTAGCTCTGTAGCTACTCAAGCTCTTGTATCTTTTGACACCTCCTCATTCCTATGTTCTTAAGGATTTTCCTACTCATTAGGATTCTCTTCACTTCCTTCCTAATTACTATCCTCAATGTGTCCATGCACTTCAATTTATAAGGCCATTATTCATTCCTTAGACTCATGCATGTCTATGAGGATCTAATCCAACTTATTATCTTGCTTAATGAGAAATTTATTTAAATCTACTAGAGGGTTAGTGATTTAAGTAAACTCACTTCTAGGTTTACCACATATCATTCTTTTTCCTGCTTAATAAGATAATATGTTTGTGTTAGTGGAATCATTAAATCCTAGAGTTTAAGCTTTAACTCTGATACCATAATATAATAACCCCACTAGATTTTACTAGAATAAGGTAAAAAATATTAAAACATTTACACTAATTCAATTTTATAATTCCATCATATTGAAACCATAACACTATAATCTTTAACTAAATACATTAGTTTTTATTAACCATAAACAAGGTCTAGAGCTAATCTATTTAGTTAATAATCACAAGATCATGTACAATGTTGATTATAGAAATAAACACTATATTTAAATTATAAATGTATATTTACAAATTTAGCCACTGCTGATACAAAATTACATCCAACTGCTATAATGGTTTAATATAATAAAAGTAAAGTTTTACATAGTACATTTTTTAATAATAATTAAAAATTATTACAATGCTCTATATAGCATATGAGTCTCACCAAACTCAAAAAATCCATAAGTAATCATGAGTGTAGTCTCTAGTGAAGTAATTTTGATGGGAGGGAGAGCATCATTTGAGTACTTTTCCACACCAACCATGGACCATAGATCCCCCACAAAATCTCCCAATAATGGAATATCACTCCCTTCATATATGGATAGATAATGATGGTGAAATATTCAAGAGTGTCAACTATAAATCATGTGTTTTAAAATAACTAGTACATGAAGAATATCATAAATAAACTCATCCTAACATGATGTCATACAAAACATGCAAACTAAATAAAATAGATGAAATGATAATATTTAACCATAAACACTACTTTGGCCAAAGTTTTATTATAGTTATTTGATCTTGAGGATTAGTCAATTTCATACACACCACTTAATCAAATTACACCATCTTTGTGTATTAGTGACACTAATTAATTAAGTGAAATCTATCTCACTCACTTATTTAGGGTCATTAATACTAGATTGGTTCATATATTTAAAAATATTAAAACCTATAGATTTCATAATGAATTTTTATCTATTAGTAGCTACATTATGTGTTATTACAATAAAGTCTCAAATACTTGCATTTAATCTTTCAAATGCAATAGAATAGTTCCAAACATCTAATTTATTTAAAGCATAATATCATCTATATAAACCGATTTAGAAATAGCCATACCATTTGGGTAAATCTAAAAATCATACTTCAAGTTTATTAAATTATTTACATTTAAATATTCACTTAATTTTATTCATCCATCTAACATTAGTTACTAACTTGTCCAAAAATCACTTTGTTTCTATACACCCAAAGTGTATCAATAAGTTATTCATATACTAACCAATCTTTAATATGGTAAATTAATTCACAAGTAATCATACTTAGAAGTTCCTTGATTCCATTATTTTCACATCTAAGTCTAGACTTGTTAATTCAAGTAATCAAATGCACTGATACATATTATTTATATAACTTATTTAATTATCCAATAGATAATGCATATGTTTATATAATATACTCAAGTTAGAATAGTCTTCAAACTATCATTCTTATGTATCACATATGCTTTTATATGCATATCAAACACAAAATTATATTAAATTCTTTCCAAAATCCAAGAGAGAATTAACTATAGTGTTATGAATGTGTTCTATTTCCTTATTACCAACTAACCACAACTTATTATTATTAATGACACACAATCCCAAATAAACCCAGTTATATATATAAGTAAATATATATATATATATATATATATGAATGAATACATTAATTTATATCTCAATAAGCTATGATAATTCATTTTGAGTTTACTTATATAAATGTAAGTACATACATTAGGTTTACACAATAGTATTATTTACTGTGAGATGTATCTATTTTCACAACCAAACTAAAATGAAACTCTCTAATATAAGTAAAGCAAATAACTAGTCAATCAAAAAATCACAAATTAGAGTCTCATTAAGGTTTAATAATCATATAAACACATTTATATATGAAAATATCAGAATTTTATACTTAAACATGATATACATATATATAGATATATGCATATCTACATGTCATGAAAAAACCCATCCATGTCCCATAAAGTATGTGTGTGTGTGTGTGTGTGTGTGTGTGTGTGTGTGTGTGTGTGTGTGTGTGTGTGTGTGTGTGTGTGTGTGTGTGTGTGTGTGTGTGTGTGTGTGTGTGTGTGTGTGTGTGTGTGTGTGTGTGTGTGTATTTATACATTTTTTTATTATTCCTATTCAAAATACTTATAAAAATTATTAATCCAGCTCTAATTTTAATTTAATTAGAATGTAAATCCTAAGCTTAAGTAATTTATATGAAAACATTCAAGCTATCTATAGGTTTATAACTTCTTGATGCCTCATAATGTTTCTACCTAGACTAACCTCATACATATTCATGCCCTTATTTTTTATATTGAATATAAGGATTCAATATTATATTTATTAAACTAAGCATAAGCCAAAATAGGGTCTACATATAAACTCAACCACCAAATAAATCTACCCTTGAAATTTACCTAGGGTTTCATATGTAATGTTTTACACACTCTAAGTGTCATTTATAAAAATGAATACATCTCATCCAAGTTCTTTCATTTCAATTTAACCTTTCCAAAATACACATATTTTATACATTATAACTCTATAATTTATATTTGAAAAGAACTTAGTATATTATATTGGCAAAGAAATCTGAGTATTACATTGGTAAAAACTCATAATATTTGAAAATAACTCATAATATTATATTTACAAAGAACTCAGAGTATTATTATGGCAATTAAGCTATTTGACTAGAGTTTATAGAGTCATATATTTGGATTTATGGATGGGCCAAGGCCATCCCTAGTGCCAAGTATATAACCCTTATTTTTATATAATTAAAAATAAAAATAAATAAAAACCCTATTCAATTGATAATTTAACACATTCATTGATTTAATTCATACACTAAAACTATGAATTTAACCAATAGTCCCTACCTAGTAAAAGAAGTCATGGATTTGCCAAATTTGTACTTATTTTTTCAAATATTGCTTGAACCCTTCACCTCCTTCCTTTCTATCATGTTTTTATCTCTGGGCATATCTTCCCCATATTTTTAACCTTTTACATGTTATTTTTATACAAATAAAACACCCAATATCTCTATGAAAATTCTCTACAATCATAATGAGTTTGGCAAAGAAGCATATACATATCCAACCTAAGTGGCACAATACTAGGAATGACTAAACATTTTACCTTGCAATCTAAACTAAATTGTTTGTTTCACATAATGACATGATTAACACAAGTTAATTCCAAACAAAAACCTAATTTCTCAAACTTTCCTCATAATAATATTGCTTTAACATTATAACACCAAATAATATTGACATAACACAATAATCATTTAAACATTATAACTATTAACATTGACATAACATGACATTAGTATCTAATTCAACTTTAAACACACCTTCATAGCTTATTAAAATTAATAATTATCAAACACACAAAGCAATTGCATCCCTTTTTCCTCTATAACAATGTATTATATAAACAGGACACTACTTTCTTTGAAATATTATTTTGATGTTTAAAATTGATATTTATAGAAACATTCACATACATTCTAAAGCACAAGCTATGGAAACATAATCACATGAGGTAAGTTAATTAAGACAACATATAATAGTTTCAACCTTATAATTATAAACACATAACTAAATTAGAGTATGATACCCATGTGCCAACCAACCATATTCAAATGTAGTAAATATAATAGCAACCAAAAATATACTAGAATTCATTTGAATTAAAAAATGAATAAAAAGTATATTTTATTGTTTGTGGTGTGTGTAGGGTTCTCAATTTTCACTCTATTATCCCCCAAATTTCCTCCATTTACTCCAGCTCTTTGATGATTCTCTCCCTCTATCATAGTCTAAGGGATAGATTATATCCTGCATCCACCTCAAAATAACAAAGTTAGTTACTTTGACTCAAGAAAAAACCCAAAATATACTATTATAATAAATTGAGTAATCATGATCATTATGTACATAACATAAAAGTATAACTAACTCAATATATTAATGATCATGAAAATAATCAACATATAATTGTTTATACATTAGTATATAAAATATAGATTATTAAAAAAATATTTAACCAAATAATAGCCATAAAATACACTTAGAGAGGAATAAATATGTAACATGGACCAATCAACCCCACCGTATTGGGGAAATAGGTGGACTATATATATCTACTTATTATTCCCAACCTTATTTAATGATACTACAGTGGTAGTCTATGAATAATTAGAAGAAGGCATTGGAAATCCTAATTAAGTAGATGACACATGTAGTTGTGAACTTGACAATGCTCCCTTGGTTTTCTTAGATGATATTTTTTTAGTCTTAGGGGTAGATGAGGTAAAAATAGAGATAACCATATTATAATTGGGAATAATAGATGATGGAGACATAACTAGAATAGTAAAAACTATAGAAAATATAGACACAATAGGACTAGAGGAAACATATTCCACTATCAAAATAACTAGGTATGGTTGGACAGTAGGATTAGAATAGATAGCTTCTACTTTAGGCATAATTACAGAAGGTAAAAATGTAATACTAAGAGAAAAAGGATGTAAAGAATAAACATACATAGGGTAGAAAAATGATACAACTAAGGTTGTGTAAATACAAGTAACTATAAATATAGTTAGGATTACACCCTCACCTAATTGGTCTCCTTAGATTGGTGCCTTTCTTTTAGTTTTTTTGGAGGCTTAAGACTTTAGCTCTATGTAACTCCTCATCTTCATTAATGGACTCACCTCTCACAAATTGTTGCTCCTATGATGATGGTCATATTTATATGTTTACCTCCCAAGCCAAATATCAACCCCTATAGTTCAAAAATTTATCATAAGCCCCTTTAAGAGTGTATTTGGGTACCTAGACCTTGTCATGGTTTTATATGTCCCTATGATATCCTCATTTGGTTTCATTTTAAACCTTTTAGTATTGTTTAAGGTTTCATAGTATGTGTTAGGCATTTCCTAAGGGATCATCATGTGGTAACATCTTGTGAGTCATGCGATGATGTCTTAGGTTTGCATAGGTTATCCTGGGTTGAATGGAAGGTTGTAAAGTTTCTTCTAAGCATAAATAATTTTCTATACCTTTTTTGATAAGGTTAAGGTACTTTAGCAAAAATTAAGGTATTTGGAGAGAGTAACATTTCTTGTTCTTATTATATTTATGCTTGTTTTAGCTACTTCTTGTGGGATAGGCCTTAATAGTAAGATGGAAAAGGTGTCAAAATCATGTTTAAGTCTTGACATGAGGTCTAATGATATACCTAAGGTTGTCTTCTATGGTCTATTTGTCAAGCATGTTTCAAGCTCTAATTATCCCCCCAATTCATCTAATGCCCTCAAGCATATCATATAAGGTTAACCTCCATATTATGAGACTTTGAATAAGATGTTTTTTATATGTCAACTTGAACTGAGTCTTCAAAGATCTCAAGGTCATCTCAAGTCATGATAAGGTGGTTTTATTTGTAAAAATAGGTCTTTTTAGGGATTAAATATCATTTATTCACCATAAAAGGTCCCCACACATTGGAAAAATGACTCTTTAACTTCCCTCCATTCATAAAATTTGAATTAAAGATGCATTTTACCCCTTATTTCCCTATTTTTTCTCCCCAATGTCTTCTCAAGATCTAAAACATGAAAAAATGAAAGAAAAGGGGTTTTTGTAGGTGTTTTCAAACTTATATAGACATGTACAGTATAATCAAGGTTAAAAGAGGTCAAACACTTCATGGGGGGTCTCTTTTAGGCATCTTAGAGAAGATAAAAGTCTTAAATATGTAGGGAAAGGTAGAAAACATAGTAGGATCTCTATCGATCTCTTGGTAAGCTTAATTGGGCTAGTTTGAGATAGATGGTATCATCCATATAAGGGGATTTAGATCCCAATATCTTGGTTAGTGGTAGATTAATTAGTGAGATTCCAATCCATGGAGATAATTCTCATATCCAACCCTTATACTTTATGAAAAATTATTAAGATTCCAAGTAATCATATTGGTCTTCTACATCTACACAGGGTTAATGTTTGAATAATTTTAGTACATCCTTGGCTTAGTTGGTAAAATTGGTGGTTGAATATGGTCTTTATAGTCCTTCCACTTCATTCTCCATCATCATTCGGCATGTGTGACATTGTAATATAGATAAAGATCTTTATAAGGTTGTTAACAAGTTGAGAACCATGTCATTATCATCTATATGTTTTAAGTTTTCTTTAGGGTTAATACATCCAAATGATTGTAAATGTGCTTTTGATCATCCTCTCCATTAAATACTCCCCAACCACCTAGTTAACCTATAAATGGTCTTCTAAGCAACATTCATACTCCAAGCCAATTAAACCATGCATAGATTGTTTGCTTGAAGGTGTTGGGAGATGGTCTTACATTGCATTGTCAAAAGAGAAGGACATGATCCCATTAGTATAATTAAAGGGCCAATGTGAGAGGATCAGTCTTGAAATGTGAAAAGTGTATCAAAATTAATATTTAAGATCAATGAAGACACCTAAAGACTTGCCAACATAGGCCCAATATGAACTCTCAAACCACTCAAGACTATCTCAAGGGTATAGAGGGCCTAAAATCTTTCACTTCATGCCTAAAATAGTTTGGATTTGACTATAATGAATTTAAACCTAATTAAGTTTTTTTAACATTGTTTAGGAAATTGAGGCAACTTCAAAAGGTTTTAATATGTAGAATCCCTCAAAGGGTTTGAGCTGGGAAGGATGTCTTAATAGGTCTATGGATAGTGTGAAATTTGCTTAAAAGTATTCCATGCTTCTAAAGGCATATTATTTATTGAGACATGGTTTAAATTATTATAAGAATGCCTATGAATGTTTTAAGTCCTCCAAATGAGGTCCCATGACAAAATTTGTAGGACCCCTAGTCCTCATTGAGAAGCATGATAATTCTATGTTATGGTGGAAGGATGGTCAAAATCCATGGTGATTAAATTTTCAAAGCCTTTAGTAAGGTGAGGTGATCTTAGAGTGGTAAAATATGAGTATATATCTTGGTATAATTCAAGAGAGAAGAGCAAGGTTGATATATCTTCAATTTTGATGATGGTTCTTGGTCTAAAACATGTTAAGACAGTCAATATGAATCTTAAACCCACCTTGACAAGCTATTTGAATAAATTAAGATAGAGGTGTTGAAGACACAGGGGAATCATGAGGATCATGATAAGTATTATATATTGGAGGAGTATGGGTCATGATGATCACACCACTTAAGGTAATAGGTAGTTAAGACATCTAAATTACCACCTATAGACTAGTCATGAAGAGATAGGTGACTAAGTGAAAGATAGTTTGGATAGAAGATTTAAAGGTATATACCAAGAAGAGAACCTTATGCATTATATTTCTGATACTCAATGAATTCTAGGTGATAGCAAAGTAGATGTTAAACACTTATAGTCTAAGTATACCCTAAGCTAGCACCTACAACTTTGCCATGCAAGAATGAATAATAGAGGTGTATGTGGGATGAATAAAGGTCTCAAGGGTCTATACAGGGTATAAAAATCTTGAACATCATGTTATAATCATTGATAAAACATCAACATGAAATAGAGGGATGATGTTCATACTTCTTACAAATAGACCCTTGAGACTCCTACAGGTAGTGCCTTGGAGAAGAGTGGAGAGAGTGATTTGAACCATACATAGAGGAGAGGTGAAAGAATGTAATATCAGGATGAGATCTAGTAATGCTGATCCAAATGAATGCATTGATTCAAGATGCAATGTAAGACATGTATTTTTTAAGATAATATAGATAAAACACATGTAGTTATAAGAATGAAATCAAAGAGAAAAAATTTCATTAAGACACAAATTATATAATAATTCACACAATATAAAACATTGCATTAAAAATATAACGAGAGAGAGGTGTATATATAGGTTGGAGGGGAAAGATACCACACATTCTAGTGAATGTGGGACTAATCTTCTCAAATAACCTAAATGACCTCTAGATCCTTAAGTAAGATAATACAACCATGTAGTCAAAACCCAATAGTAAAAAGGCATACACCAATACCCCCCATAAGCATAGTTTAGGTGGGAGATGATACAAAAAATGGGTCATAGAAATAAGGCCTGATAAGATACCCATGTACATAGAGATGATCCTAGTATTCTATAAAATGTGAAAGATGTGTTCCTCCACAAAGAAGAGAGAGAATGTATGCATAAAATGTCACATTATGAATTTTTTAGTATGTCCCTCTACAATAAATGATGTCTCTTCCTTTTGTAAAAAAGAAACCATGAGATGTCAAACTATTGAATTCCCACTCTAGTGGAATGTAGATAGGAATCATGATGTATATCTCTAGAAAATGCTCAAATGTATCCCTACTAATGCTCAAACATGCCAACATATGATCATATATAATAGGACTAACTATAGAAGATGTTAGTGAATAAGCATATAATGAAGGGGAGAGAAGCTATAGAAGAAGATAGAGATGGAATATTCACTAAAATAATGTTCATCAGAATAGGAGAGCAAAGCTCAACAACCATCAAAACTAAAGATTGGTCTACAGATGAAGCACTCAGATCTACAATATGAACATCCATAAGAACATATGATTCATCACTATTATCAATGTGTATACTCTCACTAAAATAATTAAGGTCTTCTAAAATGTAAGTCTGTGAAGGCTTTGAAAGAGCAACAACCTACATAGGAATGGATGTAGAATCTATAATAAGATAACTAAGGTCTAGTAGAATCTCATCCTATAGTGAGGGATAGATATAAGGAAGAACACTATCCACCATGGATGTATCATCATAAGAAATAAAAACATGAGGAGAGAGTACAATAGTCTCTAAAGAAATGATAGGAAATCTCAGTAGGATCACTAAAATGATTATGTATAATGCTCCAAATAGTTCATGGAAACTCTATATATTACACATTGAAATGAAGATCAATGGAAATCTGTAGTAACAAACTTTAAAAAACCTTGTCACAAGTATTAGCCCACTTATTAAACCAAACAAGGTCAGTGGGTGTAAGAATCTATCCATATAGGAATGGAATACAATTCTTGTGTGTGAGCAAGTGTTCCATGTAAGCACACCATGAAGCATAATTATCCTTCCCAAGAATGATAAATGGATATGAAATAACTCTCCTCATCTTGTAGTAATAGTGCATGATTTGGAGATGGACTTTAGACTACACTAAAAAGGAGTCCAATTAAGTGAGAGAAATCGATGCACAAGTGACAATACATGATCAAATGGATGTTAAGCTATGTTGAGAATGCATCTAGGAATACAAGATAAATATGTGTAATTAGTCACTAAATGGGTATAGGTAATAGTTACAAAAAAAAAAAAATGTGTACATGAGAGAGAATGAAGGACCCACAACAACTTCCCCAAGACAATCAATAGTGACCCCCCCCCCCCAAATTTTGGCACTTTATAAAGTAGTTATTTTTACAAAGAAAATTATCCCAATACATGGGAAATATAAAAATAAACACTTTTGTAAAATATGGTACTCAATTTTGAGTTACCTTTTATAAGATATTAACAATACACTTTCCCATAAATAGCCCTATTAACTAAAAAACTTGCACTTGAAACTTTACAAAGGTACCTTTAGATGAGGTAAAATATGAATTATAACCACTCATTGGAACTATCATAGAATGATGAACCTTCTTAAGCAATCAAATGTCATAAATAACCCTGCCCATACACCCTTACATGATTTTAAAGGAAAAGGCTTATATGAAGGTATTTTAATTAAAAATTAAAGCTATTTTAGATAAAATTAAAACATGATTTAATTTTTAATAACTTTAGAAATGAAAAAATAGCTATAGCATATTTTTCAAAACATGTTTAGGGAATTATTAAGTTTTTATCTTTATGATTTTACAAAAGTGAAGAGTCATTGCCATGTGAAAGATCACAAGTTTGCAAGGATGAATGTCAAGCAACTAGGAGGAGAAAGAAGCTGCCAAAGGAGGTTTTAGGTCTAAAAGAATATATTTATGTTGCCATGGAAATGAATAGCCCATAGAGAGAATGAATGGGTGATGTGGAGTAGATGCAATTCATAATATGCATAAATGGTGATGTAGAACCAAGATATGTAGTCTAAAAGAAGTGAAAAAAGGGCTCCACTCACAATGTTTACTCTTTAGATGGGCTCACAACATGCAAAGACTATAGGATTAGGTGAATGCAATGGTCCAAAAACAAATTTGGAGATTAAAAACTACAGTCTCTTAGAGGAGATTGATATAGTTCTATGTGTGATGTGGGGACATGGAGACAACACAACCCTTCAAGAGTTATTTAGGAGCAAAATCTAGACCCTAATATGAATCCAACATGTCAATATATCATTCCAAAGACATAGAACACCAATTTAAGATGCAGATAAAGGATATTAATGTAGATCTAATCTGATTTTGTTTTTCTAGATCCTCCTTTCTCAAAGTCTTATGTAAATATGATATAACATGGATGGAAGGCATCCAATGCAATAGAGAGGACACCAAAGATAATAATGTCAATGTTATTTTAATCAACCAAGTATACTCCAATGTATCATATTCCAAATGCAGTAGACTCCAAACACATTCATCAGACTCTAATGTGGTTTAGATGGTGAGCATGATATTCTCTCATCATCCAATGCAATAGGCTAGTTTAGGTCCATGCCAATGTAGATCTTACCTATGCAATAGATATAAAAAATGAAAAAAATATGATTCCACTTCTACCATGATAAAATTTTTAGATCTAAAACAAATAAGGCTCCAAAAAGGATGCATATTATAGGTGGGATACAGGTTGTAGGTCAACAAGTAAAAACTCTACTCAGCCTTCTAATGCCTTAGCTCACAATGTTTAGATTTCTCCATGTAGTAGAAAGATATTCCAAACACCACCTAAATAAATTTCAATGCTCAACCAAGAATAAAGAGGTGACGCCTATGTAGATAGATCAAAATTCTAAAAGGAATATGATGCATATGCAATGTCTAAAAAATCATCCAATGTAGGTATCCTCATTCAATACCTCAACTAAATGCACAAAGATATTAAACACTTAGAGGCTTGAATATCTAAATATCATAATTAATAATGAATTCAAAACCTCATATTTAACATAAATCTCCTTATACATTTAATACAATATAATGTAAATGTTAAAATGGAGAGATCTAAATTGAAATCAAATGAACTCAAGATTTGAAATAAAAACATGTAGAAAAAACTAGGCAATCCTCAGATCTAGATCTAATATGATACCATATCAGAATGAGATCTAATAATGTTGATCCAAATGAATGCATTGATTCAAGATGCAATGTAAGATACATAGTATTCAAGATAATTCAGAGCAAACACACACGGTTGCAAGAATGAAATCAAAGAGAAATAATTTCACTAACTCATGAATACTCCAATAATACACATAATATACTACATTGAGGAGAGAGAGGTGCATATATATGTTGGATTGAGAAAGATACCACACATTCTAGTGAATTTGGGACTAATCTTCCCAAGTAACCCAAATGACCTCTAGAGCCCTAAACAAGCTAATACAACTATGTAGGAAAAACCTAATGGGAAAAAGGCACAAAAAAACATGTAAAATAAACCTTTTGACTTGAATATCAAAGTTTCTCAATGTCTCCATTGAATGGTTATGGTTCTCTAAAGTGATGAAGAACCTTGACAAGCTAATTAGGCCTAAATAGGCATGTACAGGCTTGAACATGAATTTTGAGGATAAAGTGATTTGTAGAAAAAAATTAAGATTATGATCCTTATGGTAATGATTTTAAATTTTTCCATATATGTTAATTTTGTCTAAACTTATTAAATTAATAAGGAATCCAAAAATCTAGACCTTTAGGGTCAAACTAACCTAGTGGCTTACAAACCCTTTACATGTGTATGAGGGGTCTACAGACACTTTGGGGAGTTTTAAACGTATAAAACCCATGGTAACATGTTATGAGAGGTGTTACATTCCTCATAAAAAATATTGGATCTAATTTTAATCATTTTCACATCAATTACACTCAAATCCACTCTCTCATCCTCATAATTGCATGGTTTTGAGCCCAAAAGACACCTTCCTCATATGTGAACATCTTTGAGTAGGTACATGGAGTTATTACCTATTATTTAAAGTTTATGGAGGTTTTATTATCAAATTTATTGTCATTGGTTTTATAGTTCAATCCCTCAGGGCTATAAGCAATCATTAAGAAGCTATGCATGTTTGAACTTGCCTAAACCATTCCTAGTGACTCGATAGATGATAAGGAGAGATAAATGACACCAAGTGGACATGTTTGACTGTTAAATGACTAAGGTGACCTACATAGGTATCATGGACACCAAAACAAGTTACTATCTCACATGTGTAAGCTACAAATTATATGAAAAAGGGCTTAAAACTATTATTGTAGCCTATTTAGGAGCATTAAAGGTGGTGTTAGACCACAAAATTAGACATGGGAAGTCTTGATAAGGTCTTTAAACTGAATCAAATTATATCCTAGAAGTTTCACATCTATAAATAATAGTTGGAACCAAATCTCCACTTTTCAGGCCTAGAGGCAGTCTAGAGGTGCTAGTGATTGATGACCCAATCACCTAGATGAGTAAGAATTGTAAGTGTACACTATATAGAAGGCATAAATCATGGTTTAATATATTTTTTATTATTTAATCATTCCAACTAACCTATTCACAAGGTTCTATGAAAGTTTCATGGCCATCCAAGTGATTAATATCGAGTGACTAGGCCTAGTTGCCTAGTAGGCCTATTTCATCAATAAAAGAGGATGTTTCTTAGTGTAGATGGATAATAAGAGGGTGAATTGGTAACTATAATTATATTTAAAATAATTCATGTATTTTATTCGGCACATTTCATACCCATTATGAAGAATAGGGTAGTTTTTAAGATTTATTGACTTGTAAAAAGAGAGGTGGGCTAGTTGAGGCTTCATTAAGGCCAAGATAGACCATATTATACCATTGTAACTACCAAGGAAAGAGGTGTTTGACAAATTTGGCATTATCATACCTTTAATTATGTCAAATAAAGACTAATAATAGAATCCACCATTCCATCTCTATGCCATAATTAAAGGTATAGATGTGTAAAGGTAACATCTCCATGCTAGTTTAGTGTGTTTTATATGTCTATTTGCATAATTGGTTGAGTATTACTTACTTTTTTATGTCCTTTTTATTTACATATTTAGCAATAAAATTATCTAAACAAGTCATATGGTATGTGAAAGTGTTAGTAATTATGCTTAGAGTAGAATCTAATTGGTAGTGTCTTGAATCAGACCACCCATTCATCACCCTCAAGTTTTAGTCATATAACATAGCTTCCATGTGAATTATTGATGCTCAAGAGTCTCTTGGAGAGAGTGGTTTAGTCATTAGTCATTTCCTTATTCATAAGTTTTATTTAAGGTTCAAATATAGGGGATACAACATGTTGGTGCATCACCTCCCATATCTTAAGTTTGTTTCATGAATATTTCTACTCTCTTTTGATTGGAAAGTAAGTAAGTTTAGGAATTGATCCTAGATGATACATTAGGGGAGCTAGCCATAAAACTAAAGGTTCATGTCACTCAATAAGATATCCACACCTAGAGGTGATCCCATTGGACCATCAGGATGAGGTAGGTTTGAAACACCTTTGTCTCAAAGGTGAAATCTAGACTAATAACACCTTTTGTAGATGATTCTTAAAAAGTTAGACTCCTAGGAGATCCTTGGGCTCTTGTTTTTATCTTATAGTAAATAGTCACTTTTTTGTTAAGGGTGAAGCCATATGAGTGGGGAAAATTGAGACTTCCACACTTGCAATCATTATTGGTGTTGAATAAATAGTAGGATGAGCATGATCTTCTGTGTCTTAAAATTCAATACAAATCATCCCATCTTTAGCTCTACCAAGGGAAGTTGAAATGTTGGGAGCTTCAATCACCCTAGGTTCCTATTCTATAGTTTTATTTTCCATGAGTAATGTCTAAAAAGGTTCTCCTTAATATATTGATGATTGGTAGGGCCTATTTATCCATAAATTTTTATAAACCCATCCACATAAGTGTGGAATCTTGATATGTGCATCTATAATCAAAATTTAGTCATCCAAGGATCCCCTTAGATGATTTCCAAAAGTTCCTCACCTAATCTAGACATTTATTCCCTCTAAAAGACTTGGCATTCAGAAAAAGGAAGTCATGGTCATAAGGATCATGTTGGTATGGAATACCAAGGCCTTGAATATGATTTTGAATTCTACCACGAGGGTCCCAATCTCTATGTGGCAAGGTGGATAATAACTAGTATTCTCTGAACTTGCCAACCTCTCCAAAGTGTTTTTGATTGATGTAATACATCCTTCTAGTCATTAGATGGGATCCATGGAGTGCACTCTTCTTTTTCTTCTTTCAAATCTTTATCAATTCTCTACCATATCTATTAGGTTATCTCTTACTCAGCTAATTTAACTGATACATGCTTGGGGAGATGCAAGGGTGTAACCTTGTTTCCAATAACCATGATCATGATATAACCAAGGTATAGATAGTATTCCCCTTAGGGAATAAATGTGTCAAATATGCTCTTAAATACTCTGATAAATGGTGACTCATGGATAACACTCCAAACCTAAGGCTATACATCCTCTATAATTTGAACTATGTTTCTTATGAATGCATACATATGCATGGAGTAAGAGTCACATATATGGTTCTTGATGAAATATGGAGCTAGGATATAGAGTGACCCATTGTGAATGTATAATATCCCCATAAAATCATCTAGGAGGTATGAAATCATATAAAAATAGACCCCCATAGGCCTCTTATTTTTTTGCAAAACTTGCTCCTACAACTTAGCACTGATTACCTTTCCCAAAGTAAATGTTAGCTCTAAGGTAATTAGTAAATCCAGTAGTGGAATCCATTTTAGTTGAATGAATTCAATGATAGGGTAGCCATATAACTAGTTTAGGAAGGCTATCCCAATTTAGACTCTCATCCAAACTTGGTTACAAGTACTAATGCTTCTCTTTGAGGATGATGGTCTCTCTAAGAATGATCCATTTAATCAATGTTTTATTAGTTAGGTTATTATTTTTCCTTGTTATCACACTTTGAAATTCATATGTTGCGTATATAATAAGTACAGATAAGTACCTTTAGAATTCATCTCCTAATATGTAATAAATGATAGTGTTGTGCTCTAGGTGATGTAGCAAAGCACCCCCAGTCACCTTGCCCTCAAAGAACAAGTCTCATAGTATGTTTATGCATGGCATAACCTCAGGATTCACTGATACAAAATGAAATCCTTATTTATTAAGAGGGATTAGATCTAAAGACAATTGCCTCTATGCTAGTGTCAAGTTATTCTCAAAAGTTTTTGTGTCCACTTGGTGAATTACATCTCATAAGGCCAAGTAGTTGGGATACTCATTATTAAATACTGATGAATCAAAAATGGTGTCTTTATATTCTATAGAGTTCTTGATAAAAAAAAATCTAGATAGTGGTAGGGATTCTTTGAATGTCTTAGATGAAGAATCCATAGTTAATTCACTAAGGTGACTAAGTTTTCGCTCTTTGATATAATGGCTTGGATTTTCTATATGCACTTCACAATTCAAATACAGGTAGTTAGGGCTTACTCCCAAAGAGGCAAGCGAGCTCAAAGTCATTTATGATCAATGAGAATGATGTTTGATTTTAATTCATTGATCTATTTTTTGGTATTCAATTTAACTTCATGCACCATTAATGTTTAATGTCTCTCTTTCTTCACTCTTTCAATTCAAACTTTTCCACTTCATTTTATTAGGTATGCCATGTAGTCATTGTATACATTTAAAAGAATTTCATGTCATTGTATTTTTCCAAGTGTCTTTTTATCACTCTTTTTTCTTAAATTTAGCCATGCCATAAAGGCTTTCAATAGTTGAGAGTCAAATGTTGCATTAAGACTGAGTCAACCTAAATTATTGTGTAGTGAATACATCTTATAAATAAAAGTTCTAAAGACATGTGGTGGTTTTATTTTATGAATGTTGTGAGAGTTTAATTTATTCAAAGGTCAATTTTTGAATTAAAAATTATTAACACTTTCACCAAAGACCAAATCCTGGCTAAGACCTTTTGAAACAAAAGTTTTGAAGACTTTATTATAAAATATTTATTTAATTAGTTTTACCAAACATTTTTACTAAAGAGAAAATGCTGAAGACCAAATTTCAAACATTTTTTCCAAAGATTAAATGCCAATATTTTTTTTGAAATGCAAAATTTTTGAAGATTAGATTTCAAATACTAAATTTATGATGAACATAAATGTTTAAGACCTTTATGTATGGTAGATAAAGTTACGAGGACCCAACATATGAATAGAAGTTACAAACAAAACATGTGAACAAAACCTATGAATAAAAGTTATGAAGACTATTTTTTGTAAAGGTTTATATAGGTGTGAAGGATTGAATAATGCCAAAAATTAAATTTCAAACAAAATTTTTGAAGACCAATTTAATGCAAAGCATCACAAGCAATTATAAGTGTTATTGTGTGTTAAATGTTTCAATTATGATCATTTTGGTTTTTGAAATATGTAAGAATTCTTATAGGGTTTCCTAGTTAGACTTAGAATAATTTTTAGTTTTTTTGGTGTGTTTTTAATCCTCTATAAGCTTTCCCTCCAAAAAATAATAATTTTAAAATTAGGCTTTAAGAGTTGTATTGAGTTTTGTAAGTAATTTAAAAAGTTGGAGAATGTTTGATATAACCCTAGAAGGTATTAGGAATGTTTTTAATGGTCTTTAAACATTCAAATATTGGGAGACAATGAAAATCCAAGAAACTTCATTATGTAACTACCCTTCATATGTGGGAAATTACAAGAAAAGAGGAGCTTTGTTTGAATTTTGGTATGAGAGGTTTGTAATACATGAATATTCTAGGGGGAGGTAGTGTTATTAGTAGAAAGAAAGAGAAGGAAAGGAGAAGAGGATTGAGGAGATAGTTATTAGGTCAAGAAAGATAAAACATGAAAGAAATCTACCTCTCATGGTTGAAATTATGTACATGAGCATTTTTGTATACATTGCAAATAATATAATAGAAAACTATTTGGAGTTCATATTTTAAATTCATATTTATGTGAATGTTAAACTTATTACATGAAAAAATATTCTTTAACAGTAAAATATTGTATCAAAATGCAATACATAGATTGGATAAACTCTGTTTGTCATAGTCTGACTTAGAGGGAACAAAGTTATCAATTGACCTTACTTGTGTTGAGTTTTGTAAGGTGGAATTGTATTTGAGGGTATATATTTGGTGATTATAATTCCTTTTACATTAATATAAGGTTTTAAAAATTTATCTAAGACACTCATTTTATAATTTAATTTTAAACTCATACTTTTGTAAACTCCTAGTCTAGTTAGAGGAGTTTTGTGTTATTCCATCAAGAAATACAAAGACCAGAGGTATGTTTGATAAGTTTAGAGTGATTATTTATATGTATTTTAGTACATGTAATAGTATAAATATTTATTTTTTTTATAAAAAAAATTTGGAAAGCTTAGACCTTTTCACTAAAAATAAAAACAAAGATATACAGTCACACACTCCTCTTTACTATCAAGATTATGTGTATTGACATATCGGTATTATTTGATGATTGGTTATAATCTAATTATTATTTGAGAAGTTTAATATGGTTAATAAATAACTCATATAAGTCTTATATTTTATTCAAATCCTTTGAAAATTCAAAATAAGCATTTTATTAACCTCTCAGCCTATACAGTCATTCATGCATGCTCATAATTTTATGTTTTTACTTGTAACAGCCAATTAAAGATGGATATTGAAATTAAAACAATTAAAAAAGGATAAGTAAGTCAAAATAGAGCTTTAATAGGTGATTTTAGGCCTTGAAATGGTCATAATCTCTCTTAATCTCATTTTGTAGCCTCTCAACCTACATAGGCTTATTTCTAACTAGGCTAGGTTTTTAAAACTAAAAATGGAATAATTTTTTATTTTGACTTAGAATATCATGAAAGTTTATAATCTTAGGTAAATAAACATAATCTTAAATATTATAGAGGTTGTATAATCATACAGCATGGACAAGTACAATTTCCAAGTTTATGCATTTGATTAGGCCTATGAGAGACCTAATTGAGAGAAGGAGGTGGTAAGTTAGTGAGGTTATGATGAGATTTGGATCAAGAAACTTTTCATGAATTTTAATGGACTTAATGTTTAATTTAAATAAGTCTTTTTTTATTAATAAACTTAGTAAATTGCTATAACTAAGGAGGTTCATATGTTTTGAGGGATATAAGGAAGACCAAACCATAAAGAGGAAAGGTTACATAAGAAGTATTAATGAATGAATAAAGGATCAAGAGACTTGATGAAGGTTTGATATAATTGATAAAATAAAGAATAAGTATTTTAATGTTTGTATAAGGCCCCATTAAAGAAATAGGCCTTTTGAGCAAGTTTGAAGGTGTCTAGGCCTATGATGCTATTAGAGAATGAGTGAGTTTGGATCAAGTAAAATGATGAATGGAATACTAAAAAGGGTGTATGAGAATACGATGATGGTGATGATGGATAATTCATATGATGTTGAATAATTAATAAATAATTTCATATAAAGAAGGCTTGTAGGCTTTACTAAGAGAGATTAAACCAAGGAAGAAGATCAATAAATAAGGAATATACCTCAAGAAACAATATAATTTAGTGATCATTTAAGGCATTCAAGTTATGAATTAGAGTTAGGGATGAAATATAAGCTTTTAGGCTTTTTTATACATCAAATGGTATTAGATCTTGAAGACCCTATTTGAGGACAAGACAGAAAACCATAAAATAGACATTTGTATTGATAAATTGTCTTTAATTTATGATATCAAGAATGTTTAAAGTTATTAAGAATCATTGAAAGATTAAAAAAGTATATGTACAACCTATTGAGGATTTTTAAGATAGAGAAGAGTGGTGACCCAAGTTTAAAACCTAAGGAAATTGATCAAGTGGTGACCCTAGTGAGGCACCTACGTAAATTTGATCATTGGTGACCCAAGTGAGGTACCTAATAAGATAGATAAAGTGAATTAAAGGCATATTTCAAAATTATGAAGATAAGAATACCAGATGAAAGATATGAAGACAAAAAAAAATTGAAATGGAAAGAGAAATAGCTAACTTAAGAAGAATGAGAAATGAATTAGAGATGTTTGAGCTCATGGTGTAGTTGTGGTTAAAGAAAAGATAAAAAGAATATGTTTGGCCAATGAAAAAAAGATTGAAGTGGTCTATAAAGTTGTTGGTCAGTAGGAAAGGAAAGAAAAAGATAGAGAGAATGGCCCATAGAGGCTTGAAGAGCAAAGAGTTTCCAAATAATGAACATGAAAGAAAAGTTGTGAAAAGGGTTATCAATGAGGAGAACATAGAGAAATAAGTTCCAAGAGAAGAATTTTATAAACATATAAAAGGGAAAAGAGAGTGTATTTGAAGGAGGAACTCATGGATACATGTTGATCTCTTATTTTAAGCTCTAAAATTGTGTTTAAGATTATGTATGTAAGTATGAAGAATCTCATAGAGAAGGTTAAGAATAAGACCTTAAATTTTTCAGGAGTTATGGAAATAAAATCACCCTTAAAGATGAATGAAGATGACAAAGGAAGATAAAAACTTGTATAATCCCACAAGAATGAGATTTAAGACCTTCAGTAGGCCAATGAAGGGATAGAAGATGAGTTAGAGTTTCATGGTGATTTTTAAAGCATTGTTTTAGAAGAAAGAAAGGAAACCCATAAGATAGAGGTGATTTCAAGTCATAAATACATGAGAGAGAAAAATAACATGCATCATTCCATTGAGAAGGTACATAAGATATGTAATATTTATTTTTATTATGCATATAGGTATAAAATTAATTTTATAAAGGTTGATCCAAAAAATAAGGTTGAGCTCTCAAAATGTGCAATCAATCATGGATATATGGTACCAGTATGGCTCAAGAAACTAGCTAATGAGAAGGTAAATGAAAAAATCAAATAAGAGGTTATTGAAGATAAAAACTCAAGTGCAATACAAGTGTAAAGTTATAATGAAATACCATATTTCATAATTAAATCAACATACAGGGAAGATGATCAAAGATGTAGGTATGAAGAAAGTATCCCAACATGTGGATCAGTTTGTGTGGAAAAAATAAGGACTAAAGTAAGAATCATGTATGAACCTAATGTTATGAAGAATCAAATGTGAGTTTATAAGAACATGAAATAAAATTAAAATATTAATGTTCCTTAGCATGATGAGAAGGAAACATCTAAAGAATAATTAAGAAAAGAACAAAAAAATATAGTTGAATAAACAATAGAGAAGAGGAAGTTTTCAAATATTTATGATTCAAGTTAGCAAGACAACCATGATGAATAAGAGATTAAGAGAATAGATGTAATCATAAACATGGCCTGGTAACAAAAGAACACAATAGAAATGAAAGGTAAACAAGTTATTTTGAATGCTTTAAATAATGATGCATTGAATGAGATGACTGAAGGTGAAGATGAGTCATAGAATGAAATAAAAGGTAATATTTAGCAAGGAGAGGGCTCAATTTTGACACCTAAAGAGGATAAACTATAAGAACAAGTCTTGAACAATAATGATGGAAGTAGAATAATAGATTCTAGGTCTTTGGAAAAGACTAAAGATCAAAAGGATGGTCATGAGTTGTGGACATATCATGAAATCCAAGATAATGAAGTAGAAGAATATATTTTAGAAGATGATCTTGTTGATGAGAGAGAGTGGAAATTATTTTTTACAAATGGTAAAGTGTAGATACAAGCTAAAGTGATAAATGAAGGAGATAGAGGACAAATAGTCCCTAGGTATGATGATTCAAGTGAAGATATGGATGATTTTTAATTAAGAGAAAAAATGAGGATGACATAAGATTTATTTAATCCTCCAAGCAAGTTTTTTGCAACATCTAATAGTGTATATCAGATTGTTAGAAGCAATGATGAACTTAAAGATGAGATTCAAGAGATCATGGTAGAGCAAGACAAAGTGAATAATAGTCCTATAACTCATAAAGAGAATCATTTTAAAATAAAAATATATTTTAAGGAAGACCACATCAATCCAAGAATTATCCAAGACAAAAATGACCACAAATATGCAATAAGGAAGCAAGGAGAGAGAAAACCTAGTTTGATAAAAAGCCCAAGTGGAAATCAAAAAGATAATCAAGTAATCCAAGTATAAGGTAAGAGGATGAATATTTTTCATGATAGTGTTTTAGTTGAATGATTGTAAATATTGAAGAGGAAACAAGACTCCATAGAGCATGAACACAAATAATGGAAAATGTTTATATACTTCATTAAGGTTGAAGAAGAGTGGACAAAAGGACACATTAATGGAGGAAGGCCAAATAATTTAATAAGGAAAATATTTAAGGATAAAATAAATAAAGTTAGGATAAATATAAATGAGGCCAATTGGAAAACAATAAAGAAGGTGGACAAAGCCATTTGAGCCTGAGAATGAAGGACAAGGCAAGGTTGAGGAACAAGACTAGTCAAGAGTTTTAAAACAAAGCATGCCCAATGATGAAGAAGTGACACATGAGTATAAGGAATAAAATATTGAGATTTAATAGTTAGATGATGAAGAGGATAATGAATTGTATCAAGTTATATGTTGTATGAAACTAGAAAACAAGTTAGCAAGGAAACAAGCCAAAGAAAGAAAATAAGGTAATGAGAATCAATTGAAAATAAATAATAAAAATAAGTGGAATATAAATAATATAAACTAAATGGATTAGGATAATATCAATTGGAAAATAAGTAATAAATTTGGAGTAAGGCATTTGAGCTAGATCTCAAATATTTCCCTCAAGGGGAGTATGATGTAGAGCATCACAAGCAATTAGAGGTGTTAGTGTGTGTCAAAAGTTTCAATTATGATAATTTGGTTTGTGAAATAGGTAAAAAGTATTATAGAGTTTACTAGTTTGATTCATAATCATTATTAGTTTGTGTTGGTGTGTTTTTAACCCTGTAGAGGTTTTCCATCCAAAAATAAGAATTTAAAACTTTGAATTTCATAATTAGGCTTTTAGAGTTGTATTGAGTTTTGTAAGGAATTTAAAAACTTGGAAAATGTTTGATATAACCATATAAGGTCATAGGAATAGTTTGAAGGGTATTTCAATCTAAAAATATTGGAAAGAAAATGTAAATCCAAGAAAAGGCATTATGTAATTGCCCTTCATATGTGGGAAATGGCAAGAAAATAAGATTTTTATTTGCATTTTAGTATGAGAGGTCTATAATACATATAGAGAATATGGGATAATGTATCATGAGTATTAGAAATAAATAGAAGGATATCATAAGAGTCTTGTGGAGATAGGGTTTAGGTCAATAAAGATCAAATATGGAAGAACTCTGCCTCTCATGGTTACAATTTTGTACATGAACATTTTTGTATACATTACAACCTATATAATAGAAGACTGTTTGGAGTGAGTATTTTGAAGTCATGTTTGTGTGAATTTTAACCTTATTTAATTAAAATATATTATTTCTCAATAAACTCCTAGATCAAAATGTAACATATAGATTGGATAAACTCTATTTGTCATAGTTTGGTTGAGAGGGAACAAAGTTATTAATTGAATTTACTTACTTGTGTTAAGTTTTATAAGGCAGAATTGTATTGAAGGTTTTATATTTGGTGGTGATAATTCATTTTAGATTAATCACATGGTTAAAATTTATCTAAGATATTCATTTTATAATTCAAGTTTAAACTCAGACTTTTGTAAACTCCCAATCTAGTCAGAGGAGTTTTGTGTTATGCCATTGAGAAATGTACAAACTAGAGGTATGTTTGATATGTTATGAGTGAATATTTATATGGTTTTGAGTAAATTTAATAGTATGAATATTAATATTGGTGAGAATAAGACATTGTAAATATCAAACCTTCTCAATAAAAATAATGACAAAGATATATAGTCACACATTCCTCTTTACTATCAATATTTTGTATATGACATATTACCACTATTTGGTGATTGGTTATAATATAATTATTGTTTCAAAAGTTAAATATGGTTAATAAAAACCTAATTTAGGTCTTATATTTGATTTAAACCCTTTTAAAATTCAAACTAAGCATTTTATTAACCTCTTAGCCTATATAGTCATTCATGCATGCTCATAATTTTATGTTTTTACTGGTTTTGGCAAATTGAAGATGGATACTAAAATTATAAAAATTGGAGAAAGATAATGAAGTCAAAACTTTCATATGTGATTTTAGGTCTTAAATTGGTCATAATCTCTCTTAATCTCATTTTGTAACCTCTCAGGCTCCATAGGCTTGTTTCCAACCAAGCTAGGGTTTTAAAACTAAAAATAGAATAAATTTATATTCCAACCTTAGAATCTCATGAAAATTTTTAATATCAGGTTACTCAACATGATCTTTAATATTATAGACGTTTTTGATCTTTATAATATAGAAAAGTATGGTTTCTAGTTCTATGTTTTTTATTAGGCCTAGGAGAGATGAGGAGGAGTTGGTGAGTTAGTGAAGTTATGCTAAGATTTAGATCAATAAACTTTGCATGAAGATAAATGGATTTAATGGTTACGTTAAAAAAATATTTATTTATTGAGAAACACATCACATTGATATAAATAAGGAGACTAAACCATAAAGAGGAAAGGGTGTATAAGAAGAGTTAATTAATGAATAGAGGATCGATATGAGTTGATGAAAGATGGATATAATTGAGATAATCAATAAGAATCATTTTAATGTTGGTATAGGGCCCTAGTGAATAAATAGGACTTTGAGCATGTTTGAAGGTGTCTAAGCTTATGAAGCTATTAGAGCATGAGTGAGTTTGGATAAAACAAGTACAATGATGAATTAAATCTTAAAAAGGGTGTATGAGAAGATGTTTATGGTGATTATAGATAATGAAGATGATGTTTAAGTGTTAGTAAAAAATCGCATCTAAATAAGTCGTGTAAGCCTTATTAAGATAGACTGAGACAAGGAGGAAGATCAAGAAATAAGGAATGTACCTACTGAGACAATATAATTTAGTGATCATTAAAGGCATTTAAGTTGGGAATCAGAGTCAAGAATGAAATATAAGGTTATAGGATTGAATCTACATCACAATTCCTATTAATCTTGAGACTTTAAAAGTTGCACATGTTTTGAAAACCTATGTATATATAAAACTTCTAAATATTATTAATAGGTTAGTATGAATAAGAAAAACTTCTATATATTATCAAATATAATTATGAAATTTGAGTGCATAAAATTGTTAATGTAGTTCCCTAGGAACTTATTTTATTGGTAAGTATAAATGAATGTATATTCAAATACATACTTATAAGAATAACTGCATATGAAAATACATAGTCAATGAATACTAAGTTATATAAACAAACTTATATTTATTTGTATCTAGATGAATTTGTATAGATATAAGTGATAATGTGAATTTTGAGTTTGATGTGTGTGTGTGTGTGTGTGTGTGTGTGTGTGTGTGTGTGTGTGTGTGTGTGTGTGTGTGTGTAAATAAATGTTTTCTATGGTGGTTTATCCATTGATTGTGTGTTAAGGTAAATGTTTTTGGAATAAGTAAAATGGTGATGGGCTTGCATGTATTTGACATATACACTTTCCCATATATTATAATTTTTGAAATGATTCATTGAAAAATAAAATTATTATAAGAGATCATGAAATTTATATAGGCTATACATATATATTAGTTATGATATCAGATGCCCCCAAGGGTTAGCTTGAGTGGATGGCAACAATGACTTAGGTCACCAAGGTCTCAGGTTCAATCCTTAATTTACCCATGGTGTGTGGAGTGGGTAATTTTCACATCACCTACACATTGAAGTGGCCATGGGGACACCTTGAGCTAGGGGTCAAACTTCTTCACGTGTTTCATGCAGATAACAATGGGATGATTCAACTATAAATCATTTTATAGACATTATGGACCCAAGTCCACCCCCATTAAGCTTCAGATTTAGATTAAATTTAAGCCCCAAAAGGTTAGCTTGAGTGGATGGGATCAATGACTTAGGTCACCTAGGTCTCAAGTTTAATCCTTGATTTAGGTGTGGTGTGTGGAATGGGGAATTTTCACATCACCTACACTCTAAAATGGCCATGGGGACACCTTGAGGTAGGGGTAAAACTTATCCATGTGTTCAATGTGGATCAAAGCAAGATAATTTAGCTATAGATCATTTGGAAAACATATAGACCCAAGGCCACCAACATTAAGTTTCATATGTAGATAAAAACTATGTCCCTAAGGGTTATATTGAGTGGATGGGAGCAATGACTTAGGTTACCTAGGTCTCAGGTTCAATATTTTATTTACCCATGGTGTGTGGAGTGGGGTATTTACACATAACCTACACTATGAAGTGGTCATGGGGATATCTTGAGGTATGGGTCAAACTTTTCCATGTGTTCCACATGGATCACAGTGGAATGATTTAGTTATGGATCATTTAATGGATATTAAGGACCTAGGCCCACCCTCATTAAGATTCAAATGTAGATTATATTTTATCAATGAAATGTGGGTGAGTTAGTAAAGTGACTTGGTTATTTCAAGCACCACCCAAGTTCAAATATCAATTTGGTATCAGAGGTTAGATGTGGGTGATTGTTAAGTATTCATGATCTAGTCATGGTTGATCATTGGTATTCTTGGGTCATTAGTAGCTAATTATTGGTATTATTAGGTTGGTTGTGGCTGATCATTGGTATTGTTGTGATGCTTTTGGCCATTGATGGTATTCTCAAGCTAGTTATGGTCATTCATTAGTATTATCTTGGGGATTTGAGCCCCCAATTGTGTCCCAAACTGGTTGGAGCTCCAGTCAAAAGCTAATGGGATAGGGACCCCTCAAGCCTGAGCACTGATCTAAAAATAGTTATGATATGGGACACCTTCATGTAATAAGAAAGGATGGAATAATTTTATAAAGTTATTAATGAATTATATAATAAACTTGAGATACACCATTGTGTTTCATGTGTTATTTTGAAACTTGTATGGAATATAATTTTGGTAAAGTTAAATATTTTTAGATATTATATGATTTGTGTTTGAAAGGAAACATAGAGATATGTTATGAAATTATTATAGTTTTCTAAGTCTTAGATTCTTATTCTAGTCTATTATATATTTTTGGCGTGGAATAAAATTCATTTTGATAATCTTATGTATATTATTGTTGAGATTAAATGAATGGAAACAATGAGATTGTTTAAGTGTGATTGTTTGTACCTTACATTAATATATGAGTTGAGTGTATGTTGCAATCTATATTTATTATATTTGAATTTATATGTGAAAATTAATAGATTTATTTCATAAATAATAAGTGATAGATATATGATGGTGTCAATATGTAACTCATATTCCTATCCCCTAATATCATATAATAGTTATGATTTAGTAGTAGATAATTTAGTATGTGTGAAATTGACTTATATCCTTACATCTAATTTTTATAGTGAAAATTTTAGCCAAAGTAATGTTATAATTGATACATTATCACTCCACTATACTTTCTAGTTTACATATGTATGTTGATGTCATATTAGATAGAGGATTGGTTTCCATTGTTTATGTTACTAATGCATGTATTAGTGATTATACACACTTATGGGTTCTGGTTGATTTATTTATATCCACATTGTTCTTATTTTCCACTCTATGAAGGGGATCTGTGCAATATATCAATGGTCTATGATTGGAGGTAAATCACTTGGATGATGCTCTCCATTTATTCAATTATTTTTACCATTGGTATCATACTCATGGATACATACATGTATCATTGAAATATTTGTGAGGCTCATTTGTATTTTTGTACATACTTTATTTGTGTATTTGATTTTGTACTAAAATCTAACATGTAGTATATCATTATTTCATATATATTCAATACAACAATGGCTGTGAGAATTTTAATTAATTATGAATATTATGATAATAGTGGTTACAAGCTTATTTATAATTAAAATGTGTATTATATCAATGTTTTATTATACTTGATTCTATCCAATGTTTATTGTGAGAGATATTCATCCTGTAACATATTATAGACTATTTAGGAATTAAATGGATCATTTTATTAACTAGTGCATTGATACATATTTTCATTTAATGCTTAGATGCATTTAGTATTCAAACAGTGATTAGACAAGTAGTTTTAATGATTGTATAAGTGTACCATTTGTATTTTTTTTTAAACATGTAACTCTATTTTAACCTAGTGGGGTTATAACATTGTGCATCAGAGTGAAGGTTTAATCCTTACAATTAATGAGACCACTAACATAAACATATTCTCTTAATTTATAGTTAGGAGAATGGAATGAGGTAAATCAAGTGGTGAGGGGAATTCAAATATGAACCTTGAAGCTAATCTTAATCAGTTAACAATAAAACAAGCTTAAAAACTTGATTAGATACTCATTGTCATGAGTGATAATAGAGACATGATGTCATCACTAGAGCTATAATTTCATGGACACAAGGAGGATGTTTAATAGGAGGTTCCATAGGAATAAATTGATGAATTTGAAGTGCCACAAAATCAGGGGCATGAAGAAGGTTAGCAAGTAGATACAAATCTTGCATGTGACATGAATAATTTAAACCCAACCAACTTTGATGGTATGATATTTGTTGATGGAGTTAAATCTTGGATCACTAAAATGAAAAAGTATTTTGAGATTCAAAATTATTCCAAAGTAACTAAAGATATGTGGAGAGCTTACCAACTAGTTGGTGAAGTAGCAACTTGGTGGGCTAATAAGAAGATTGAGATGAACGTTGATTCCACTACCACCACTTGGGAATAGTTTTTGACTCTTTTTAGAGCATGATGATACCTCAAATTTAATTTGATTATAAATTAACTAATTTATAGAATATGAAGCAAGGGGATTTATCGATGAATAAATACTAGGAGTAATAAATCCCTTGAAGTATGTTCTGTAGTATTAGAAAGATGAATGATTCCAGATTAGGAAGTTAATTATGGGATTAAAACCCTAGATTGGTTGTGAATTAGATATGCATGGAGCATCCACCATGGACTAGGTATTTTATAAGCTAGTTAAATGAGAGTAAAATATGAAATCATTTGTAGAGGTCAGAGAAAAATTTAAAAAGAAGTTTACAATATCAAAGAAAACCTTCAAGAATATTAACTAGAAATAGAAAGAGAATTCTAAGAAATGGTTCAATATCCTGAATTCAATATTCAATAATGATTCAAAGAACAGGAAACTAGGAGCTAATTTTAGAGAAAAATTCAAGGGTGATAACTATGATGAGAGGAAACAATTACCTAGTAGATGTTTTACTTGTGGAGGAGACTATTATGCTAAGGATTATCCTTGGTGAAAGATAGATGGAAAAAATAAGAGTTCTTCCACCTCTACATCTCATTATGGAACCTGTCAATAGTTTATTCATGTAGTAGTGGATAACTATCAAATGAAATTCCAAGCCTCTCCCATCTAAGTATCAAGAAATTTGTTTGGGAAGCCCATTTATATTTTAATAAATACAATAACTACTGAATGTTTTATCTCTCCTAGAATATTAATTAAACTATCTAGGAAAGCTAGTTTTATGGAAAAAGCTTGGTCAATTTAGTATGGGAATGAATTCAAATTCAAGGTTAATATATGTATTTTTGAAGATGAAATAAAATTTCAATAATTCACCACAGGTGTTGATCTTTATGCACCACCACTAGGGTCATATGATGTGATCCTAGGAGTGAATTGGCTTTCTAAACACAAATCTAAAGTTGATTATTTTATTAATAAGGTTGAATGTTTAAATGATTTGGAAAATCAAATTAAAATAAGAGGAGATTAGAGAGAGTTAAAACTTAGGAATGTTTTAGCCATTTAGTTTAATAAGGCACAATGAAAGGAATGCCAAAAATTCCTAGTCAAAATAGATGAAATTAGTGAAGCTAAGGAACCTAATTTCAAAGACTCTCATTTTATATAAGAGTTTTAGGATGATATACCTCCCAAAAGGTAATTTTATTTCACTATTGATATCATTATAGTGATAAAAACATAGTCTAAGGCTCCCTACATAATGACAACAACTGATTTAATTGAGTTAAAAGGCACAACTTTAAGAAATGTTACCCAAAGGTTTGATTTAGCCAAGAGTTTCACCATGGGATGCACCTGTAGTCTTTTTAAAAAATAAAGATGGAACCTATAGTCATATAAAATGCAAAAATTGGTAACTTGGGCATGGCTAATGACACCCAACCCATAGGTCCCTCTTACTTGCTTTCCTAATCTACTTAGGCTTATTTTCACTGATTCCTAGTCATCCATAGCCTTCTAGACTTAGTCCTAGCTCACCCAAAATACTCTTGTCAAGACAAATCAATCCCCCTAGGTCTTGTATACTTAGGATAGTAGTGCCATACTTGGAATATAGTGCCATTGCCACTCTTATCTACTTTTGACACTCTTGTCCAAGTCCATTTCTAGCCCTAATGGTCAATTTATGTTGGTTCCTCATCCTTCTCCTTATCGACCTAAGGTAAGTAAATTTAATCCATGACCAATAGATCCCTATAAAATCCCATTCAAATATCATTTAGAAATGGGTTGGAAATTTTCACCAAGCAAGCAAGAATACAAGTAAGACCACTCAAGAAATCTTCCTTATTCTCTACATACAACTATCCAATATACTTAAAAGCTTATTTGAATCCTTACACTAGTCCGTAACCATTTCAAGCACATCTAGTTTAGAATTTTGCATCTTCATACACCCTATTACACAAATCACATAAAGTGGGAGAAATACATATGGCTTGATCTCGCTTCAAATTATTGGTATGTAGGCAACATTCCCATACAAGGAGTGTGGATCCACGTCTAGTGAATCTTACACACACTAAACCCTAGCTATTTCTTGAAATTGGTCAATTCATAATGAAGTATAGGCTTTCAAGAGAAAATATACTATACAAGGAAATCTATATACTTTGATCTACCAAAAATTCATAAATAGGGTCACACAAACCTGGTGAACAGAACCCAAAAAGCTCAGATCCCTAAGACAATAGCGGCAAAGGTAGACTATAGTGTTAGTGCCACTCCTCTCCACTTTTAGTGATCCTATCCAAACATAAAATGAAGGTTACATCTCAGTTTGTGATAGTGTTGTAGTCTTGCATTGTGAATTTTAGCCTCTATCTCAATTGGATCAGTCATTTTCTAGCTAAGTCTTGTTTTCTTTCTATTATTACTATTTTTAGAAAGATTTGAATTATAATCAAATTTCAAAAATTATTAACTTAATAATTATAATATTTATTTACTTATTTTACTACTCAAACCCTTTAACTAGATTAGGAATAATACACTAGTTTTCCCAAAATTGTTAAATCATTTGGTGAACCTGACTTACTTTATTTGTGCATAAAAACCATAAAAACCCTAGGGTAATTTTCCTACTAATTTTTTTCTATATTTTTTTGATTTTTTATTTGCATAATAAAATCATAAATCAACATTAAATTTTAAAATTTTGTAGTATTAAATTTTATTTTTCTCAAAACCTTAGTTACACATACTAGGTCCTATTTAATCAAGAATTTTCCAATAATTTCTTGATTTGTTACTAGCATATTAAAATTAAAAATTCACTTCAAATTTCAAAAATTCAATAGTAATTTTCAAAAACATTTATTTTTTAAAACCCTAGTTGCATCTTCTAGGTCTCTTTAAATCACAAAATTTCCAATAAATTTTTAATTTTTTACTTATATATCTAACTCAAAAATTCACTTTAAATTCCAAAATTTTCATAGTAATTTTCAAAATAATAATATTTCAAACCCTAGTTGAATATACTAGGTCCCATTGCTTCTTGAGGTATCACCTTACATCTATAGTCAGATTGCAAAAATGGATCTCACTTATTTACAAATTTTTATTACATTTATTGCAAATAATAAGGAGACCATACTTGGTCCTAATATGTACATGAATGACAAAGTCTATCATATGTTAGTACAAAGCTTCATTCTTTACATTTCATGTTTATTTTTCATTATATGGGATGATGTTAAGAAAGTTATTATTAAACATGTTAAGATATATTTTACATTACCTCCATTGGATCCTCTATCTTGTGTTGTGTCATGTTGCATGGTCCATTTTACCCTTCCCTAGATCACTACCTATCACCAGAGAGCCCAGTTGACACCCTTTATCCCTCCACCACCTCAACTTATAAATTATCTTCGCTCTCCTCCTGTAGCTACTACTAGTCATATAGGGATAATATATAATATGGATAGATTTGTTACTCAACATGCCACCATGCCTCTTCTACCTAGTTAAGAGCCTCACCACCCTCCTAGTCCTTCTTATCCTAGGACTAACCTAGCCACACAAGTATATCTACACAAGGTATATGATATTATTGATCAATTGAGAAACACTCTAGCTAAGATTTCCATGTTAGAATTGCTTCAAAAAGATAATGTGTTCAAGTATATTCTTTATCAGGCACTCACTTAAACTTTAATGCCCATTAATTTAGAGCCTTCTTATTTTGCATCAATGATCAACACTTAAAAAACCATAGAAGATGCAATTTATTTTGATCATGAGGACATGCATTCTCAAATAGTTATTGATCAAAATTTACCACTATTCATACAAGTTCAAGTCAAAACTAGTGTAGTAAAGAGAGTTCTAGTTAATAGTGGTTCCAGAATTAATATATGTAATATCACATTTTGATAAACCATGGGTGTAGATATGGCATCCATGAAAAATCATATAATATTATTAAAGGGTTTGATGATATACCATGATAGACATTGGGTATTATTATTTTGGATATCATTGTAGGTCCCAAAACCCTCTCTACATAGTTCTAGGTCATGCTAGGTCCCCTTCATTATAAGTTTTTGCTTAGATGACCTTGGATACATGTTATGGGGGTAGTTCCTTCCACTCTTCATCGATGTGTTAAGTTCTTCCATGAAGGATACCTATACACATGTCCAATAGACAAACAACCATTTCAATATTTTCTAATTACAAAGTCATCTTTGATTATTTCACTAGATGGGACACTTCATCTCATAATTCAGCCACTAGGTTATCACATTTCTATTGATTAGATACATACATATGAGTTTGGAGATATTATCACTTCTCTCACTCCTCCACTTATAGCCATGTCCTTAGCTCTAGATATTTAACCACTCACAGTAGCTTTAGTTGTTCCAACTACTCCATTAGTTACAAATACTTCCACAACGCCACTATCTTCTACTACTAAAATTGGTGAGACTCTCATACCATAGTCACCCCTTGTGGTAAATTCTAATTTACCATGTGTACATGATGTTGATATAGATTCCTAGGATTTTTCAAATGATGATATGACACCCAAAATTATAAGTGACTATTTGTGTGGATTGAGCTTTACACCAATATTCTTAGGCAAGTATTGAGATTACTCTAGAGTTCTCATTACACATCTTAAATCTCTCTTAGCATCTCTCACTACACTCACAAGATATACTTCACATGTGTGGCCAAATATATATCACTCAACACATACAATTCACATGGTTACCTTTATAGATATAGAACTAGTCATTCAAATTTAGGTAGGTAACACATAACATTAACCAAAGATTATGTTATAGATGTTACTTGATCATGGATTAATCACATTACTTATAATATGACATAGATATATTAGTAGATTATCACAGTAGGATGGTCACCCATTTTGTCTCTTTCACAAGATCAAAGACCATGATACAAACTCATGTATAGCTTTATAGCAGAGATTAGATAAACTATAGGTTCAAGGTATTATTTAAATTTTAGCACCAACTCTACCATTTCCACCAAAGCAATCTAATACCAAATCTAAACATCCCAAAGGAGAATCAACATCTCCACTACTAGAGCAACCTTTAGTTCACCTTTGGCAAAATGACACCATAAACATAACATCTACAACATATGATGATACTTATGATGATGATCTCTAGGCATTTGATGATGGTTGTGATCCCTTCCTCCATATTTATCCCCATCAAGCTCCATATTTAGACCCTTCACCCCATCTAACCTAGTCTTTTATTCCATTATATACATATTTCTTTATTGATATGCTTGTATATAACCTTTTGTCAAAAATGTTTGTATAGAGCTTTCCAATAATTACTTACACATAGTTTCTCAGTATTATTTGTACATAATCTCCTCATGCTTGATTATACATAGTTCATAACATTTCAAAAAATTCAAAAACGTTCAAATATTACAAATATCAAAAACATTCAAATAATTTAAAAACACTAGAAACATTTTGATTGTATGCATTATCCATGCTTTATATTTCTACTACAATTCTTGACTTACATTTGTTGTCCAATGCTATTGTTTGTCAATTTATCTACATTACCATGCTTCACTTGATCTTCTTTGAGTTTGTGCAGTGACATTCAGCTCTTTGATTGATTCACTCTACCCATTGAGGGGGCATCCTACTACATCAAGACACACATCAATATATATACCCCCTGAGTAAATCTTTTACATGACTACACCATCTAGGATATGTCATTCCTACACCACACACTCTAGTTATCATGTTGATGTAAATTATTTATTATCTTACATAGATTACTCTATCAACACTCACTAGTATATAACACTTGTGTATTTCTTAACATATACCTAGTCTTGTACTAATATGTCTTACATACTTTCCCTCTTGCTTTGATTAGTTAGATGTGATTGTATATCTAGTTATTACATATTTTCCTTTCTTGCTTTGTGTAGCTAGATATGATTACATTTCTTAGTTCCTAATTATCTCTTATATGTGCCTTATGAAATTTTTCAGTGTCCTTTGCTTCTTCATCTTATGAGTGCCTTAAGACATTTTCCAATGTACTATGGCTATACTCTTCTATGTGATTGTGGCTTCCACATCAACCTTGCTTATTTTAATTGTATGTGTATGTGGCATTTGAACATGCCTCATATGTTTGCCTTTGAGTATGAGTGACATGTGCCCATGTGCCTTGTCTATGTGTTCCCTTGGCTACCCTTTTATGGTTCTTACCTTGTGTCCTTATTATTTATTTTCTTATCATTGTTTTCAATGACATGATACACATCATGTATTTCTTTTACTTTCTTAGATCCCATGATGGACATCATGCTCCATCCCTCCAACTAATAATTATCAACTGACCAGACTTTCATTTTTATTTTAGTACATTACACATGCCATTACATTGATATATCTATCTAGGCATACCCTATTGATTTAACAATCTCTTAATATAAATCATGTTATATCTTGAGATATTTTGTTGATTATCATTGCTATATCATGTATATTTGAAACATAACACACTTTTAAGGCTCTTTTTTTAGGGTAGTCATTGTAGGGTCTTCATCCCTACCCTCAAAAGAGGGGGAAACAAATAGAGGTTTTATCCTAGAGATTAGAGTTCCTAAATAGTAAAAAAAAAAACATTTTAAACACCTAGAATAGTAACCAGACATCAAAATAGGAAAAATAGACTAGGTAGACAATAATAATATTAAAACAGTTACTAGATTTAGCCAAAGACAATAGCACCCAACTTGGACTATAGTTTTAGTTCCAATAGTGTCCACTTTTAGTGCTCTTATCCAAATAGAAAAAAAACTGGATTTTCTAAAAGTAGGTAGAAAAGTAGGTTCAACTATAGTTTTGCACTTTTAGATGAGTTCAAAATTAGTAGTTTTCATTACACTTTCACTTAGAGAATCTAGATATAGGGGGAATCTTACATGGAATGATGGCTCTCACTTCTAGTTTTAGATATGGTAGTCGGTATGACTTCTAGATCAAAATCCATGTTCTAAACACCAGTGATTGGGGGCAATGTGCACGGTACATTTCTTTTCTTTTATTTTCAAGTTTAGCATTACCCAAGAATTCTCAATAGTTGCATGCCTTATTCCATCTATAGGTGGTTGGCATCATTTTAGAATGGATTTCATACAAGCCTAAGTTCCCAAGTAGATTTCATATAAGCCTAGTGCACCAATTTTGGAGTGGCTTTCATACAAGCGTAATCTCCATCTTTCCAAGTAGCCAAGAGTGGTCTAGTTTCCAACATAAATAAGATATCTTTGCCATAATTTTTATATTATAGATCATTCATGGGAATCATGAGCCATCTCATACAACACACATTTCATACCAGTTTCAATTCATAGCTTCACTTCATGGGGCAATGATGGAGCCAAAGGACTAGCTAGCCTTTTTATTCTTGAGCCACCTATTCAAAGGGATTGGACACATAGTCCAAAGATTGATCAACACATGTAAGATCACCTAGATTTACTTAGTGGGTGATGATGGAGCCAAAGGGCCAGCCTTTACATTCTTGAGCCACTTTTGGGGAATTAAGTCCTCAACTCTATTTGTGATATTACTCTTGGTTCAACATCACTCAATATTAATCAGTAACACAATAGGTTTTGTATTTTTATATGTACCTAGTGAGGTTTATTCATTCCTTTCTCTTCCTCTCTTTTTAACCTAGCTTTATATGTTCTTATTTTAGATATAACATATTTAGTATGAACTAATTTACTCTTTATTTTCTCTTGTAGATTTACAATTCATAGCATGCTCTCTCTATGCACACCTAACATCACACAACTTCTTGAGCTTCACCTTTATAGGTAAGTTTAGATACACTTTCTATTGTCTTTTATCCTAGTATTTTACTTTGTTGCATCACTAGAACAAAAAGGGGGGAAATGTAGTCATATAAAATAAAAAAATTGGTAACTTGAGCATGGCTAATGAAACCCAACCCATAGGTCCCTCTTACTTTCTATCCTAACCCTCTTAGGCTTATTTTCACTAATTCTTAGTCATAGTAACCTTTCAGACTTAGTCTTAACTCACCTATACTCCTCTTTCAAAGACAAATCAATCCCCATAGGTACCATCTACTCAAGATAGTAGTGTCATACTTGGAATATAGTGCTAGTACTAGGAGTCTACTTTTGGTACTCTTATCCAAGTCCATTTCTATCCCTAATGCTCAATTTATTTTGGTTCCCCATCCTTCTCCTTGTCAATCTAATGTGAGTACATTTAACTCATGACCAATAGATCCTTATAAAATCCCATTCAAAGATAATTTGAAAAGGGGTTAGAAATTATCCCTAAGTAAGAATACAAATAACACAACTCAAGAAATCTTCTCTATTATTTGCATACAACCAACCAATATACTTACAATCTTCTCCAAATCCTTAAACTAGTCCCTAACCATCTCAATCACATTCAATTTATCATTTTTCATCTTCATACACACTATTGCATAAAGCACATCAAGTGGGAGAACTACATATGGCTTGATCCCTCTTCAAAGTATTGATATGTAGGTAGTGTGCCCACACAATGGGTATGGATCCATGTCCAATGAATATTACAAAAACTAACCCCCATCTTTCTTAAAATTATTCAAAGAATAATGGATTATAGGTTTTAAAATAAAATCTACTCTATAGGGAGATCTACAAACTTCCATCTATTGAAACTTCATGGATAGGGTCACACAGACCTGGTGAATAAAACCTAGAAAGCTTAGATCTTTAGGATAATAGTGGAAGAGGTATAATATAGCATCAGTGCCACTCTAATCCACTTTTAGTGCTCCTATCTAAACATAAAATGAAGGTTAGATCTCAGTTTGTGATACTCAATTAGATCAATTAGTTTCTAGTTAATTCTTGTTTTTTTCCCTTATTACTATTTTTTGAAAGATTCGAATTGTAATCAAATTTCACAAATCAGTAGTTTAATAATTATAATGTTTATTTATTTATTTTATGAGTTATACCTTTTAACTAAATTAAGAATAAAACACAAATATTCCCAAAATTGTTAAATCAGAACCCTTCATATGTGCATTGAGTAGCAAATACTTAATAATAAAATAATCAAAAACATGTATCCTTTACCTCACATTGATTATATTTTTGATCAAATGTGTGGTGTAACAATATTTTCAAAGATTTATCTTCATGTTGGGTACCATTAGTTGAGAACTATAGAAGAGGATATTCATAAAATAGCTTTCAAGACTCATTATGGGTATTAGAGTTCATTGTAAGTTCACCGTACTTTCTTTTGGACTAACAAATGCAATTGCAACATTTATGAACCTCATGAATAGTGTGTTAGATATTATTTAAAAATTTAATTCTAAGTGGGATTATTGTCCCTTAGCCTTGGTAAAATAATTAAATAATAATATATTATTTATTAACATGATGTAAAAACCTCATTAAAATAAATAATAAAGTTATGTTTATTTAATAATTACTAAATTTAATTAAATGGGTTATCAAGATCGATGGATCTATTATTCATAATGGTCACCTCCCTTCTTGAATATTATAAATAGTGTCTTACCCCTATTGTAAATTCATATTTGAGCTTGAGGTATTCTAAATATTTCAAGTGAACAAGAGTTTTGTGAAGTATAGAGAAGAAGTGAGATCGAGAGGAATTTAATTGGGGTTGTATTGGATTCTAAATAATGAATAATATTTTTGAATGTTTTTACCTCTTTGAGGTTTTCCATTGGCAAATTCACATGTTAATCTATCTATGTGATTTTATTCTAATCACTCATCTAGATCTATGTTCTTACATATTATTTTTTATATTTCATGCATTCTTTCATGTAATCAATTCTTGTGGTGGGTTGAGTATTGGCAAGTGTGATTAGAGTCATAATGGATCACCTATGGAGGCCTGAATCCTTGGATAGCAATGTTTTGATCAAATTCAATTAAAATAATTTTCACCCATTAAAAGGAGTTTTGTATCCATCGAAGGCATATGAATTCATTTAATAATCATTTCTTGTATCCTTATTCCCTATAGAACTTGGTGATTGTATATTTAAACAAGTAAACATTGAAAACTCTCTTTAACAACCAAAGATCATTTTTTAAACCTATATATTATCTTGGATGCCATTATGTATTATAATATAACACTTTTATGGCTGGAGTAGCCATTAAAATTCTAAAAATTATTTTTGAAGCTAAAAAAAATTAATTTTGAGGATTCTTGAGGCTTAGTTACAATAATTGAAGATTATTTGTGATGGGTGTCGTCAATACCCTTAATTTAATATTGTCAATCTAGGGTTGGTGTCTAAAGGATGTATACAATAGGATAAAGAGAACTTTTACAAATGGTTCCTTCTATCACACTCCACACTTATAGGAATTAAAACTCACACTTACTATAATTAATAATCACACTTATAAAAATCAAAGCACACTTGCATAAAATTGAATCACACTTGCATGAAATTAAAACACACTTGTAAAATGTAATTGTTGAATTAAAAATAAATAACAAACACATAAAATACCTATGGTTTTTTAACAAGCTATATAAAATAAATAATTACAATAACAAAGAAATAAAATAATAATTTATAGAAAAAAAATTAAAAAATAAAGAAATAAAATAAAAATACATTGATCCATCTTTCTTGGGATGAGTGGTCAGCTCATTCCTCAGAAGAGGATTTATTCAGAACATAAGCTTTAGAATGGATGCTAAAAATAATGAAAAGAAAAAGTATGTTGATTTATTGATTCCTTCATTCGGGTGTGAAAGGTTGCATTTATAATTAATGCTTCCAACCAACACCTTATTTGGAAGTAACAACCAAGATACTTTATTCTATCTCAATATCCAAAAAATATGGAGAGAGATGTTTTTTCTAATAAATAAATCTATTACTACCTAATCTCTATCTCCACCAAATATGGAGAGAGATAATTATTTGGATTGAAATTACATAAACCTATATTTAAATACAATCTACAATGGAAAGTCTATATATAGAAATAATACAAATGGAAAGTATTCTTCATGATAGATGGAACGTTAGAATACATTTGTTGATGATTCCAATTGCTCCATAGAGTGTTCCTTAAGGAAGATGAACACTTCTCATTTGAGGTTTACAAGAATCCAAGGCATGAGTTGCAGTTTGTGACAAGTAGTGTGTTTGTGGTGGAATAGTCAGAAAAGTATGAGAACTACCCACAAAATTTGTTTGATGTGGTGGTTGGGAGCCACAGGGTCTAAGTCTTTGTAGTCTTGTAGTGTTTTTAGTCACTATTTCTAACTCTAAGTTAATCTAAGTGGATATTTACAATGATCTTTAAACTAAAGTGAGCATTGATATAAAAAAAGAAAAAGGTAGAGTAAGGAAAAGAAGAAGCATGATTGCAAGCATTAGTCTCAAACATAATGACAAAGTTTTATTTAATATGAGAATACATTTAACCAATTAGTGATAAAACATAGCATAAGCCCAAGATTCACCAAAAATTAGGCAAGATTCAAAGGAAAATATAAAGATCATGAGTAAAATTCAAGATACCTTAAAGATTTTGCTATGTTAATCTAAATTTGATAAGAACATTCAAATGCAGAGCAAATAAAAAGAAGTAAACTTAGAATCCTTCAACTATTCTAGCACATCACAAACTAGAAACCTCATGAACATGAAATATATCTCATCTATCTAAGAACCATTAAAACCTAAGACATCCACCTATAATTGGGAGAAATCAAAAACAATATAGCACAACACCAGACAATCTTTGTAGAATTCCAATTGTATTAATTGCTCTAGTATAAAATTTCTCAAAATCCCTCCCTTTATAAATGGTAACACTTGTCTATTTATAGAATGCATTGTTAGTGTATTGGTCATCCTTATTTTAAAATTTTACAAGAGGTAAGGGTAGTTATCCATTTACAAAGAACTTTATAGTACATATGGTCGTTAGGCACCTATTAGATCAAAAGACTAATGTATGCTAACAAACTAGCATATATAGTTTACAAAAGAATAATCTTGACTTTTCTCTTGGGCTAGTGGGCCCCCTTGATCACCTAAATTAAAGGAAGTATTTTACCTTGGCATATTATTCTTTGATTAACTTGAAATCCATTATGGGCTTCATTAGACTCTCTTTTTCATATTAAACCAATGTATCATATTCTTTGTCACTTCTGATGGTGACCTCTTATGAGCACTAAGTTTTTTCTATCTGCTCTCCTATGGAAAATATGACATTAAGGACATTTGAATTATCTTTATTGGATTGGCCTAGGTTTTCATCCTTGATGCCTTAGATGAAGGTGTGGACTCCCTGCTAGAATTCTATGTCATGCATTAGGTCGATGGTAGTAGGTTGAGAAGGGGTCACCAACAAGGTTCTTAATAAATTCTCAATTCTTTTCACCAAGTCCATATTTTCCTCCATGAAGTCATTGGCCTTATTTTACCATGAACTTAATTCCTATATTTGATCCACCAAGATCCCTTGAATGGTAGTCAATTGCCTTTCTTTAATGATCTTGAAATCCACGGGCTACTTGGTGACATGTATAATGATCATCTTTATCACCTAGTCTTTGGTTTCTTGCCATTCCTATATCAATGTTTATGCCTTATTAGCCTAAATTTCCAAGGTATTAATCCTATGTTTTATGGCCTTTAATAATTTAAATGAATCTAGGAGGTACTTATTTAACATCTTCAATAGGTCCTCTAGAATTGATAGTGAGACTTGTGTCTCCAAGTCTTTCTTCTCTTTCTCCAATTTTAAGATTCTTTGCTTCATTCCCTAAATTCCCACCATAGCCATTAATGACTGGGCTTCCACCAGACTTGCAATATATTCTTGATGAATGGGGGTTCCCCTACTACCTAGTCTTAGACTGGAGTGAGTCTTGTAAATGGTTTCACTCTTTAGAGAGTGATTTCTTTAGTTCCAATAGTTACTTTCTTTGTATTAACCTTATCTAGTGTAGCTATATTAGGGTTAAATTATACCTTGGGCTCTACTTCTAAAATCTTTGAAGCCTCTAGTGTTTTGAGACTAGCCCCACTTGATTATCCTAATTCTTTTATTTTTTTACTTCTATCCTTAGCAACCTCAATCATTCTCCTCTCTTATTTCTCCTTCATGAGCTCTAAGATCTACGATTGGACTTCATCATTGACTTCAACATTGGTAGTGTTATTCATAATCCCATGAATGAGTTTGAGAGGGTATATTTTAGAACTTCCCATAGATGAACTAGTCAGGGATGATAGGTCCATGTATGGGAAATTCATCACTAAAAAATTTTACCTCACTCATTAGGTGAATCCACTTGGGTTTCTTGGAGGCTCTAGGTACCAAATCCATATCCATCTACCTCTTTCTTTTGGTCATAGGGACCAAATATAAGGTAAATCCTTTACCTTTGTCTATCTATTTAGCTTGATGACCTTTAATTAGTGCCACCTTAGTTGTGGCTCCTTCATCTTCATATCCTTCCTTATCTGATCGATAAGTATCTTCAAGTTCCTTGAAGAACTCTTCCACTATTTCATAAGGGTTCCAAGGCAACCATATCAAGGTATTCCATAGGGGAAGGGGGTCTTTGAGCCAGAGCTGAGGTAGAGGGTCCCTCTTTTGGTCTATGTTAAATTTTTTGTTCACTAGGCCCTTCAATTTTGGGTACTTGTTGTTGAGGTAGTTGTTGTTGCTAAGGTGAAAGAACCTTGAGGCACTTATGGTGGATCTTGAAGTGGAAGGTAAGAAGTGGTATTGTAAGGGATTTATTTTCCATCTTTCTCTTGATGGTTTTTCTTCCCTCTGCAAACTATGTTCTAATTTGAATCCATGCCCCTTAAACCTAATTGGCACTTCCTCAAAATTGGTTGCCTTTGTGTATAAGTGGTCATATGGACCCAATTGATGTTCATAATGTACCTTATGAAGTTGTTTAGATTTTAGATGGGAGATCACATTTCCCTTTGGATCCCATGTCTTGAGGTCATCTAATTGGAAGTAGAATGTATCTTTATTCCTTGTTAAGATCTCAAATTGGTTCCATCCATTAATCATTGTCTTCCTATTCTAAGGTGGCACTAATTAATCTTTATTCCTTGTTAAGATCTCTAGTTGCTTCCATCCATTAATCATTGTCTTCCTGAAAAGAAACTAGCTAGTCTACCTATTCTAATCTAACTATCTTACATTTTTCACTACATGAAGACTCCTAGTGAAGTAGTAGCAAAGTAATGCTTGAGATATGTAATGTCCCCTTTCTAACATTCATAGCATGATGTTGTCATTAGCTTATTTCCCTATGGTCCCGTAGGCTAACCAGGACATTAAAGGGACTTAGAGGCCATTTGGCCTAGACAGTTTTAATTGCATATCTTTTTGAGGTGTTTTGAGGAAGTTTTGGGCATACTTACTATTTATAGTAAGTTGTGAATGGACATGGCTGGACATCTAGGGGTAGTGACATGTTGATGGTAATTGTTTAAAATTGACAAGAAGATATATTTATCATTGATATGATTTATTGGGCATTAATGAAGTTATTTTATAAAGTTAAATTTAAATATTTAACTTTTTTAATGCATATTATATAGTTTGTGGGAATTATTTAAATAAAAGAATCCCCTTTATTTTATAATACATCAGATACATAAGTTACATAAAGGGAGTTATGTTTTATGCCATATTAACAAAATGATGGAATGGACTCTTGTGAGAACTCTATAAAATAAATAGAAGAGCTTCCATTTAAGGGGTTTTTAGATGAGATTAATGTTATGTTGTTGGATTTCTTGGAAATCTGATTTTCAATCTTGAAGGATGAAATCCCTCTTTGCTAGGATTCTCTTTGCTATTGAAAGACACAGTTAGGAGAATTGATGGTGTTTTCCTTTAGGAAACACATTGGGCTTATTGGATTTAAAATAAAGAAGGGTAGAATAATGATTTGCTACAAGAGCCATGAATAGTGTTTTTCCTACAATGCACATGAATAGTGTTTTTGCTACAATGCGTATGAATAGTGAATTTGCTATATTGTGCATGAATAGTGATTTTGCTACAGTAACCCATGAATAGTAAAATTGCTACAATGCCATGAATAGTGCTGCTATAGTGTGTGAATAGTGTTTGCATCAAGTTTACTTATTTATTCTTGTTGATTAGAGGTCTAAAACACTGCCATTTTATCTGTAGATCACTACAACACTAATTTCCAGGTTTCTTCTATCAAATTTTCATATCTAAGCATTATAATTTTTGAATACAAATTTGAATATTTGTCATAGCCCATAAGGCAATTGTATGTGCACATTTATATTGCAAATTAGTGTTTAATAACAAATAAGGAATTTCAAGTTTTGCATGTATAGTTGTATGTTTGTCAAGTGTTTGACAAAATGCCATGTTGATCATTAAGCAATTTTATTGATATGACATACTAGTTCACAAGTTTCTTTCATTGGAAAAATAGGGGTGGTTATTAAAAGATACTACCCATTAGTGGGCAAGGTGAACTCTACTCCTTGGAGGTCTTTCATCTTAAAGGTATTGTTTCCCAATGTCTCTACAATTTGATATGGCCCAATCCACAAAGGTGTGAATTTTCCATACTTCTCTTTTGGATCTAAAGCTTTGTCCCAGAGGAGGACTAAGTCTCCTTGCCTAAACACTTTGATTTTGGATCCTTTATCAAACCACCTTGTCACTATTTTTTGATGCCTACTAAAGTCAGCAAATGCTTTGTCTCTAGCATCTTCCATCTAAATAATGTTTAGTAGCCTTGAGCTAGCAAGTTCTTGGCTCTCTTCCATATACTCCTGCATGAAGGTAAATGTGGGAAACTTGAGGGTTATGGGAAAGATAGGTTCCTATCTATACACCAATAAGAATTGTGAAGCTTTGAGGGCTTGCTTAATCCTTATCCTATCTACCCATAGTGCATACTTTAGGAGCTTGTGCCATGTTCTTGGTTTATCTTCTATAGACTTTTTGATAGCCTTCATCAAATTATTATTTGTATATTTGGAGACTCTATTCCTTTGGTGATAATGATTGGATGCAAACTTTAGAGTGATGCCTTTATCATATGCCCATTCAGTCATCTCAATATAAGTGAAGGCAGATCCATTATCATAGACCAAAGAGACTAGGGTTCCAAATATTGTGCAAATGTTTTCTTCCATGAAGTTAATTACCTCTTATGTCTTGTAATGTTTGGTGGCAATAACTTCACTCCACCTTGTACAGAAGTCAATAGAAGTAAGGATAAATTTGTGTCCATCAAAATAATTGGGGTTGATCACCCCTACAAAGTCCAACCCCCATTGTGCAAAATATTTGTCAACTATCATAGGTTACAAAGGCAAGGCTGCCTTTGGCTCTTTTGTGTTGAATATCTAGCCTGCATGACACTCCCTCACATGCTTGTATCTTTGAAGAGGGTAGGCCAACAATACCCATCTCTAAGGATCTTGTGAGTTGTGGTTCTTCTCGAAGGGTGTCCACTTCTTAACTTCTTATGAAAGGTAGTCATGATCTAAGTTACTTCTTCTTTGGATACACATCTTAAATAAATTCCCTCAAAGTTCCTTCTATATAAGACTCCATTCTTGATGAGGTAATGAGCTACTTTGACCCTCAAAGCTCTCCTTTGATCTCTTGTAAGTCCTTGGGAACAAACACCATTGATAAGTAAGTGGATGATAGAGTCATACCCCTCATTAGGTTGGAAGTTTTATTGGTCAACTTACATGACATAGAGCTTGGGGGTTACATTGGCAATCATTTGACCTAAACCTTGGCAATCTTCATTTCAATATCATACTCTTGCAAAACTAACATCCATTTGCCTCTCCTTTCTCCAAGCTCATTTTGTCTCAGCATAAGCTTTGTAGTTGGGTTTGGCAAGATATTATGCACCTTGTTCTTGAGGATGTAATGCGTAAATTTCTTAAATACTTTCACCAATGCATAAGCTTGCTTATTAATCATAAAATAATTCACTTCAGCATTCTTGAAATTGGTGCTAATGAAAGCTATGGGATGATCATTCCCATCAACTTTTTGAGTTAGCACTATAACCATAGTATGCTCAGAAGCAAATGAATATAGATATAAATCCTTTGAGAATTCAAGACTTATGAGGACTAAGCTTCAGTGATTACCTTCTTAATATCAACAAAATCCTTCTTTGATTCATCATTTCAAGAGATCTTGGCATCCTTCTTCAGCATGTCATTTAAAGGCTTGATAATTTTAGTAAATCCTAAGATGAACTTTCTTAAAAAGTTAATTCTCCCAAAGAATGACTTAAGATATTTTCTACTATTAGGCAACTTAATTTTGGAGATGGCCTCCACTTTTTCAAGATCTATGGAGATCCCTTGCTTGGTGATAACATGGCCTAGTCATTTCCCCTCTGTGACACAAAATATACTCTTCTTTGGGTTGAGTAAAATGCCATATATTCTACACCTTTCAAACACTTATTACAAGTGGATGAAGTGATCCTATTTGTTCTTTGAGAAAACTATCAAATCATCCATATAAATGATGATACATTTGCCTACTAGACCTTGGAAAGCATGGTTCATGTCACTTTGAAATGTTGCTCTTACAATGATAAGCCTAAAGGGTATCCTCTTATATGCATAGGTTCCCCACTTGGTCATGAAATCTATCTTCATCCTATCCTCTTTATCAACTAGCACTTGGTTATACCCTGAGAGTCTATCCAAGAAGGACATCATAGCTGACCCTAAAATAGCTTGTATGACTTGGTATAAATAAGGTAGAGGATAATTGTCCTTTTCAAAAGCTTTGTTCAAGTTCCTAATGTCAATGCATAATCTAATTTACCCATTATTCTTTCTTACTAGGACCAATTTTTCAACCCAAGTGGAGTGTCTGATAGGAAAGATAATCCATTCATCTAATAGTTTCTTGACATCTTTATAGATTATAAGCTCTAAGATAGGATTAACTAGCCTTTATTTTTATCTAAAAGGATTGTAGTTTTCTTTGAGAGGTATTGTATTAATTATTACCCTTGGGTCAAATATCTCCAGGTCTTCATAAGACCAAGTAATGATATATTTATACTTTGTGAGCAATTATCTTGCTTTATTATTATCCATTTCAGTGCATGCTTTCCCTATGTTGATTGGTTGAGGTTGGTATTGTGGATCAAGATCAACTAGCTGGTAGTCTTTTCCACTCACTTTAGGTACCTTAGGTACCTCCATAAGCTTATCATGATCAAACAACCTCTATAAAGAGATTGTCCCTTTAAGTATCTTATTATGACTGAGCTAGATGATCTTACCATTATGCTCCTTTTCAAAAGAGCTTTGACCCACTTCATCAATGATATGGGCTTCAAAGGCCCCAAAGTTGGTCAAGAAATTAATGATCTACTAAATATCATTGAAAATTTTTAAGTGATTGATGTTATCAAGGACTGATGGGTAAGGTACCAACTCAATGTTGAAGTCAAGGGAATCTTGATTTAGCATGAGGTTGGCTATAGCAAAAGAAAGCTCATCAGCAACCTTGTTTTCTTCCCCTAGAATAGATAAGATGTTAAAGGCATCTAAATATTCAATAAAATCCCATACCCTAAACTTATACCTCTTTAAGTAAGATAGCTTTCACTGGTATTTACTCTTCACTTGATTGATCACAAGTTCAGAGTCTCCATAGACTAGAAGTTCTTTGAATTTGTGCTTGATGGCAAGCTATAGTCCAAGAATAAGAGCTTCATACTTGGCTAAGTTATTATTGTAAGGAAATTTCAACCTATAAGATGCATGGTAGTGTTTGTTTTTAGGGTCTACTAACACAATGCCAAATTTTGATCCTAGTTTGCATCTAGCTCTATCAACATGTAACTTCCATAATCTAGGCATTAGAGGAGGTATTTTAGAATTTAGATTTTGTGCAATTTCTAAGGTGAAGATTCCAAGATCATAATCAAGGAAGTTTACCCTTTCATTAACTACATTATATTTTGTTATCATATGTTTCATTCTTAGCTCCCTCTCAACTCTTATCTGATTAGGGACACCCTTCCATCATAACCACAAATGAGAATACTCAGTGGACATGTATCCATTCAAATATTTGGTCCATTCCCTACATAGAAGTAACCCATAAGCACTAGGGATGTCTACTACTATAATGTCAATAAACTATTGAACTCTTGGTTCACTTACCAATTAAATATGCACATTAAGCATCTCTCTAATGACTTTGACTTTTGATTTATCTAGTTGTGTGACTACTAGGTCTGACTTGATTAGATTCAATCTTAGTTACTCATAAATTACAACTGGCATAATATTAGTTGAAGCTCTTGAATCTAGTGGCCAATTATTGACATTCTTACCAAACACTAACTTTGAGAAGAAAGGGTGGAGACTCTACTTTTACACTTTCATAGTTACATTAGTAGTATCATTTTTGGTGGCTTTCTAGGCTTCTTAGACAAGGATTCCAAGAGAAGGTCTCTTTGCTTAGTTATCTATGTCAGTTCATGTACAGTGATATTTTCCTTTGTTTTCTTCATGTCCTCAACATTATTTTATCTAGTCTTATTGAAAGGTTTAGCCAAAGGATTAGAAGAACTACCTTTGGGTGGCTCAGGATCATTCTTCAAAGATGTATTTGGAGGAGTCCCATAGTTATTAGGAGAACTATAAGTAGTTAATGAATATATTTTCTCCCTATTCATTAGAGGATAAGTCTTTAGGAACTATTTAAATGCTTTGATTTTTTCAAGAATATTGTCAGCCTCATTATCTTCTTGAAAAGGAAATTAGAAGGTCTCCACCATGTGTACTTGATCTTGTGCTTTAGATTCAGAAGTACTATCAGTATTGTCCTTATCTAGGATAACCCTAAAGGTGTCAATCTCTTCATAGAAGGCTTCAAAAGCTTTACATAATTTAATATAATCTATCTCACCATGCTTATAAGTGGCATGCACTCTACAATAATTAGGCAGGGTAATATTTATGAGATTGTTGTCCATAGTCTTATTGCCAGATGAAGAAGGCTCATTGGATTTGTTTATGTTAAATAAGCTATCATTATAGAATCAATTTCTAGGTATATTAAAATTTTAGAAGGTGAATTTCCTTCTAGATCTGTCATTAGCATTACCAACTTTCTTTTGTAATTGTAAGAAGTCTATGCTAAGCTTCTAGACCATCTAGAGTATGGACTCATTTTCATTCTTTAAAGCTTAAAAATCTTGAGCTTGACTATTTTTAGTAGTTCTGATTAGTATTGGAGCCTTTTGACCATTTTTTTTTAAGATCTATTAGTAGTTTGTTGACTTAGGAAACCTAAGTTCTGATTGGGAGCAACATGACTAGTAGGTAAGATAGTTAGGGCTAGTATTTGATTTAGAGCTAGAGCATTCTGATTATTAGCTGGGAAAAGGTTCAAGGCTAGTATCTATGGGTTGATATTTAGAATTGAGTATCCCATTTACCATTAAGGCTACATTTGGTCACTAATGACCACTAATTTTGAATAAGCTTGAGCTAATGTGGTAATAACTAGGATAGTTCTCTTAATAAACATAAAAGTCATAGGATCCACAACATCTTTGTAGATCTCTAAGGCCAAACGTTCATTAGGCTTGTAAATATCTATGGTTATGTTGAAAATCTTTTGAAATCAAGCATTTAAATACCTAATAGGGTCACTTTCATCTCTCTTGATGGTAGTAAACTGATAATATATGACATAAGGGTTAATGATCTTCCCAAATTGATTAATAAAGATGGTGTCAAAGTTATTCTAAGAAGTGATATAGTCATCAGGTAGGTTTAAGAACCACTCATAGGCAAAATATTTGAAGGTAAAAGGGAATAACCTACAAGCTACATCATCATGAATGACATTTAAGATCCTTAAAGTAACTTTAAAGGACTTGACATGTTCCTTAGAAGTGACCATACCAGTTGGACTAAAAATAGGCAAATATTTCTCAGGATTTCTTGGAAAATCATGAACTATACCTGGAACATTGATAGAACTTCTAATCCAATCCATATCTAGTCAAAGTTTGAATGTAGGGACTCCTTGTAGGGTCAAAGATGGCTAAGATTTTGAACTTCTATGCCTTTTTTAATCCTTTCTAGCCTATCAGTGTGTCTCAAGCTCAAGTAGAGGTTATTTGGTTTTTTAATGAGATCTAGTCCTAATTTTGGGTAATTTTAGCTTGATAACTAAGAATCCTACTTTGAAATATGGTGTAACACATTAATTCCCATAAAATACAACAAATGACATGTACACTAAGCTTATTTTCTAAAGAATTACTAATGAAATGATGGACACTGATCTTTGACTAAATTATCTCAAAGATATGTTTGATCATGCAAAGATGACCATATTTTACATCATTTTGAATAATTAGACTCAAATTTCACAAGATAACATCAATATTTAATCAAAATAAAGCTGTTGTAACCTCAAACATCAAGAATTCTCAATTTTAAAGCTATTTTTTACCAAAATTGAACCAGCCTTTACAAAAAACCAAGATATTTACCTTACTAAGATAAAATGTGAGCAAGAAAACACTTACATAGAAAATATCTATATAAAGGATGTTAATATATTCTAATCTTAACCAAAAAAAACAATAATACTTGCAAAGAAGGCCCTCCTTCTAGCACCAATGGGAACCACCTCTTGTTGATGCTTCCAATTGCTCCATAGAGTGTTCCTTAGTGTTGATTAACACTTCTCATTTTAGGATTACAAGAATCCAAGGCATGAGTTGTAGTTTGTGACAAGTAGTGTGTCTGTGGTGGAATAATTGGCAAAGTAGGAGAGTTTCCCACAAAATTTGTTTGATGTGGTGTTTGGGAGCTATTAGGGTCTAAGTCTTTACAATCTTGTAGTCTTCCTAGTTAAGATTTATAACTCTAAGTTAATCTAAGTGGATATTTACAATGATATTTAAAATAAAGTGAGCATTGATAAAAAATAAATAAAAGGTAGGGTAAGGCAGATAAGAAACATGATTGTAAGAATTAGTCTCAAACATAATGATAAAATTATATTCAATATGAGCATACATTTAACCAATCAATGATGTAACATAGCATAAGCCCAAGCTTCACCAAAAATTAGGAAAGATTCAAAGGAAAATATAAATATCACGAGTAAAATTCAAGATTACATAAATATTTTGTTATGTTAATCTAAATTTCATAAGAACATTCAAATGCAGAGTAAATAAAATGAAGTAAACATAGAATCCTTCAACTAGTCTAGAACATAACAAACTAGAAACATCATGAACATGAAATATAGCTCATCTATCTAAGAACCATTCAAACCTAAGACATCCACCTACAATTGAGAGAAAGAAAAAAAAATATAATACAACACCTGACAATCTTTATAGAATTCCAATTGTATTAATTAATCTAGTATAAAACTACTCAAAATCCCTCCCTTTACAAATGGCAACACTTGTTTATTTATAGAAGACATAGGTAGTGTATAGGTCATCCTTCTTTCAAAATTTTTGAAAGAGGTAAGGATAGTTGTCCTTTTACAAATAACTCTATAGTACATATGGCCATTAAGCACCTATTATATCAAAAGACTAATATATGCTAACAAACTAGCATATATAGTTTACAAAATAATAATCTTGACTTTGCTCTTGGGCTGGTGGGCCCCCTTGATCACTTAGGCTAAAGGAAGTCTTTCACCCTAGTTTATTGTTATTTGATTAACTCAAAATCCACTATGAGCATCATTAGACTCTCTTTTTCCTATTCAACCAATGCATCATATTCTTTGTTACTTTTGATGGTGACCTCTTGTAAGCACCTTGCTTCTACTATATAATCTCCTATGGAAAAGATGACATTAAGGACCTTTGACTTATCTTTATTGGATTGACCTTGGTTTTCATCCTTGATTCCTTGGATGAAGGCTTGAACTCTTTTCTATAATTCTATGTCATGCATTAGGCCAGTGGTAGTAGGTTGAAAAGGGGTCACCAACAAGGTTCTTAGTAACTTCTCAATTCTATTCACCAAGTCCTTATCTTCCTCCATGAAGTCATTGGTCTTGTTATACCATGAAATTAATTCATATATTTGATCCACTAGGATCCTTGAATGGCATTCAATTGCCTTTATTTAATGATCTTGAAATCTAGGGGTTGCTTGGTGATGTGTACTTTGATCAACTCTATCACCTAGTCTTTGGTTTTTTGCCATTATTGTATCAATGTTTGTGCCTTCTTAGCCTAAAGTTCCAAGGTATTAAGCCTAATTTTGATGGCCTTTAATCATTCAAAGTAATTTAGGAGGTACTTATTTAACATATTCAACAAGTCCTGTAAAATTGATAGTGAGACTTGTGCCTCTAAGTCTTTCTTCTCTTTCTCCAAGTTCAAGATTCTTTTTTTCATTCCCTAAATTCCAACCATATCCATTGTTTACTAGGCTTCCACTAGACTTGAAATATCTTCTTGATGAATATGGAGCTCCCCTACTACTTGGCCTTAGACTAGAGTGAGTCTTTTAAATGGATCCACTCTTTGGAGAGTGACTTCTTCAGTTCCAATAGTTAATTTCTCTGTAACCTTCTCTAGTGTAACTATATATAGGTCAAATTTTACCTTGGGCTCTAATTATAAAATATTTTAAGCCTTTGGTGTTTTGAGACTAGCCCCACTTGATTGCCTTGATTCTTCTATTTTCTCACTACTCTCCATAGAAACCTCAATCATTCTCCTCTCTTATTACTCTTTCATGATCTCTAAGATCCAAGGCTAGAATTCATCATTGACTTTAACATTGGGAGTGCTAGTCAAATCCCATGAATGCATCTGAGAGGGTATCTTTTGGAACTTCCCATAGATGAATTAGTTAAGGATGACAAGTCCATGTATGGGAAATTCATCACTAAACAAGTTCACCTCACTCATTAGGTGAATCCACTTGGATCTTTTGGAGGCTCTAGGCACCAAATCCATATCCATCTCCCTCTTTCTTTTGGTCATAGGGACTAAATATAAGGTAAATCATTTTCCTTTATCTATCTCTTCAGCTTGAGGACCTTCAATTAGTGCAACCTCAACTATGGCTCCTTCATCTTCATCTCCTTCCTTGTCTGACTTGTATTTATCTTTAAGTTCCTTGAAGCACTCTTCAACAATTTCATAAGGTTCCAAGACAACCATATCAATGTATTCCATAGGGGAAGGGGGTCTTTTAGGTAGAGCTAAGGTAGAGGGTCCCTCTCCTGGCCTATGTTCCATCTTTTATTCACTAGGTCCTTTAAATTTTGGGCACTTGATACTGAGGTAGTTACTATTACTAAGGTGGACCTTAAGGCACTTGTGGTGGACCCAAAGTAGAAGGTAAAAGTGGTATGGCAAGGGATTCATTTGTCATATTTCTCCTTATGGTTTTTCTTCCCTCAAGAATTTGTGTTCTAATTTGAATCCATGCCCCTTAAACTTAGTCAACACTTCCACAAAGATGGATACCTTTGTGTATAAGTGGTTATATGGACCCAATTGATGTTCATAAGGTACCTTATGTAGTTATTTATATTATATATGGGAGAACACATTGCCCTTTGGATCCCATGTCTTGAGATCATCTAACTAAAAGTAGAATGTCTCTCTATTCCTTGCTAAGATCTCCAGTTACTTCCATCCATAAATCATTGTCTTCCAAATTAGATATGGAAAGGGATGTAGGATTAATTTCTTCTTATCTCTACATACTTGGTCCATACCATGAAGGATTTGATGATCTATCTCCTACTCAGCTAGTTTGATTGGGGCATGCACTAGTAGCCTATAGGGTTGAGTCTAGAAACATTCAATTTTGATGACTATACAATCAAGATAGATCCATATGTCACCAATGGGATCTAAAAATTACCTAATGAGGGGGTGAACCCTGGGCATTGGACTTCCAATAATTATCCTAACTAGAGTGGGATATATGTAATCACAAATAAATTACGTGTGGTCCCTATAGTTGAATATGTGCAATTTAGAGTAATGGTGAGAAATGGTAATCTTGTTATGAAGGGACCAATTACTGATGGTAGGGAAGTAGGTTGAGGCCATGAAGGTGTCTAAAAAGTAAGACATCATTATGAACAACTGGCTTGTCTTCCTTTTAATTCCTTTAAACTATCTCCCTAGATGTATACTTATCATTTCTATACTAGGTGGAGTCAGATTCTCTTCTATCATGAAATAGACATAGGAGACCCACTTGGGGTCAACATAGGATGTGATTACTACTCTAGAATCTGTATTCAACAAATTCATGATGATTCTAATCCCCTCCCTAAATTGTATAATTAGGATTTTTCCATCATGGTTTCTCACTACATGAGTTCCTCTATCCATCTATGGTTTTAAGATATTATCTAATTCATTCTTAGTGGTCCATTCCTTGATTTTAGGGAGGTCTATGTGAGTCTTGGGAATCTTATAATATCATTCAAAAGTTATTGGAGCTATATAAGCAACCATCTTTGATGTACCCTCCTTTATTATCCAGTCTCCATCTACTCTACAATTAATGAACATAGGAGATAAAATATCGATACAATGGATTACCTCTAGTTTAGTAGCTATGAGGTGAAGTCAAAACATTTGGATTTCCATGATATTTTCATGTCTCTATTTGGTGGCTATAATTCATTGTTCATTAGGAGCCAATGGTTGTAAAAGGTCTACAAATAAGATTTTTGACTAGTTCTTCATATCATTATTCAAGGCTCTTACATCTAGTTTAGTGTCTTTGTAATGTCTTCCTTCATTATCAATTGAAAAGTAAACCTCTACCTCATCTCATTGTTATTTTTTTTAATGGTCATGTTCCTCCAACTGGTTAATTTCCCTTAGAATGCATGACCTTGTTAAGTGTTTTTAGCTCTTCTCAAGGTGATTTTTAGATCTTTTGAATGTAATTATGATTCAATTGGGAAAGAATTAGGGATTTATGTTGGAAAAGTAGGTTTTTTCATAAATTTAATGGTAGAGGTGGTGAATTAATAAATTTTCTCATGTTACTCTCATGAAAGTCCTTTTAGAAGCTAGTCGTTAGTCTTTAAAAGTTTCCTTCATTTTGCATTATTGGATTGGATTTACGAGCGAGCATGTTCCATTGATATCAATCCATGAAGTCTTTTTTGATTGGTCACCTTCATTATGATTTATCCTCATTGAAAATTCTTCAGCCATTTTGCACCATTGGATCAAATCCTATGATGAAGCATGGACCATCAAATCTACAAAGATGCACATGAGTTAATAAGCTTTGAGCTTAATAAAAACTTAGGTAAATAGTATTCTACTAAGTTTTCACGTTAAAAAATGAAAGGGGCCTCTTAAAGGGTCAATAAATGCATCCCTTCACTAGGTTAAAAGTTTATACTATGTTAAATTTGATGTCCTCATGAATATCAAATGATTGGCACGAGGCTGTCAAATTTAATCTCATCTAATGTAATTAAAGGGCTTAAGCTTAATCCTTGTGGTCATGTTGTGTTGAATGACACATTTTTATTTTAGATAAAATCATGCTCCTTGGGCCATATGTCCAAATATTTGGGCTATTTGATCCCTTATGTCCTTTCTTGATTGGTTACTTGTACTTTGATTAGGTTGAAAGCCTTCATCCACTTCACACCATCAGATCAAATCCTACGATGAAGCATGGACCATCATATCTATGATCCATGTACTCATCAATGATTGGTCCTTACAAAGAGAAAATGTTAGGGTTATGCATAAAATAAGGAACCTAGAATGACTTCATGTATTTTCCCTTAAATATTTTCTAAAGGGTCACTTTCTTGGGAAAGTATCTTAACCAATTCTTTCATAGGGTAGGTTTCAAAAAAATTTAAGGGTTGATTTATTTCAAATAAAATGCCTACAAGAAATAGTGCCCAAAATAATTTCTCCAATGAGTACTTTCTCAAGAAAGTGGACTGAGACAAATTTTCTAAAGGGATACTTCAAGAAACTCTAAAGGGTCACTTCAAGAAAGTGCCTTAAAATCAATATTTCAAAGGGTACTTTGGTGTTTAGGTGGGCCCATTTACTTGTATTTGATTCACACCATCTGATTAGATCTATGAGATAGCAAGAGCCATTAGATCTACAAAGATGCACAAAGTTTAAATCAATAATAAGCCATCAAGCTTTGAGAGGAAGGTAACTGATAAAGAAGACACCAAAGTAGGAGGGGTTAAGAAACCCAAAAAAGTAAAGGTGCAATGAAAACCTGACTAGGTCTAGATACTTATAAACTTCATAAGCTGAGTTGTTTGGGAAACTTGAATAAGTCTTCCCTCCAACTTTTAAATTCAAAAGTTAGGGTTTTCTTCATAAAATACCTATCCTTCTTTATTGGACGTATAATTACATCTTCAAATACAAAACATTAGTAAATTTAGTCCAAAAAAACATAATTATTATCATTAAGCATATATAAAGCATATCCATTTCAAGTGGATGATCTTCAAATTCACAAAAAGATATTCTCTTCAAGAAAGCTTTCAAGGTTCAGATATTTTTAAACATTCATAAGTGTCCCCCATTTGTAAAATCAAGAAAGTGGGGGAGGGGGGGGTATGTTGATCCAAAAACATTTAAAAATAATTTCCAACCATGTATGTATTAGTTTTGTTAAATTTTGTAGTAATTATGTTAAAATCCATAGCAACCTACTAAAATTCATAGAAAGCCAAATGAAATCCATAGCAAGCCTAGTGAAATCCATATCTAGTTGATATAATCCATAGCTAGTCTAATGTAATCCATAGTTGGTCTATAGAAAGCCTGTTGTAATCCATAGTTGCTATAGTAAGCCTGTTGTAATTCAGAGCTATTGTGGGATTCTATAGTAAGCCTATCAGAGTCCATATCTTGATTAGAACATTGGATCTTGTTGTAAAATACTTAAACATGGTTACTCTTCATACTTTGAATCATTCTTAGCATATTATGAACTGTATATACACTCATTGATATCTTTTCCCCAATAATCATTAGAAATATCTAACAAATAGAAAACAATGAATTCTAAATACATAGTCACAATATATACTTGTTATTTTATTTTAAATAAACCATAAGTTTTAAAACTACATTTAGATCTAATTCATATGCAAGAAAGAGGATGTTATTTTATGGATACAATGAGCCATTTTATGGACTCATCAGTTTGTCAAATTTTAGATCTTGTGAAGGATCTCAGATGCTTATTTTTTTATCCTTCATGGGTGCCATTGTATGACTATAACAGCCTTGAGAAATCTTAAATTTCATTTTTTGACTCAAAATTTTAATCTTGATTTTTTTGGCATAATCAGGGCAATTCAAGGTGATTCCCAAAGTTTCAAGTTATTTGGTTGTTTGTACATGTTACTATGATGTTCAAAAATATACCTAAGTGACATTACTCTAAAGGAATGGGTTATTAGTAAGGGTAAAGCTATATAGTTTGAATAATTATTTTATTTAAATCCTAAATTCTCATGCAATGTTGGTAGCCCCCACCTTTATTTAAAATTTTGTAGTGTGTTAAAAACTTTAATTTATATTTTTAATTTTTGAAATTTACATGCAAATATATATAGTGATGTAACTAGTCAATCCCTAGGTTTTAGCACCTTAAAGACACATCTATATGGTAAATTTTATGTTTTATAACATTTTATTATATTTTTTACAACATTTTTAATAATAGTGTCTAGGTGGTTATTTTGAGTGTGACTCTTTCAACACCTAATTAGTGTATATCTATTTCATTTTTTTGTATTATTTAACATCTAAATTGTGAAATTAATCATAGTTACATGTGTAATTTACTTTATTTTGGAAAATAGTTTGAAATTTTTTTAAAAAAAGGTTAATTTGATAAATTGTTCTTATATTAGTGTATTTTTATGACACTTGTGACACCCTATTTTGGCACAAATTTTCTTAATTTTCTTACTTTTTCTAGTATTAAATTGAACAATTATTGTGTGTTTACACTTTAAATTTGTTTTACTATTAAATAAAGTTAAAATTCACACTAAAAAGGATTCATTTTAAGCATTTGATTACTATCCTATTTAAAGACAAGTTATGGCTTTGCATCATTTTCCCTTAGATATATCATCAATTCTTAAAGTAAATAACATTAATATATGGAAAATTCATGTGAAAGTTGAATTTATGGCCTAAAAGTTTTATAATAGTGTCATTAGGACTAAAAACTCTCCTACTAGATGACATGTGAACCTTGATCTCACCAATGTATTTCAACAGAAATAATAAGAAACTATGTCCATTATCTTGTGAAGTGTTAAGGATGAGTTATGTTAAGGTTAACATACCCCCATTTTTTGAAAAATGAGGACCCTTGTTCAATTTTAAAAATTGTGCTAAATTGACATTCAAATTGAATAGAGTGCATTATTTGAATATCATGGTTCTCATCTAGCTTAATTAACATATTTGAATATAATATTCATTTGACTTTATCTAATGTTACTAACTTTTGATTCTTGTGTTTCCATGTTATAGGTTTAATGGAGTTTCATTTGAATGAAAAATGTTTAGGGTTCTACGCTTTAATGATAATATGACTCTTTTAACCCTTTATCTTTAATTAATTAATTGGAACCATGTTTAAATAAGTGTTAAAAACCTTATTCTAAATGTTTTAGCCTAAGTTACTTTTAAAATGGATTCAAATTTTTGTGAGATTCATATTTATGTAGGGACATTTTATTATATCTTAGACCTAGTTTAAATTTTATCCTAAGTTTTAATCGTGTTTATTAATACATATAAAACCTTAGTCTATAATTTATCCTAATTCTCTATATATCCAAATCCTTACTTTGCTAATTTCATTATTCAGAAGAGTGAATTAAATGATAAATTTCCAAGTGGCAAAATATCAGGAGCTTGAAGTAAAGATCAATGATCTACAAGAAAAGCTAGAGTCAGTAATTCAAACCTAAAGATTGATGGTACATGTTAATAGTGTAATGGAGATTTGATGATGAGCATGGAATCAACATGTTAAAGTCCTTTAATATCAAAAAAGAGAATGATAAGTGTCATAATTTTGGATACATATCAAAGACCTAATAGTGAGCATAGGTCAACAAGTCAAGGATATTGAGAAGAAATGTGAGAGTGACAAGTGTCACAATATCAATGAGTAATCAAGAAGATCAATGGATTGCACTTTATCTTAAAAATAAGTAGATTGACAAAGTGTGTTTAATCCCATAGAAGGATTATTAATGGCCCACATTTGATCATACATTCAAGATCAATGATATGAGTGGATTCAATAATTTAAAGAGCCCAGATTGAACATGATGTTGTCACATGGTGCAAGAGCATTCAAGAAATAAATACTATTTTCAAGGTACATAGAGAGCCCATGGAGCTTCCAAGTGTCACACTCTCGTAAGCTCAAGAGGAAGATCAATGACATGTAATGAAGTCAAGGTTAGAGGAATTCTTAATAGATCAAAGGTATAGATTAGATCAAGCTTCAAGATTGCACAAGGTAATGACACATGTTCAAAATTGACAAATGGTCATAAAAGTAAATAAATGAGCAGCATGATATAGTAGTGCCACATAAGCAGAACATGTCATATTGGGATATCTTGTGAACCTAATCATGTGGAAGGTATAATGTGAAATCCAAATTCAATCTAAGCCACCAAATTACATACTTTGAACCCACTTACCACCATTAGATCTTTGTGTAAACCTATGAAAATCCTTAAAGTGTATAGATAACCTTAATTTGCCCCTACATTCACTAGTTTGAGCTTGAAGAGTTGGATTATTATTTGCAAAGGGATAATTTGATTGAAATTATATAAATGGTGACTCATAAACATGTTTCAAAATAAAAAGTTGAGCTATATTTGACATCAAATGCCAAAGGATGAGTGTTTGAAGATATGGAATTTGTAACTTCTTCTTTGAACATAAGGGATAGCAATTATTCCAAATTATTCTAGATAATTGAAAACTAGCCAATTATCACCAAAGAAGAATAAAATATCCTCCCAACAAAGAGATTTTATGATGACATTATGGCCATCTAAATGACTGGACTTCACTATATAGGTCCCAAACTAGAGGTACTTCATTGCATTGATGTTCTTGGTCGCATTTTCAAAGAAGCTAAGACAAATAAGGGTATGTTGATTAATGAACATAGTCTAAATAAAATTGATTACATATCCCCAATAACATTTTAGTATTAATACAAATTACCCAAGACCCATATTCACCTAACCTGCATAAATTCTTGGGCAAATAAACACAATATGATGAACACCCTAGCTAGGTGGTTAGAATTTGGTAACCAATTTATTATGGATCTTGTTAAGAACATCTCTATCAGCTAGTTTAGACCTAGAGTTAGGATGCTAATGACAATGCTGAATAATTTTATGGGTGTGTAACTACAACATATGTAGATCTAATGTGGGTACCCATGGTGTAATTCATCATTGAAAAAGTAATGGTTCCTTTATTAGGCGAGATAATCATCATCTCCATAATTATACATATATATGATTCAAGAATAAGAAGAGGACTTAGTTTTATATGATGTCCTATCTACTATATTCCATGTGTGCAACCACAAAGATTCCCAATTAGAGAGAATGGTCTCCAAATGGTACTCAGACTATTTTTTGATACTATTCCAATTTCACATCTACAAATATAGAGATCACATCTAGTTTATTTGTGATTATGTCTACCTTACATTAAGTGAAGATATAATTAGTATTCATATGGAGAGAGTTAGCACTTTGATCAAGAAATCTATTGAAATAATAGGGGACATATGGTTTTATCTAGATTGCACTATCATAAGGATTAAAGGAACTCAACATGCCCCTCTCAAATTGCTAATCCATGTACCTGATAAATTAGCAAAACTAAGAGGTGGCATACCATCTCTTTAATGGGATAGATGGATTTTTTAAAACTAAGAGGAAGGGACTCTTACACAGCTTTCCAATGACAATTGGTAATACTATCTTTAGGTATTAGGACCATATTGAGGCTACATCAAAGCATAGATTGTCTTTTAACCTACAAGATGGATGATCTTAAATAGTGGGACCCTTATGAAAGGGTTAAGGAAAATTTTAAGCTCAAAGCTATCTTGAATGTGCCATATGAGCATGAGCTTGGTGCCTTTGATTTTATATATAACAAGGCATCCTTATATTTTCAAGTGACTAGAAGACTGAAGGAACACACATTAAGACCTGAGTCTAGATTGAATAGGGACCAAAAAATGGGGGATAGGTGGAAATTAGGCCCAAGGTAGTATCATTTGATCAATGTTGGTTCTTATAAGATTCCCTCAGCCTAGACACAAGTAAAGCATGGGCCTAAGGAGAGAAGACCAAATGAAATTACTTCAAGTCCATCATCTCCTGAATCTTCTAAGACAATAGGGCAAGAGTTATCTCAAGAAGAGGTACATAGGATAGTATTGGACCCCTATGAATCCATTAAAGAAGAACTTAAGATGTTATCTATGACTTATGAGATAGATTCAGATGAAGAAGCAAAGGTTGAATAAATCAAATAGGATAGAGGAAAGTCCTTGGACTTGATGGTTATTGACACCCCTAAAAGGAAAGTTGAGATGGCCATTATTCCAAAGGCAAAGAAACCAAACGTAACTATAACACCATGTTTGAGTGAATTCAACTTGTTTAGTGAAAAAAACATATTATATGGTTCACCTATCCTTGAATGGTTCATTTATGAACCAATTTTAGAAAAGCATCCCATTATTAATCATCCATGGTTTATGATGAAGGCTACTAACATCCCAATATAGAAAGAATTGAAGCCATGTATCATTAATTTAAAAGAAGAAGAGGCAAGGAGATTGGATACTCTAAGTCAGTCATCCCAATCATAATTATAAATCCTAGTTCCACATGTGACCCAATCTTTAGTTAGGGTCAGCTTTGATCTAGGTATTATTGGTTTGTAAAGGGCGAGTAAGAAAATAGTCATGCAAGGTGGTGAAGAGATTACATATCAAAAGGTTAAAACCTTGGCTAATTTGACCTAGGAGAAGGGATAGAGACTTGGTGAGGATCTAATATTTGAGGAAGATATACTGGAACTAAAGAAAAATAATAATAGTTGTAAGCTACTATCAAAGGCCTAAAGTAGCAGAAGAAGATCTTAGAGGCTTAGTCTATCTTAATAGTGCCAATGGATATTGTCAACAAGTTTGAGGGAATTATCTATGATAAATTAGGTTCCTTGAAAATTATAAGGTCTAAGATGGATATAGTGAACATGCAACATTTTAGGGCTATGAGCCAAATAAATCAATGGCAGACTTTAAGAAATAAGGTAAGGGAATTGATTAATATATTGATAGAGGACCAAATTCCTAATTTAAAAATAGTTAGACTAGCCCATTTAAATATGGATATGGTAATCTTGATTGAGAAAATCAAATATTTTAACAAATGGTCTAGAGGCATGGATGATCTTTCAAAGGATTTCAAATAGTTGTAAAACTAGATGGTGCATATGTTGGGTGGCTTGATCAAAGACCTAGCCAACCTTAGTCCTATGGGTTTGATAATAGATGATGAATTCAAACTTATGGTTACTCAATTAATTTAGGAGGTGAAGATTAAAAAATAGGAAAAAATAGGGGTAGAGAATAAAAAAGTCTTGGACATGATCCTATATGTAGAAAAGAAGATTGGTGATGTTAAAAGCATCAAGGAAATAATGGGCAGAGCTGAAAAAAATTGAAACACTTGGTAGACTAAAAGAGGAATTATTCATGAAGTTTATCATTAATTTTAGATGGATTGATGAACAACATCTAGGGCAATGAATATCTTGGAGTTAAGGCAAAAGGTTATAACTTGAGGAGCTTCTCAAAGTCAATTATGTTGACTTAGAATATTTTCTTATTTAGAAACATGTACATCATTTGAAAATGGAATATTCTATTTTTTAAAATCATGTGCATCTTGTAACACACATTACTTATGGGTCAGTCCACTTGAAAAATGTCATTATTTATAGAATGTTGTAAAATGATAGTTGTCCTTGACACTTTTGCAATTATCATTTGATATGACTAATTCACATAATTTAAAGTCTTCAATAAAAGGGGTATTGTCATTTGTAAATATTAGAGGGAGTTTTAGAAAAAATAATAATTTATAAATTTGAAGAAAACTAACACAAGCAAGGGAATTTTTCAAGGATTATCTCATATTTATTTATATATTTTGTTATCATGGTTACTTCCTTAACTAACTAGTTTGATGTTTAGATGTAAATAGCTTTTATGGATTCTAGATATGCATATTTGAATGCAGAGTTGTCAATTTTTTATTATGATAGATTTATTGAAAGATCTTAGATTCATTTCATTTTCCTTGATTTTATTGTAGATGTGCTAATGTAATTTTCTTATAGAAGTAAATCTTTAAATTGAATCTGGTTTCTTATTTACATTGTTTCAATTATCCTTAGACATTTGCCTAGTATATGATAGGATCTATGTTGTTGTCTATTTCATGCCATAAATTAGTTTGAGTGCATGTTTGGATGAAATTTGAGCTTTGTCATAATGTCTATATTGAATATCAACAATATATTTCTTCTCTTCCATACCCTTCCTCTTACTCATTTTTTTAATCAAATCACTGTAGTTTAATTTTCATTGTACTTAGTTTAGATTAGACTTTAGATTTTAAGTTTTGATCATAACTCATTATACTTAGTTTATATTACTATCATCTTTCACAAGCAAGATTTAAGACCATGATTACTCCCAATATAAATTTATATTATCATTTTGTGAAATAGTTAATTTCTTTGCCACTATTCCACCAAAGATCTTAAGAAGATCACAACCAGTTACTCATGTAATAGATTTTTTGAATCTAGAAATGAGAAGTGTTTTAAACACTTTGTAAACCCTATGATACACTTTCAAGAATTAATAGGTGTCATTTCACTAGCGCTAGAAGGAGGGCCTTAAGCTAAAGATTTGTGAATTTGAAGTATCTTTGCTAATTTTAGTAAATTTTGTTCAAAGATTAGTTGATTCTTTGCATATTTGTGTTTAAGATTTAATTGTGTAAATATCACTGATATTCATGGTTTTAGACCAATATTGAGGATTATTTAACTAAAGATAGCTATTCTTTGAAGATTTATGATAAATTACTACAAAGTTAGCTTAAGCTTCATAAATCTGATGTGTTTTAGGTTAGCGATAGCAATTTTGTTTAAAGATTGGTTGATTATTTGCATATTTAGGTTTATTTAAACTTAGAAGTGTAAAGATCACTCACACTCATAGGTTTGGAGGTATCTTTAAGCTAATTCAGTTAAATATAATTATTCTTTGAAATATTTATATGAATTTGTATAGAACTTGCTTAACACATAAATTTAATCATTGTTCTTTGTAAAGATAAGGTTTATATATCATATTTTGAATAGGATTCAGAGTTTATAAGATGGAATTGCCAAGAATAAGAACTAGTTCAAGGTCTAAGACAAGGCTACCTCTTCTTTCTTTGAAAGTTCATAGGAAATCAAGAAAAGATAAAGGTAAACATAGGGTTTTTAAATATTAACCTACTTCACCTATTTGTGGTGCTCTTATATTTAACCGTTATCAAGATATGACATGCTTAGGTGGATCTTCCATAAATGTGCCTATTTAGGCAAATGACTTACCTATAAATCCTTAAAAGTATTTACCTTCTTTTATTCCTATAGGTGTGGTTATTGTTAAAGAACATATCAAGTCTTTTAAATATAATTTGAGATTATTAAATATTGTTCATGAAGATGTTGCAGGTAGATTATTTACTTTTACTTTTAAAGATGTAGCATATGATTGGTTTCTTAACCTTCATGAGAATTACATTACCAGTTGGAATGATTTTAATAGTATATTCATTGATCAATTTGGAAAGATCATCATTCCTTGTGTCCTTTATCAAAAAATCATTACTATGAAGAGAGATTCAAGTGAAACTATTAGAAATTTTAATGCTAGGTTCCATAAGATGTATATCAGAACCATAGCTCCCTATAGGCCTGATGAAGATCTATATTTAGAGATTTATAAGGATGATGTATATCCCATGACTTCTATGTTCCTACAAAGATCTTTTGGAGTCATAAATACATTAGCCTTGGCTTATGCTAAAGCTATAAAAATAAGTGATCAAATACAACCCCAGGGTCAACTAGCATATGATATTCCTAATGTTAATCTTAATTTACCTACATTTAATGTCATTCCAAATGTTAATTAGAATATTCCTACTTCAAATTAAACATAAGTTTTAAACCAATTGCCTTTAAGTCATGTTCATCTTGGTCAAAACCTAGGATTCTTAAATAATACTAAAAGTGGATATCATTCACAAGATCAAAGATATATAGTGCCAATAGCTAGTAGTAGTACTCAAGTTCACCATTCAGAAGCACCTAAAAGTGAAAATGACTCCATCCTAATTATAGTTCAAAAACTTAGCACTAATTTCCTTCAATTGAAAAAATAAGTAGGTAATACTAGGGAAAGTTCCAATAGGAATTATTCTTATCAGAGTTTCAACAAACCTACAAATAGGTTTCATAATAGAAACAACAATAAAAATAATAATGAGTCATCTATAAATAAGAACAGTCCTAAAATAAACTTTTATGATGTAGCTTTAACTAAATATTGTAAAGTTTATAACACTTGAAATCATGGTGGATTAGATTACATAGAATTTTGTAATTCTTTTTAATTATTTCAAGATGAGTTAGATATATTTTAAGGTGGACATATAATGTTGTAGGTACATCTAGTTATTTAAATTCATTTAAATCCGTTGACATAACTCTTATGGTGAAGACATTTGATTTTTCATTCTAAGATGAGAATGAGCCTGAGGATAATCCAAAGGAGATTCATGATTTTCAATAGTATCTAAAGAATACTTATTCACTAAGGAATAGAGAAAAAAATAAACCTTTGATAAGTTCAACTCCATTGAATAACTTTGATACTCATCTTGATCCCACAATAGATAACAATCTAGAACCTCCAAAGGGAAGTAACTCTAGAAATAATGTTGATTCATCTATTACTTCTACTAGGATTGGATATAATATAGTTGAATATATGAATAATATTAAAGCTAATATCACTTTATATGAATTGATTAAAATTATTGAACAAAGAGACTTGTTGCTTGAGTCTTTATCTAAAAAACCTAACAAATCACAAAAGGTTGCAAATGCTAATGTAGTTATGTACAACAACAAAGTATAGGCTACACCTTTATTACTAATAATTAGAGTTTTTTGTAAAAACTTACATAATTATTTGTTAGATTCAGGTGCCTCTACAAATATCATGCCAAAAGGTATTTAAAAAAAACTTGGTTTAATCCCTATTAAGTATGATAAGAGTATTTACTCAATTAGACAAATCAAGAGTCAAAGTTATTGGTGAATTGTTGAATGTTCATATGTATCTTGCTTTAGAGCCACGGATATAACAATTTATAGATATTCAAGTGGTGGACATTCCACATGCTTATGGGATGTTGATAAGTAGAGATTGGACTAAGTCTTTAAATGGATACATGTCAACTGACTGTTCTCATATGTGGTTTCCATGGAAGAGAGATCCTAATCAAATTTGAATTGAAAGGGAACCAAAAATGAAACACACGATCATTGAATACAATGTAGCCAATAAAAGAGTCAACATGGTCAATTATGATTTAGGAGTTTACACTCTTGATACTCCTTAGGTATGTAACTCTAAATACTCTCATACTATGCCTAAAATTTGAGAGTTATATTTTGATGATGCTAAATGTAAATTTAGTTCTTGGGTAGGAATTGTTATAATCAATCCCATTGCGAAGGAATGTGATACTTATTACAAACTTTAGTTTCCTTTAACTAACAATTTGGTAGAGTATGAATCTTTAATATTAGGATTACAATTTTATATTAAAAATAAGGTCAAAGAACTACTAGTAAATGCTGATTATGAGCTAGTGGTCAATCAGGTTAGAAGTAAGTGCCAATGAAAATTGTCTTATCTTAATAAATATAAGTTCAGAGTATGGGACTTGATTAAGTACTTTGATGTCTTTAACATTGTTTCCATTCTTAGAGAAGGTAACAAACTTACTGATGAATTAGATTCATCTAAAACCAACTTTATAACAAACCAAGACTCCCAAAACCTTAGCATTGAATTAGCTCCATGTCCTTCAATTCTTGACAATGTCAACCATTTGAAAGTGTTTAATAATGACCAACAAATTATAGAGTTCATGAATAACTTAGGAGTATTTGAGTCTCACATTACTGATGAGGTCAATAAAAACTCTCTTGATGAAAACAAATTTGATGACAAGATTATTCAATTGAATGACAACAAAATTTTTAAAGGCATGATTGCCTTAGAAAGACTGTTTGATCAAAACCAACTAGCTAAAACTATCAAATTTCCCAAAGTAAATGGGAAATATTATAATGTAGTTGGCATAAGAACTCAAGGTCAACCTAAACTAGTAAAAATTTGTACAACATGCATAAATGAAGAATCTAGAAAGGATAAAGAGTTGTTGAAAAAGAACAAAGATGTTATAACATGGTCCTATGAAGACTTAAAGATTGTTGATCCTATAGTCATTACCCAAACCATTCTATTAAAAGAAACCTATAAAACTTTTAGACAAAATCAAAGACTATCCAATCCTATTTTAGATCCATAATATATAAATAGGTCAAGAAGCTATTAGATGCAAAAATATTTTTTCCTATTAGACATTCTACTTAGGTAGCTAACTTAGTACTAGTTAGAAAGAAAAATGAAGAAATTAGATTATGTATAGACTTTAAAAATTTGAACAAATATTCTAAAAAAGATAATTATATTTTACCATATCTTGACCAATTAATTCAAATTATTAGTGGTTTTGCTATGATGTCTTTTTAAGATGGGTTTTACGGTTTTAATCAAGTACTTTTCAACAAGGAGGATAGAATGAAGACTGCATTCACGATAAAGTGGGGCATTTTTGCTTACAAAAGAATAACTTTTGAACTAATAAATGTAGGAGAAACTTTTCATAGAATTATGGACCATGTCTTTCAATGTCTCATAGATAAGTGCATCATCATATATATGAATGATCTACCTATGTTTTATAAAAATAGGGAAGATCATATTATGCATTTACAACAAGTATTTGAACATTCTAAAAGGTATGGAATTTCCCTTAATCATAAGAAAATATTTTTTTGTGTTATATAAGGGAAGTTACTAGGACATGTTATAACCAAATAGGTATTTTTATAGAACCTGAGAGAGTCAATGTCATATCCAAAATAGAACCCCCTAATAGTAAAAAATAATTAAAGTCTTTCTTTGGGAAAATCATTTTTGTGAGAAAGTTCATTTCTAGTTTTGTAGAAATTATGAAGCCACTTAATGAAATGTTGAATAAGGATTCAAAGGTAATATATAATTAATAATCAATGAAATCCTTTAAGGAGATTAAATAAGTAATAGGACAAGCACTAGTGTTGATAAGTGCAAAATTTACAAAAGATTTTTATCTTTATTCTTTTGCTTCTAAACATACTATAGTTATTGTTTTAACTCAAAAAATAGATAAATATGATCACCCGGTTGCATTTATGAGCACTAATTTTAATAATGTTGAGTTAAATTATTATCTAATTGACAAATAATCATGTTCTTTAGTTAAGGCAGTTAAAAATTTTAGATATTACATTCTTAAGAATACAGTACATGCAATATTACTAGACCCTAGCACTAAACTTATGCTTAGTCAATGTGAATTGGGAGAGAGAATAGGTAAGTGAATGTATATATGCCAAGAGTATGATCTTGAAATAAATACTGCCAAGTTGCTAAGGTGTCAAGGATTAATTCAAATGATTGTTAAAATTAATCTTAAAGTGAATGTCATGTACGCTGATCAATAATAATTCTAACCAAATGATTGGTATGATGCAATTATTCATCTCCTAATTAATGGCTCTTATCCTTAAAGTATGAGAAAATATCAAAGAAGATCTTTGAGGCTCAAGGTAACACATTTCTTGATCAAGGATGGGGTATTATTCAAAAAAATTATGAAGGTATATACTTAAGATGTGTTTCAAGGGAAGAAGCAGCTGAGATATTGAGTAATTTTCATCAAAAACTTGGGAGTGGACACCCATCTATAAAAAAAAACTCACAAGATCCTAAGGTAAATATATTATTGTCCAAAAATATTCAAGGATTTTCAAAAACATGTTATAAAGTGTCATTAATGTTAGATTTTCAACACTAAGGAATCAAAATTAGCCATGTGATTAAAACCTATTTTAATTGACAAACCTTTTGCTCAATGGGGTTTGGACTTTGTAGGTGTGATGAACCCTAATTATTTAGATATACACACATTTTTTATTACTAATAATGATTACTATATAATATGGATAAATATAATAACAACTAAATAATGTAAAACTAAAGATGTAACCAAGTTCTTAGAAGAGAACATTTGCACAAGATCTGAGACACTAGTATCATTAGTTTGTGACAATGGATCAACCTTTATATTTATAAAAATTATTGAGTGGGCCTATGATAATAACATAATTATTAATTTCTCATTAAATCTTTACCCTTAAGGTAATGGAGTCTCAAAATAAACAAATAGTAACTTGATGAAAGCTATCAAAAATTATGTAGCCTAGCAACTGAGAACATGGCATAAATTGCATAAATATGCTCTTTGGGTAAATATAACTAGAGTAAATCAAGATATAAAAGCACCACCATTCCTATCATTATATTTTCAAGAGATAATATTTCCAATTACTCTTAAGCTTCCAATTTACAAGTTCATGTAGAAGTATATGAAAGAAGATCAGGAATATGCAAATTCAAGGTTGTTTGAAATCATTCAAATGGAGGATATAAGGGAAGAAGCATTTACCAAATTTAGAAAACATCAAACCATAGTCAAAATATGGTTTTATAAGCATTCAAATTTAAATATGTTGAGGTAGGGAGACCTAGTTCTCCAATGGAACAAAGCATTTGAACCAAAAGGAAAACATGGGAAATTCACTCCTTTATGGATTGGTTTTTATTAGATTGTTGAAACATTGGGAGACAACACCTTCAAACTCAAAGAATTTTAGGGAGTATATTTCACTTTGCCAACTAATTGAAAAGACCTCAAGCACTATTCTATTGTATCACATTAAGTCTTTATGGAGTAACTTTTGAGACAAGCTAGAGTTAGTGTAGGTAGGCTTAGATTAGTTTCTTTCTTGTTCTTTGTTTGTAAATAGTGTTTGTATATATTTGTTTATTTGTTGTTTATTTGGTTTGTTGTGTGTTTCCTTTTCTTTTCTTTGTTATCTTCTTTCAATAAGTATTTTTCAATAGATTTTACAAGATCCATATCCATCTTAAACGCTTAGAAGAACTTATCACATCAAGAATGCAGGTATGAACCTTAGACATTGGTTAATCATGGATCTTGAAAATTAGAGCTTGATGTTATAATTTTGAGAAATTGGTGAGGATTGATATCTAGGTTAATTATTCCTTAAAACCTTAAACCTTTTTATGATCTAACTTTTGTTCTAATAAGGATTTCATATGTCTGAGTGAATGTTTGAATTATTAGAGTTAATTCATGTTAGCACTTAAAGAATATTATTACTTGAGATAAATTTTATAACCAAAGATGATTGTTTGAATATTAAACATTTGAAAAAATCCTAAAACCTAGCTAATTCTGGTTCTCAACCTTTATTTGAGAGTTAAATATATCTAAAAAATACAAAAACAAGAGCTTTATTGAAAATTTGAAAACTTTATAATAAAATGTGATTTTGGTAACATCCATTGAGGCTATAGACATCTAGCTAGTAGTGGAGTAAGGCCTTAAGTGGAGCCAAAGGTATATTTGTCAGGGATATGGATGCCTAGCTAGAAATAGAGCAATGCCCAAGCCTTTCCTTTTCATAAAGCATGATTCATAATGAATAAATAAATATGCTATAAGTCAATGTTAGTGATTAAGGTCATGACATCTGGAATTTGTTCTCTAATCCCCATGGCAATCAGTAAATGAATCAAAGCACACACTGAACATGACTAAGTTTTGAAGTTTGAATCTAATTAGGCATTTATAAAACTTGTTTTAATCATGAATTAATCTTAATGATGATACCTGATCATGTAGAATGATTGGTATATTTATTAATTTGGACCCAGAGTATCTAAGATCTAACATTTTACAATGTTTCTCCCAAAATTTTCCATTTTTTGAGGTCAACATACCCCCATTTTTTGAAGAAAGAGGACCCTTATTCAATTTTACAAATTTTTCAATAAATTGACATTCAAATTGATCTGAGTGCATTATTTGAATATCATGGTTCTCATTTGGATTAATTAACATGTTTATATATAATATTTATTTGACTTTATCTAATGTTTCTAACATTTGATTCTTATTTTTCCATGTTACATGTTTAATGGAGTTCCATTTGAATGAACAATGTTTAGGGTTTTATGCTTTAATGATAATTTGACCCTTTTAACCCTTGGTCTTTAATTAATTAATTATATCCATGTTTAAATAAGTGTTAAAAACCTTAGTCTAAATATTTTAGCTTAAGTTATTTTTGAAATGGATTTAAATTTACATAAGATTCATATTTATGTGGGAACATTTTATTATATTCTAGACCTAGTTTAATTTTTATCCTAAGTTTGAATCATGTTTATTAATACATCTAAAACCTTAGTCTATAATTTATCCTAATTCTCTATATATATGAATCCTTACTTTTCTAATTTCATTTTTCACAAGAATGAATTAAATGATAGATTACCAAGTGGAAAAATCTTGAGATCTTGAAGTGAAGATCAATGATCCATGGGCAATGCCTGAGTTAGTAAGTCAAACTCAAATATTTATGGTATGCATTAATAGTGTAATGGAGATCTAATGATGAGCATGGAATCAAGGTGTCAAAGGCCTCTAAGATCAAATATGAGAATGACAAGTGTTATGATTTTGGATATAGATCAAAGATCTAATGGTGAGCAAAGGTCGACAAATCAAGGATACTAAGAAAAAATGTGAGAATGACAAGTGTCACAATCTTGGTGAGTAATCAAGAATATAAATGCCCCATGCTTGATCTTATTAATAAATAGATCGATGGAGTGCATTTAATCACATAGAAGGAAGATTAATGGTTCATATTTGATCATACATTCAATACCAACTATACGAGTGGATTCATCAATTCAAAGACCCCAAATCAAACATGATGATGCCATGTGGTGCAAGAGTGTTCAAGTGATGAATATTATTTAAAAGTTACATAGAAAGCTTAAGGAGCTACCAATTGACACACTCTCATAAGTTTAGGAGGAAGATCAATAGCCCGTGATGAAGTCAAGGTTAGAGGAATTATTAAGAGATCAATGGTATGAATTAGATTGAGCTTCAAGATTGCATGAAGTAATGACACATGTTTAAAAGTGACAAATAGTCACATTTAAATAAATGAGTAGCATGACATGGTAGTTATACATAGGCAAAACACATCATATTAAGAGATATTGTGGACCCGAGCACGTAAAAGGTATAAATGTGTAATCCAAATGCAATATAAACCACCAAATTGCATGCTTTAAACCTACTTACCACTGTTAGATATTTGTGCAAACCTCTGAAAAGCCCTATAATTTACACTTGAATTCACTAGTTTGAGCCTGAAGAGTTAGATTATTATCTACAAAGGGATAATTTGATTGAAATATAGAAATGAAAAATAATTAACATGTTTCAAAGCAAGAATTTGATCTATATTTGACATCAAATTCTAAAGTATGAGTTTTCAAAGACACAAAATTTGTAGTTGCTTCTTTGAACATAGGGGATAATAATTACTCTAAATTATTTTGGACAATTTAAAACCATCTAGTTATTACCAAGGAATAATAAAAGATACTCCTAGAAAAGAGAATTTATAATGACATTATGGCTATCTAGATGATTGGACTTCACTATGCAGCTACCAATCCAAAGGTACTTCATTGCATTGATATTCTTGGTCCCATTTTCAAAGTAGCTAAGATAGATAAGAGTATGTTGATTAATGAAAATAATTTTAAAAACATTTGAGTCTTAATACAAATTATCAAGCCCCAAATTGACCTAACCTCCATTAATTCATAGGAAAATCAACAAAACATGATGGACACCCTATCTAGGTTATTGTAATTTGGTAACCAAGTTATTATGGATCCTAATAAGAACATCCCTATCAGTCAATTTATACCTAGATTTAGGATGGTAATGATAATACTAAATAAGTTATATGGCTATGAAACTACAACATATGTATATCCAATGTGGGTACCCATGGTGTACTTAATCATTAAAAAAGCAATGGTTCTTCCATTAGGTGAGTTAACCAGTATCTCCCTAAGTAGATAGAAATATATAATCAAGAATAAGAAGAGGATTGAGTTTTATATGATGTCATGTCTACTATATGCCCTATGTGTAGCCATAAAGATTCCCAATTAGAGATAATGGTATCTAAATGGTAATCAGATCATTTCCCAATAGTATTCCAAATTCCACATTTATAAGTATAGAGATCACATCCAATTCATTTATGATTATGTCTGCCCTACATTAACTAAAGTTATAAGTGGTATTCCTATGGAGAGATTTATCCCTTTGATCAAGAAATATATAGAATCAATAGGGGACACATGGTTGTATCTAGATTTCATTGTCACAAGGATTAAAGGAACTCAACATGCCCCTCTCAAATTATCAATCCATGTACTTGATAAATTAGTAGAATAAGAGGTGGCCTACCAGGTCTTCAATGGGATAGATGGATTTTTTAAAACCAAGAAGAAGGGAATCTTACATAGCTTTCCAATGATAATTGGTAAGATGGTCTTTAGGTAGTGGGACCATATTTGGGTTGCATCAAAGAATAGGTTATTTTTTAACCTATAGATGGATGATATTAAACAATGGTACCCCTATGGAAGGGTTAAAGAACATTTGAAGATAAAAGGTATCATGAATGTGCCATATGAGCATGAGCCTGGTGCCTTTGATTTTATATACAATAAGGCATGCTCATAATTTGAAGTGACTAGAAGATTGAAGGAACACAATAGAAGATCAGAGTACAAATTGAATAGGGACAAGAAAATGGAGGATAGGTGGAAATTAGGCCCAAGGCAGTATCAATCAATCAATGTTAGTTCTTCTAAGCTTTCCTCAACATAGACATAAGAAAATCATGGGCTTGAGGAGAGAAGACCATATGAAATTGCTTCAAGTTCATCAACTCTTGAATCTTCCAAGATAGTAAAGCAAGAGTTACCTCAAGAGAAGGTACACATGATAGCATTAGACCCTAATGAATCCAATTAAGATGAACTTAAGATGATATCTATGAATATGAGATAGATTCTTGTGAAGAGGATAAGGTTTAAGAGATCAAACAAAATAAAGGAAAGTCCTTGGTCGTGATGGTTATTGACACCCCTAAAAAGAAAGCTGAGATGGTCACTATTCTAAAGGCAAAGAAACCAAAGTTAACTATTACACCATCTTTGAGTGAATTTAACTTTTTAGTGAGTAAAACATATTATATGGTACACATATCCTTGGGTGGTTAATTTATGAACCAAGGTTGGAAAATCTTCCCACTATTCATCATATATGGGTTATGGTTAAGGCTACTAACATCCCAATATAGTAAGAATTGAAGCCATGATCATTAGTCTAAAAAAGAAGAGGCAAGGAGATTGGATACTCCAAGTCATTTAGTCTAATAAAAATTATAAATTGTAGTTCCAAATGTGACCCAATCTTCAATTAGGTTCAAGTTTGATCCAGGTATTACTAGTTTTCAAAGGGTGACTAAGAAAATATTCATGTAAGGTGATGAAGAGAATACATATCAAAAGGTGGATCCCTTGACTAATTTGACCCAAGAGAAGGTACAAAGACCTAGTGAGGATCTAATATTTGAGGAAGATGTACTAGAACTAGCTCAAGTACAATCAAAATAGTTACAAGTTACTATCAAAGGCCTGAAGCAATAAAATAAAAAGTTAGAGGGGTAGTTTATCTTAACATTGTTAGGGGATATTGTCAACAATTTTAAGGGAATTATCTATGATACATTGGGTTCCTTAAAGATAATAATTTCTAATCTAGATATAGTGAACAAGCAACATTCCAAGGCTATGAGCCAAATAAATCAATGGAAAACTTTAAGAAATAAGGCAAAAGAATTAATTAATATATTGATAGAGAACCAAATTCCTAATTTAAAAATAGTTAGATTATCTAATTTAAATATGGCTATGGTAATCTAGATTGAGAAAATCAAAGATTTAAATAAATGGTCTAGATGTATGGATGGTCTTTCAAAGGATTTTAAATAGTTGGAAAGCTATATGGTGCATATGTTGGGTGGCTTGATCAAAGACCTAGATACCCTTAGTCATATGGGTTTGATAATAGATGATGAATTAAAACACAAGTTTACTCAATTTATGTAGGAGGTAAAGAATAAAATCCAAGGCAAAATAGGGGAAGACAATAAAGGAATCTTGGACATGATCCTATTTACAAAGGAGAAGATTGGTAATGGTAGAAGCATCAAGGAATCAATGGGTAGAGCTAACAAAAATTTCAAAGACTTGGTGACCAAGAAGAGGAATTATTCAAGGAGCCTATCATCAATTCCAAACTAATTGATTAATAATATGATAAGGCAATGAAGATCTTGAAGCAAAGGCAAAAGGCTACAACTAGAGGAGGTTATCAAAGTCAATTATGTTGACTTAGAATATTCTCTTATTTAGAAACATGCAAATAATTTTAAAATAGAATATTCTATTTTTCAAAATCATGTGCATCTTGTAATGCACATTATTTATAGGTCAATCCACTTGAAAAATGTCATTAGTTCTAGATTGTTGTAAAAGGACAACTATCCTTAACACTTGTCTAATTATAATTTGATATGATTGACTGAAATACTTCAAAGTCTTATATAAAAGTGGTATTGTCATTTGTAAAAAGTAGAGGGAGTTTTAAAACAAAAATACTTTGTAAATTTGGAGAAAATCAATGCAAGCAAGGGAATTCTAAAAGGATTGTCTCGTATTTGTTTGTGTATTTTTGTTATAATGGTTGCTTCCTCAACTAACTATTTTGATGTTTAGATGTGAATCATTTTTATGGATTATAGATATGAATATTTTAATGTAGAGTTATCAATTTGTGCTTATTCTAGATTGATTGAAATATCTTAGATTCATTTCATTTTCCTTGATTTTCTTGCAGATGTACTAATGCAATTTGCTTATGGACGTAATCTTTAAATCGAATTTGGTTTCTTATTTGCATTATTTCAAATATAGTTAGACATTTTCTTATGATAAGATATGTGTTGTTGGCTATTTCATGTCATATATTGGTTTGTGTGCATGTTTGGATGAAATTTGAGCTTTTTCATAATGTTTGAATTGAAGATCAACAATATCTTTCTTCTTTGCCCTACCCTTCCTTTTGCTCATTTTTCAATGCAATCACTATAGTTTATTTTTTGTTATAAATATTTATGCTAGATTAGACTTTAGATTTTAGGTTTTCATCATAATTCATTATACTTAGTTCATATTACTGTCATCTTTCACAAACAAACTTTAAGACCATGGTTTCTCCCAACAATGAATTATATTATCATTTTGTGAAATAGTTAATTATTTTGCCATTATTCCACCAAAGATCTTAGGATGATCACAACCAACTACTCATGAAATATATTATTTGAATCTAGATATGAGAAGTGTTTTAAACACTCTATAAACCTTGTGATGTATTTTTAGGCATCAACAAGTTCTTGTTAGCCAATTTTCACACCCAAGTTTTGCATCTTTCATTTTTTGGCTAAGTGCAACATCCTTATTTGTTTATCCCCACATCAAAGTGTCAAGTATTATTTCTTTCGGTGAGGTTTTACTTTGGGTTTTTTGTCCAAATATCAAAGGAATTATTTTAGACTTTTTATTTGAAATAAAAAGTCTAAAGGAATTGGTCCATTTCAAGATTTCCAAAGGGTCTTTTTCTCATGGAAGTGTTCTTTGTAAAAAATCCAAAGGGCACATTTCAAGATTTATGAAAGGCATATTCAAGATTTCCAAAGGAAAAGTGTCCCTTGTAACTTTTTTAAAGGGTTTGTTCTTTCAAGGAATTGGTCCTTTTCAAGTTTTCTGAAGGGTACTTTGTGAGTTTTCTAAAAGAATTAGTTCAGATATTTTGTTTGAAACAATCTTTTTGAAGAAATCTTTCTTTCAAGGAATTGGATATTTCAACTTTTTCGAAGGAATTGTTTCAAACATTTTGTCTAAAATAATCTTTTTGAAGGGTCTTTTTCACATGAAAGTGTTCTTTGAAATATTTTTTAAGGGACATTTTCAATTTTGTCAAAGGGTCTTTTCTCTTTTGAAGGGACACTTTTTAAGCAAAGGGACACTTCTTTATCTTGTGAAGGGACATTTTTAATATTTTTGAAGGGTCTTTTCTCAGAAATTGGTCCTATTTTTTTGAAGGAATTGTTTTAGACATTTTGTCAAAAATAATTTTTTTTAAAGAATTGGATCTTACATTTTTTTGAAAGGAATTGGTGGTCTCTCAAAAAGTCTGAAAGGTCCTTTGCAAAAACTCAAAGGGACACTTGTAAAAATTTTGAAGGATCTTTTCTTGAGAAAGTGTCTAGTTCAAGCTTTCTGAAGGGACATTTCAAGATTGTTGAAGGGCATGTTTGAGCCTTCTGAAGAGAAATTTTCAAAGTCTTGAAGGGTAGGTCAATCAATGGAACAATCCACCTAAAAGTTTAAGAAGGGGACCAAAAGGTTGTTTCTTTTAGAGAAAAGGGTCCATGAGAAAATTGTGTAAGGAAAATGCCAAAGCAAAGGTCTAATCAAAAACCCTAAGGGCATGGTCCCAGTAGAATGATAGTTATATGGATGTCAAATTCAAGGTGATGAGTTAGCCATTGTCATTTAAACAAGTGGGTCCTAGGCACATCAATGGTCTTTGTTCAAATGCTCAAGTATCTAAGGGCTCATGTTATTCATCTACCAAAGTAGATCAAAGGGTTCATCTCACCATTGATTGGTCATGATCTAGAATCATTTTTTATGGCCAATCAAAGGAATAATTAGTTATACACATAGACTCCAAGTGATACCTCTCTAAGTCCAAAAGAATGAAAGTGAATCTTCCTTATGCCATTGCACACCTTAGTAAGCTAGTGAGAAGTTGTTAGCATCAAGACAAATCTACAATAAGTGGACTCTCATCTATATAACTAATTGATATAATTACTTAACTTGAAAATATATTGTTTCTTCTAGTGTAACAATTGGGAAAGAATCTTAGAGAGAGCAAGCTAGTTTTGTAACCACTTGAGGTGACATGGATCAATCGAATGAGCCAAAGAAGCATCATTTACAAAGATGATTATAGCTAAGGATATAGACTCCTAATAGATTGATTCCTTGTTTTGGTGATAAAGGCCTCCTCCTCTCATTTCCTTTATACTATAAATATAGCCCTTGGTCTAGTATAAAAATAACCACATAGTGTATGGTGAAGCCCTACTGGATTGATGTTACATTCTACCTTTAAGAATTAGTATAAGTATATTTATTTTAAATTTATAGACAATTGTTTGAGTGTGTAAGAGACATGTAGTGATAGTAAGTGATGATTTTCCATCCTTTTATCCTCTATCCTTCATGTTTGAGTAAGAGTTCTTAGTCTAACAGGTCATATATAGTGTGTTCAAGTGTGTTGAATGGTTGTAAGTGTATAACTATTCTTGGAATGTGTAATTTGCCTTTTAGTTCATTTCACTTATGTCATTTCATGCATCTCACCTCTATACTAAAATAATTTGGGAATGGTCTATGCATTTTACTATATTGTGTACAAGAATATGATATTCATGTGGAAGATAATCTTAGTGTATCCTAACTCTTAGAATAGGTTTTCCTTTTCTATAATATCTAACTCTTTTCCTTTCAAGAAAATTGGTTTAGATAGAAGTTACTTTATAGAGATATATTTAGGGAGCTAGCCCTTTAAATCTAGAGGTTCATTCCTCTATAATCATACCCACGTGCTTAGAAATGTTCCAACATTACCCAAATTTGGAAGAGGATTGAACACTCTCTCTAGGGTGCAATATTTGGAGACAATAATTTTGGCATGCCTGATAGGACCAATTATTTACATGTCAGGGTAAATTCTAGTCTTGACAAGCCTAAGGTTATAGAAATATTCTTAATCTAGCATTTGGCAACTCCAAAAGGTGAGAATCTCTAGTTGTAGATCAATTTTACCATATTATACTTCATGGTCCTCACTAGCTCATCTAGGATTTTTGACCAAGCCCTTTAAGCTAAAGCTCTTCTTGAAGAAAAACACCCTGAACCATTCCTAATGCTTAAAGATCCTAGACAAGGAGGTTTTGAAGAAGAAGTTGAAGAGATAGGATATCAAGAGGAAATGAAAGAAATGGATAGGCAACAACCTTTTTGATCCTTTAACACCCAAAATCTAATCGAACTTCCTACATATGACCTTATTCCTCCTAATACTACCAAGAGTCTCCCTAGTTTCAAAGGAGAGGGTCCTATTACCCCATCTGACCATATTAGGGACATCTCAAATTTTTATAACTTCCATAATGTCACCTAAGCCAGCATAGCCATTAGATTGCTTGCCATGTCTCTAAGAGGTAAGGCACTTGACTGGTATATGACTTTGGAAGGTGGTCACATTAAAAGTTGGGATGGCTTTGGGGAATTTTTGGTAACTAGATTTGAGAATAAGAGTGACCATACTTTACTGATCCATCAGTTGAACATGATAAAAAGAGGTCCTAATGAATTTATGGGAGATTTTAATGAAAGATTTTAAAGGACATGGCAAGGTTACCACCTATCATGAGACCTCCTCTAAGATTTTCATTCTCCATGTATCTCAAGGTTGTTGGTACTAATGTGGTAGTGATGTTATAGTCAATGGGAGGATTCACTCTACTATATGTATATGAGATAACTATTAAAGCTGAGAATAGTTGATACAAGTTGAAAAGCTACCTCTAGAAGTTTTCATGCCTTTGTTGTCTCATAGTTTAGTTGAAGTTTTAAGCATAACATAAGTTCATAACACCAATTTCAAGTTGAGATCCTCTCCTAATAAGATGGATAATGCTATGGACAAAGATGAGGAGATCTGGTCATTATGAGCTCAACTCAAGCAAGCTCAATTTTAGGCAAGTGCTCCACCTAACCCTCAATACTATCCTCACCAAGGCTATAGAGCTTCATCCTAATACAACTATAAAGGAAGAAGACAAGGTCAATAAGGTTTCAATAGGCAGCCCAATACATATAATCTTGATTCCACTCCTTGTACGAAGGCTATTGTTCAAGTGCATGCTAACCTAGTCCAAGGGGAGGATCATTTGGACCAATGGGGAAAACTTCAAGGTTATTTTATACATGATGGTGAAGAGCATGGCCAAGATTTGGTGGCACAAGAATAATCAAATCCTTACATGACATCAAAATAATCAAATCTCATGCAAAGGGATATTCATAGAGAAGGTAGTATCCAGAGTGTAAGTATGATGAAATTTCAAGTGAAGGATGATTATGTGTTAAATCAAATCACATAAATTATAGCCAACACAAGATCCAAAAAGAGAGCTCTGCGAGATGTTCTAGGAGTACATGTGACTCCAAGTGATGCCTCTCTAAGGCCACAAAGTGTGAATCCTAGTACAATACCTACTACCAATCATGCTCCTCAAAAAAGTTAGAATGCAAGTAGGGTTGTCAAGCCTATAATACAATAGGTTTAGACTCCTTCATTACCTTGAATAATTCAAGAAAAGGTGAATACTTCCCCTCTAAAAATTATTTATTCTTTGAATAATACCGAGACAAACATATCTTTTTGGGAAGTCTTGCATATGCCTGGTCAAAAGGAGCTCTTACAAGAACAGCTCATGAGCATTCATGTAGCCCCTCAAACTTCAAAACACAATAGTGTGGCCCTTAAAAATTCTCTAAATAATGTCTTAGAGACCTCCACCAAATATTAAAATCCTCCACCTTTGTACCTCACACTCATTGTGGAAGATAAGTTGGTTCATAATTGTATTGTAGATAGTGGAGCTAGTACCACTTTCATGCCTAAGGTGGTGGATGATAAGTTGGGATTGAAGTATGAACCACATAGTAAAGGTTTTTTATATATTTATGGGACTCCAACCAAGATAGTGGGATTGGTTAAGGATTTTAAAGAGTTTTTATATGATTTCCCAATTTTCCCCATTTTACAAGACATTGTGGTGGTAGACCTTCTAGCGCATTTTACTATCTGCTTGTCAAGGGACTTCATGGATAAGATAGGAGGGTACCTTTATATTCACCAGTATTTTATATATTTTACAACAAGATATGGAAATAAGGTGAGTATAAGGACTCAACCCTTAGCAAGGTTTCATATTGAGCCATATATGGAATCAGAATTTTCTAATCAGTAAAGAAGAAGGTGTTATGGATGGTGAAGCATCCTCCCCCCTTGAATGTATTTATAATATTTTACTTGATAATTACAACACTAAAATTCATGGACTTGATCCATATACATTCATAGAAGAGACTGATTTGGGAGTTTATTGTATTCATGAAAAAGATGTTTCAATCCCTTCACTCACTAATGAAGACCATGAACTTGAAAGAATATGGGAAAATTTTTTTGATGGCTCAAAAATAAAAGTAGTGAAATATCTAGTGTTATGTTAGTTTATCCATAAAATATTCAATACTACTCCTCATATAGATTCCACTTCAGTTGCACCTACAATGTGGTAGAATATGAAGGCCTAGTTCACTGCCTCTAATGGGCAAAGAAGAGAGGGATCAAGAATTTGAAGGTTTATAGGGATAGTGAACTAGTCATCCATCAAGTGACAAATCAAGCTATATCCAAGAATCCCTTACTTAAATACTAAAATCATAGGGTATGGGACCTGCTTGAAGACTTTGATGCCTTCAACATACAACCCATACCAAGGGATTTAAATAAACACGTTGATAGATTGATTGCCATAGGAGCATAGTTTGATGTAGTTGTTGATGTAATAAAGGAGAAATATTAGTTTCATATCAAGGGCATTGTGAGGCCTTATATTATAGATAATGAAGTTTCATGATAGGTATTTTAAAGTGATGAACACATTGCACACTTCTTACAAAATGAGGTAGGATTCTCCTCAAGGAACCAAAAGTTAAAGACAAATAAGATACCTAAGGGGTTGATTACTTTGGAGAGTGTTTTCAATGAAGATGATCAAAATAATAAATAAAGAGTAATCATGTCAACAAAAGAATAGAACTATGAGAGAGTCATGATTTACAAGGACAATCTCCTAAAATTTTGTAAGGTATGTTATATGTTTGAGAGGTAGGCCTTTATTAATTTATGCAAAGAGTTCCATGACATCTTTACTTGGGAATATAAAGGTTTGAAAGGGTTTGATCCAAGTCTAGCTCATCACACCATTGAGTTAAAACCTAAAGCTAAACTAGTTAGGCAAAAGCAAAAGCCTATCAATCCCAAGATAGAGGAACTCATGGAGAAAGAACTGACCAAGTTGATTGAGTCTAGGATATCTTTCCTATCACACACTCAACTTTGGTGGCTAATCTTGTACCTATCCAAAAGAATAATGGAGAGATAAAACTTTGTGTGGATTTTTGAGACCTTAATAGAGTGTCTCTTAAGGATCATTATCTACTAACTTCCATGGAACAAATTATACAATTTGTTTTAGGTTCTCAACGCTTCTCACTTCTTGATGTTTATTCAAGTTACAATCAAATATTTGTGAATGAAGAGGATCAATTCAAGATAGCCTTCACTACAAAATAAGGGACCTTTGCCTATAATAAGATGCCTTTTGGTTTATCTAATGATAGAGCTACATTTTAAAAGGTAATGGACATGGCTTTTAAAGGTTTGATCAATAAGTTTCTACTTGTGTACCTTGATGATATAACTATTTTTTCAAAGGATGCTATTGATCATATGTAATATCTAAGGTAGGAGTTTGAGAAATTTAGGGAGTATGGAATATCCCTTAATCCAAAAAAGTGCATCTTTACTATCCATGAAGGTAAGTTATTTGGTCATATTGTTTCAAAAGAAGGTTTGTTTATTGACCCCAAGAGGATTGAGGCTATTCTAAGCTTGTTTTTGCCTCAACACAAAAAAGGAATTCAAAGTTTCTTGGGGAAAATAAACTTTGTAAGAAGGTTTATTCTAGGCTTTGAAACTATGGTAAAGCCTATCACAACCATGCTCAAGAAGAACCAAGCTTTTGCATGGATAAAGGAAGGTAAGAGTAGTTTTGAGGCAATCAAGAAAGAAATTGCAAAATCTCCTACTCTCTTGAGCCCAAACTTTTCCAAATATTTCATACTCTATACCTTTTATAACCTTGATACAATATTAGTTATGCTTATGCAAAATAATGATGAAGAGTTAAAATAAACCAATTTCATTCTTCAGCCAAGGATTGGAAGATTATGAGGTTAAGTATACATTTTTTGAGAAGCAAGATCTAATAGTGATACAATAATTGAAAAAAAAATTAGACACATGGTTTCAAAAAATAAAATACATGTCATGGTTTCCCATCCTAGCACAAAGGAGTTTCTCTTAAGCAAAGACCTTAATGAAAAGAGGTCTAGGTGAATTATAAAGGTGATGGAGTATGATGTGGATATTAAGGTGACAAGCTTGGTAAGAGGAAAAGGGTTATGTGATGATTTAGATTTATATTTTTAGGATCAAAAGGAGGAAGTTTTGATCAACTAGGTTCAACCCCAACCAACTAATTACATACAAGTTCAAAGTTGGACATAAGACATCATTAGTTTTCTTTAAAATGGTGAGTGCCCTAATGGGTTGAACAAGTCTCAAAGGAGGTATTTTATATTGTAGACTATTCCCTATTATCTTGTAGATGGTGTTCTCTTTAGTAAAAACATGAATGGTGTGTTGTTGAGATGTGTAAATAGTGATTAGTTTGATATGCTACTGGGAAATTTTCAAAATCATATAGATGGAGGTTGTTTCTCTCCTAAGATAGCATTTACAAAGATAATGAGGGCTGGTTACTATTGGTGTAGTATTTTTAAGGACTATTACCACTTGGATGAAAAGTGTCTTTAATGTGCCTTCTTTATAGGCAAATAGAAACTTGTATCCCTTCCATTGAATCCTATCCAAGTAGACTAGCCTTTCATGCAATGAGTTCTTGATTTCATTGGTGTGATCAACCCTCCATCAAGTGATAGACAAAAATGTCTATTGACTACTACTGACTACTTCACAAGATGGGTAGAGGTTGTTACATTAAAGGAGGCAAGTGAAAATTCTATCTTGGAGTTCTATGAGAGAATTATAATAAGGTTTGGAGTTCCCCATGTTATCGTTTCTGATAATTCACTTGTTTTCATTAGTGCTAAAACTTTTGATTGGGAAAATGGGAATAGAGTTTACTTGAGTACCTCATCTAATTATTACCCTTAAGGTAATGGGTTAGATGAATCTACTAGCAAGAATTTCATCAAGAGTACATTGGATAATAATCAAAGATCATGTCACAACAAGTTAAAGATAGCCTTATGGGCTAATATGAGTACTCTTAAGATATCAATTAGTAATTCTCCCTTTATGCTTATTTATGGGAGAGAGGCTAGGTTATCCATATCTCAAGAACTCCTTACTATAAAAATTTCACATTAGTTGGAACTACTTGAAAATACTTTAATGGAAGACAGATTGACAAAACTAATGTAGCTATAAGAAGCAAGAGACAATGCACATAAGGCCATGGAACACCACCAAGTACTCATGAAGAAGTCCTTTAACAAGAGAGAAATTGAAAGAGTGTTTAAGGAAGGTGACTCAATCTTGAAATGGGATGAGGACAAAGCAAAACTAGGTAGACATACAAAGTTTGACACTTTATGGAGTGGTGTTTACATCATTATCAAGTGCAAGCAAAGAAACTCCTTTCAACTGACCAATATGAATGGAGAAGAATTACCTATCCCTGTGAATGGGATACATCTAAAGTTATACTATTATTCCTTATAATTATATTTTGTAAATAGTAGTTTAGGTGTGTGTTTATTTTGGTATTTTGTTGTGTTCATTAAGTTCCTTGTAGCACAAGTGTGTTTCTTTCTTTTTGTTTGGTGTGTGTTTTTGTCTTTGTGTGTGTGAATCAATCAGCTTGTGTTTTTGAGCCAAGGATTTTTTAAAGTCATTTTTGGGTGCCTATATTTGTGAATCCATGACTAATGGAAGGATTTAGGCAACTGGTCTTAGGCATAGTAGGCATGCCTCCCCTAAGAATCACCAAGAATGTTATCCACTTTTCACACCCAAGTTCTACATTTTTTTTTGGCTAAGTGCAACATCCTTATTTATTTATTCCCACAAAAATGTGTTAAGTGTTATTTATTTTGGAAAGGTTTTTATTTGTTTTTTAATCCAAGTCTAAAAGGAATTATTTAGGACTTTTTGTTTGAAACAAAAAGTCTAAAGGAATTGGTCCATTTCAAGCTTTTCAAAGGGTCACATCAAAAATTCTGAAGGGTTTTTTTCTCATGGAAGTGTCCTTTGCAAAAAGTATGAGGGGCACATTTCAAGATTTATGAAAGGAATCTTCAAGATTTATGAAGGAAAAGTGTCCCTTGTAACTTTTCTTAAGGGTTTGCTCTTTCAAGGAATTGGTCCTTTTCAAGTTTTTTGAAGGGCACTTTGCAAGTTTTTTGAAAGAATTGTTTTAGACATTTTGTCTAAAATAATCTTTTTAAAGATATATTTCTTTCAAAGAATTAGCTCTTTCAACTTTTTTGAAGGAATTATTATGGATATTTTGTTTGAAATAATCTTTTCAAAGGGTCTTTTTCACATGAAAGTGTCCTTTGTAATATTTCCAAAGGGACATTTTCACTTTTGCTGAAGGGTCTTTTCTCTTCTGAAGGGACACTTTCAAAAAGTCTAAAGGGACACTTTTCAATTAAAGGGATGCTTCTTTATATTATGAAGGGACATTTTCAATATTTCTGAAGGGTATTTTCTTAGGAATTGGTCCTTTGTATTTTTTTGAAGGAATTATTTTAGACATTTTGTCCAAAACAATATTTCTAAAAGAATTGGCTCTTACATTTTTTTGAAAGGAATTGGTGCTCTCTCAAAAATTTTGAAAGGTCCTTTGCAAAATCCTAAAGGGACACTTGTAAAAATTTTGAAGGGTCTTTTCTTAGGAAAGTGTCTAATTCAAGATTTCTAAAGGGACATTTCAAGATTGTTGAAGGGCATGTTTGAGCCTTCCTAAGGGCACTTTTCAAATTCCTGAAGGGTAGGTCAATCAAAGGAATAGTCCATTTGCAAGTTTAATAAGGGGCCCAAAAGGTTATTTCTTTTGAAGAAAAGGGTCTACGGGAAAATTGTTTGGGGAAAATGTTGAAGCAAAGGTTTGAGCAAAAACCCTGAGGGAATGGTCCTAGTAGAATGATAGTTATATGGATGTAAACTTAAAGGTGATGAGCTAGCCATTGGTGTTTAAACAAGTGGGTCCTAGGTAGATCAATGGTCTTCATTCAAATGTTCAAGGATCTAAAGGTTCACATTATTCATCCACTAAAGCAGATGAGAGGGTTCATTTTACCATTGATCAAGTCATGCTCTGAGTCATTTCTTATGGCCAATCAAAGAAACAATTAGATGTATATGTAAATTCAAAGTGATGCCTTTCTAAGGCCAATAGAATTAAAGTGTCTCTTCCCTATGCTATTGCACACCTCAACAAATTAGTCAGAAGTTGGTAGCATCAGGACAAATCTATAACAAGTGGACTCTCATTTGCATAACTAATTGATGCCATCACTCAACTCAAAAATATCTTGTTTTTACTAGTGCAACCATTAGGAAAGCATCTTTGAAAGAGTAAGCTAGCTGTGTAACCACTTGAGGTGACATAGATCAATTGAATAGCCTAAAGGAACATCATTTATAAAGATGATTGTAGTTAGAAATGGAGACTCCTAACAGATTGATTCCTCTTTTTAGTGATAAAGGCCTCATCCTCTAACTTCCTTTGTACTATAAATACAACCCTTGAGCTAGTGTAAAAATAACCACATAGTGTATGGAAAATCCTTACTGGATTGATGTTACATTATGCCTTTAAACATTAGTATAAGTCTATTTATTTCAAGTTTTTGGAAAATTGTTTGAGTGTGTAAGAGATGTATAGTGATATTAAGTGATGTTTTTCCATCCTTCTATCATATGTCCTTCATGCCTGAGCAATATTTCTTAGTCTAACAGGTCATATAGAGTGTGTTCAAGTGTGTTAAATTGTTGTAAGTGTAACTATTCTTAAAATGTGAAATTTGCCTTTTAGTTCATTTGCCTTATGTCATTCCATGCATCTCACCTCTATACTAAAATACTCATGTTAGAAATCCTTAGATCTTGGGAATGGTCTATGCATTTTGCTATATTGTGCATAGAATATGATATTCATGTGGAAGATAATCTTCGTGTATCACCACTCTTAAAGTAGGTTTTATTTTTATGTAATCTCTAACTCTTTTCCTTTCAAGAAAACTAGGTTAGACAAAAGTTGTTTTGCAAATATACATTTAGGCAGCTAGCCCTTTAAATCTATAGGTTCATTTCCTTTATAAGCATACCCACACGCCTGGAAATGTTCTAACATTGCCCAAATCTGGAAGAGGATTGAACACTCTCTTTTAGGGTGTAAGATTTGGAGACAAAAGTTCCTTCTCTACTTTCATAATCATAAGTCTCTTAACTATGATTGGAAACTCTTTCAATCTATGCATGAGGTCACTCACCTCTAAAAAATTATTAATTTATCCTTGAATTACTAACTACACCTATAAAAGTCGATGAAAAAGTTGGGATTTTTCTCAGTGAAATTACGAATGTTAAAGCTTAATTAGATGGTTGTAAATTTAATTTGATTCAAGATATACTATTTTATTTTATAATTCAATTAAATATTCATGAAAATTTTAGAAATTTTATTTCAATTTTGAATAATTAATATCAAATTGAGCAAGATATCTCTAACCTTACTACCTTGTCTATTCTCCTTATTCAAGAAGAATAAGTAATGACCAATTTTTATTTTAAATAGAATACCAATCAGGCACTTATCACCTTAAATAATGTTTTTAATAATAATAAAAACTATAAATCTAACCCTAATTCTGTTAAAGGTAAAAACATGAACATGAAATCTTGTAATAAAAATTATAAACCTAAGTTTAATAGAAATTGTAATATATGTGGTAATTTAGTCATAAAATAAAAAAATATTATAAAAACAAGGATAAATTTAACAATTAGTAACATAAAAATACCAAAGTAAAGAAATCTAATCAAAACAAGTGGAAGAATCAAAATCCTAATCAGAATAACAATTAGTTTTAGAATGTTACTGGTTTATATGTTGTTTTATTTTCTTCAAATGAAAATGAGTGGATTTGAGATAGTACTGCATTGTAACATATGACTTGATTATATAATATTTTTTATTATTATATAGATATTTCTAAAAATATTTACTTAGGAGATAATTCTTTCTTAGAGGTAACTAAACAAGGAAAAGTTAATGTTTCAAAATTTTTATAAATGATGTTTCCTATATACTTAAGATTAAAAATAACTTGTTATATTATTCAAAACTTACTAATGATAATTTCATTGTAATTTTTTTTAAATATATCTATTCCATTATAAATCAATCTATATCTTTTATCTTGAAGGTGTTTAAAAGAATGGTTTATACATTTTCTCTCCTTTTTCTACATGTTTTCTTTCATCGCATAGTAAGAATGAATCTCAATTATGGCATGAAATATTAGGACATGTTAATTTTATAAAGTTTACATGATATGTATATAAATAATATTTTTTTATACTTCTTATATCCTCTCTCATCATGAAGCTTGTGAAGGTTTCTTACGTGGTAAGCAACATACTAACCCCTTTCATAAGAATCATGATGTGAATTCCTCACATCCTTTATAATTGATTCATAATAATGTTATATGACCTATTAAATTTATATATCTTAATGGATATTTATATATTGTTACTTTTTTTGATGATTACATTGGAATTATCTAATCATATATCATCAAACAATAAATTGATGTGATGTCTAAATTCAAAGAATTTAAAACTTTTGTTGAAAATGCATCTAAATTTTCTATTAAGAGATTTAGAACCAATAATGGTGATGAATATGTTAGTAAAGAGTTTGATTATTTTTTCATTAGTTTAGGTATTCAAAGATAACTAACAACTCCCTATTCCACTTAGTAAAATGGTATTTCCAAAAGTAAAAACCACGCCATCATAGAAATGGCTAGAACAATGTTGTAATATGTAAATGTTCCTCAGTTTTGTTGGGCTGAAACCATAAATATTATTATTCATATTTTGAATAGAGTATCTACTAAATCTTTGAATTTTTCTACACCAAAATATATGTATGTTCATGGCTTATCATTTAACATTATAATTATTTTATTATTACTAACTAAATTGATTGTCTTAAGTACATTTACATTTGTTAATAAAACATTTTAGTTTAATTCTTTCCAGTTTCTAAGTACGATAATATTATAATAGATGTTTTTTATTAAATAAGAAAAAATATATATACTAACATTATATTTTCAATTAATATGAATTAACATTGAAATACATTACATGCATAACATCATGCATAATGTGAAAAGATGATTATGTTTAGTTATTATGTTTGGAAAGAAGATCATGCTCAGTAAGTTTAGATCTCTTGTGTTTCAATTATTAAGATGATTTCATTTTATTAGTGGGGAAATTCAATGCTAATACGCATATATACTCTCATTTTATTTTTTATATAAACATTCTTATATGCTTCATTTGATAATAAGACATGTTATTAAATATAAAGAGTAAATGGAGTATGTACTATTAAATATTCATCATTTACTTTAATAAGAATTCTATATATACATTTGTAAAATTATTTGTTTTAAACTCATGTGTATTTGATTGGAAGTTTGCATATCATGATAAAATTATCCATATTTTATGTATGAGAGGTTATAAATCAATATTTTGTTAAAGCATATTAAAACTTTTAAAGTTTTGATTAGTCTCAAATCATAAAATGAGTTATTACTAATAATATATATATATTTTGGATTAACTTAGTATTATATTATTAGTAAAGTATAGTATGCACATCACATGAAAATTGGAGATGCTCATCTTGTCAATATTGGAGACACATAATAATGAATTGCATACAATAATTTATGTTTTTTTCACTAAATTTGTAATCAAAGTAGTCAACTTGTTTGATTAAAATATGAATTGATTGTTTTATATGTGTTTTACCATATAATAACATGTCATATTTTTATCTATTTGGTTATTATGATGCTAAGCATACTATTCTATCATGAATCTATTTTTGGATATGTATTCAAGTTTTTTGTAGGTATGTATCACCAATAATTTAAGCATATTGAAGTTCATGTGCATTTTATCTAAGAGAAAATCCTTAATGGTGCTATTGATCTACAGTTCTATCTTAGAGATAAACAAGTAGTATATATCTTCATAAAATAAATTGGTGATACAAAATTTTGTCATTTTAGTGTAATGTTAATCCTCTATGAGTTTCCATTGGGGGGAGGTGGCGCGGGGTTGGGATTGGTATGACAATGCCACTTCCTAATAGTCATATTTTTCTTATCTTTCTCCATACTTATTCTCATTGTACAACATTTTAAGCTATTTTTGGAAGTTATTTAATTGTAAAATTCATGTGGAAGTTTTAATTTTGTACCCCAATACATTTAAAAACATACTTTATAATGGAGGTCCTTATGTTATAAGAGGCTCCAAATATACTTATTGATTATTAATGAGAAATTATGAGATGTAGTTTCATGATCATGCTAGCCTAAACTTAATTTTGAGTAGTTTATGGATTATAATTCCTTTTCTTTCAAAAAATGATTTTTCAAATGAGAAAAGTTTTTAAATCCTTCAATTTTATACATAGTATAATTCATTTTTTTTTATGAATGTGATATTTATCCTGACTTAGTATTAAGGGGGAGTGTTAGAACATTTAATTCTAAGTGAGATCATCATCCCTTGGCATTAATAAAATAATTAAATAAAAATAATGTATTATTTATTAACACGAGGTAAAAATCTTGTGAAAATAAATAATAAAGTTATGTTTATTAATTAATTACCAAATTTAATTAAATGGGTTATCAAGATGGATGGAGCTGTTATGTCACAATGATCACCTCCATTCTTGAATATTATAAATAATGCCTTACCCCTATTGTAAATTCACACTCGATCTCTAGGTATTAAAACATGAATTTTGTGAAGGATAGAGAAGAAGTGAGATCGAGAGGAATTTATATTAGGGTTGTATTAATTTCTCAATAATTATTAATCTTTTGATGGGTTTTTTTACCTCTTTGAGGTTTTCCCACGGTAAATTCCTATGTCAATCTATATGTGTGCTTTGATTCTATTCATCCATCTAGATCCATGTTCTTCCATATTATTTTATATATTTCATGCACACTTTTAGAGATTACCTCAATCAGTTTATGCTAGTATTTTTGGATGATATTCTCATTTATTTTAAAAATGAAGAATAGTGTGTTAATCATTTACGCTTAGTCTTGCAATGGTCAAAGAAGCATAAACTCTATGGGAATTTCTCTAAGTTTTCTTTCTTTCAAATAATAATAAAATACTTGGGACATGTCATCTCTATAGAAAGAATTTTAGTAGATCCACCCAAAATTAGAGCCATTATGGAATAACAAGCACCCAAAAATGTGCATGAGGTGTGTAGTTTTATGGGTTTAGTAGGGCACTACATGAATTTTGTACCGAATTTATCTAAGATAGCTAATTCAATCACCTCACTTCAGTGGAAAGAGAAACATTTTATTTGGTCTGATAAGTATGAAGAAGCCTTTTAGGTTATGAAAAAGAGCCTTACTTAAACACTAGTATCATAAAATTGAGATCCATATAGTCAGTTTTTAAGTTATAATATATGCATCAAGAGATGGTTTGAGAGTTTTTATTCAAGATGGTTCAGTTGTAACCTAAAAATCATGTAAATTGAAATCTTATGAGGAAAATTATGTTCCTCATGACCTATAACTAGCTTCTATAGTTCATGCTTTACAAGTTTGGAGGCATTATTTATTGGGAAATCCTTTTGAAATTAAAATTGATAACTTAGGTATCAAGCATATATTTACCCAACTTAACCTTAATGATCATCAGAGGAGGTGTTTAAAATTTTTATCATACTATGATTTTGACATTAACTACATTAAGGGCATATAAAATAGAGTTACAGGTGACCTTAGTCATATAAGGCACATAGGATTTGGCCATAATAATGCATACTTTTTGAGATTAGGTAGTAAAATTCTCACCTATAGATGAATTATATGAACATGTTAAGAAAGCATTGGCTAAGAATCCTCAATATCATAGATTTCATGGATTTAAATTTGATAATAATAGAATTTTAAGGTACAATGGTAGAATATATGTCCCTAATAAGGAAAATTTGAGGAATATTGTGCTAAAAGAATTACACAATGCTCCATATTTAGGATATCTTAGGGTGACTAACTTATTATCTAAATTAATATCATTATATTTATAGAAGGGAATTAAAAGGATTTGATAGATTTTATGTCTAGATAATAAGAGTGTTAGTGAGTTAAGGTTAAACATGTACACATGTTGGGTTGTTGTATCTACATTCCATACCATAATAAAAGTGTAAATTTATTAGCATGGACTTTTTCAAAGGATTTCCTATGTCCATACATAGTCATGACATGATTTTGGTGGTTGTGGATAAACATACTAAGGTAGCTTAATTAATTTTGGGTAATTTAATAGATGATGTACCAATGCTTGCAACAAAATTTATGAAAGAGGTTTATAGATTTCATGGGTTTTTATAAAATATAATTTTGGATGGGGACCCTAGGATGAAATCAAGGTTTTGGCAAACTCTCAATTTAGCTTTGGGTACAAAGCTAAATTTTAGTATAAATTACCATCTAGAAATGGATGGGAAAATAGAGAAAAAAATTAGGTCTTAAAGGATATTTTGAGGATGTATTTTCATGGACTAACAGTAAAAATGGGAGGAATGCATACCATTGGTTGTATTTATTTATAAAAAATCATGCAATCAACTTTGAAAATGGCTCTTTTTGAGGCATTGTATGCTAAGATGTGTAAAACATCAATTAGCTAGGATAAATTAGAAGATAGAGTGGTATTTAGACTTGATATGTTTATATAAATGGAATAACAAGTAAAATTAATAAGGCAACAATTGGATAAAACCAATGATAGGTAGAAAAATTATGCTAGTTTGAAAATAACAAGGTAGTTCTTAGTTGGAGATAATGTTTTTCTATGATTCAAACCCTAAAATAGTGTTATTAAAATTAGAAAATTAAAAAAATTATAACCAAGATATGTGGAACCCTTAAATATTAGAAGTAATTAATCCTATAGTGTATAGACTTGCATTTCCACCAGCTTTAACTCAAATACATAATGTTTTCATGTATCTTAGCTTAGAAAATATATTGTTGATTCTACACATGTTCTAGATTAGAATGCATTATAGGGTCAAGATTCAGGGGTGGTCATAGTATAACTAATCAGAACAATTGATAATCATAATCTTAGATTGTGTAACATAAAAGTATCACAATGCAAGGTCAAGCTACACTAATATTATGAGGATAGTGGTACATGGGAAGATTATGAGAAATTATTAAGGTTGTTTCCTCATTTATTTAAATAATATTTTCTATTGAACATTGTTTTTATTTCCTAGGCTATTTTTTATAATCAATGTCATTGGGATAATGACCTATTTTAGGGGGAAAGATGTCACATCCAAACCTGATCCATAAAACTACTTAAGTATTAATTGTGGATTAATAAACTAATGATTTTTAATTCTAATTTTCATGTCTGGTTTGTGTGTGTATACTACATGGTTGATAATCATGTTATTATTTTGTGATATGTTATTATGTTAAATAGAATTTGCATAAGTTTATACTATGAGTTATGATCATGTTGACTATGATTTCATTTGTAGATGATTTACATTGCAATAGTTTATTACTACTTATATATTGATTATTGTTATAATATTAGACTAACTACCTATTTGTTAGATTGAGGTGGTTATAGGACTATTCTTCCCTCATAAGTAGTACAAAGGGACAGTATAATCAGAGAAGGGGTGTAGATACCAAAATTAGGGATTAAAATAATTGAGTTGAACCTACACACACCACATTCAAGTTACTTTAGTGAAATTATTATTTCTTGCATTGTTTGTTCTGGTAGTGAATGAGTCATGCTTGCATTGTTTGTTCTAGTAGTGAATGAGGCATGTTTGCACTATCTAAGTTTATCACTTGTCATGATTTTCATAGTATGTGAAGTCTATAATTTGACTTATTTGTATGATTAGCAGTAGATTTGTGTTGGCTATCATGATTTAATTAAATTTTTGTCATGAACTATTTTATGTTTTATTATTTGAAAGGCAAATCAATTATGTGTTTTAACAATAAGAGAGTGTTGATTTCTTATTTAAATTTGTTTTATTATTTAATTTATTCCCTTTTTGGTGAATTATTAAGGAGACAAAAGGAAGGTAAAAACACCCCAAAGTAAATTAATTAAAGTAACTTTGGAACTTTGATTATGTTTAATTAGAGATGATAGAAGTGAAAACGTAAATAAATTAGGTTTTGTTTATTACTATGAATATGGATTTGAATTCACTCTTAAGGGATTGAGGGTTTCATAATGCTTCCTTATTTTAGATAGGGTAATGGATAAAATCTAATGATAAAAATGGTTGAGTTAAAACATTGATTGATTCTAGTGGTGTGATGGTTAAATCACAAGATAGTAGAAGAGATACATGGACATGTAAAATGTGCATGAGTTTTGGGAAAAATAATAAAAAGATAAAAAGGGGAAAGTAGAACAAGGATGATAGAGAGAGTAAAAATAGGGTAGAGTTAAACCAAGGGGAGAAAACTTATTCTTCCACACATTGAGACTGTAACTTTCATATAACTAGTTTGGATCAAATTGTTATTGATTATAGTTTTGGATGGCAAGAAAAACATATGATTAGTGTATGGGTTATTATATATTTTGTCTAAATATATGGAATGATAATTTTTAGGAAAAAAATTAATGTTTCATGATTATGGGCTTGGGAATGGAACTGAGTTCCATCCACAAGCCCATAATCATGATACTAAGCCTATATTTTGTACTAAAATCCTTGGATTTAGATTTATAGAGATAAGGATGAGTCATTTTTAGGAATAAAATTGAGTACATTTAGGTTAGATGAACCTAAAATATTAACTTTTACTATTTGTGTAATTGTTGTTAGTATAAGACTTCTTGAAATCTCAAATGGGTAAAAAAATATATGTATTATTTTATTATTTAGAATTATGATATTGGGTGAGATCAAAATTTGAGTGAAAACTAGATGGCATATGGTTTATACAGTCTTGTGTTTCTATTTTGAACTTTAGTGACCTATCATCTTTAAAAAATCTACATAAACCTGATCTTATATATGAATGGCTTGTAATGTTTGTCTTTGGTTCATTGATGGCCTAAGATTGCAATATTGTATAAGGGAGATAGGAAATTAATTATTTAAAACTTGATGTGTATGTGTGTGTGTGTGTGTGTGTGTGTGTGTGTGTGTGTGTGTGTGTGTGTGTGTGTGTGTGTGTGTGTGTGTGTGTGTGTGTGTGTGTGTGTAAATTGGTAATATAGTTCCTTAGGAACTTACTTTATTGGTAAGTATAATGAATGTATATGTAAATACATAATTACAACAATAAATACATATGAAAATATGCAATTAAATTAAAAATGAGTTATCTACATGAACTTATATTTATTTGTATCTAGATGATTTTGTATAGCTATAAGTGATAACATGAATTATGTGTTATATATATAAGTGAATGTTTTCTATAATGATTTATCCATTGATTTTCTATTGAGGTAAATGTTTCTGGAATAAGTAATGGTGATGGGCTTGCATGTATTTGATATTTTGACATATACACATTCTAAGATGTATATTTGGAATGTGTATATGTCAAAAAATCATATACATGCAAGTCCATCACCATTTTAATTATTCCAAAAAAATTACCTCAACACACAATCAATGGATAAATCATCAACATGTGTGTGTGTGTTTTCTATGATGATTTATCCATTGATTGTATGTTGAGGTAAATGTTTTGAAAGAATTAAAATGGTGATGGGATTGCATGTATTTTATGTTTTGACATATACACATTCAAATATGTATATTGTATGAAATTATTCATTAAAAAATATAATTACTATAAGATATCATGAAATTTATATAGGTTATACATATATATTAGTTATGATATGGGATATCTTCATGTAATAGTAATGGAGAGAATAAGTTTAGAAAGTTTTTAATGAAGTGTAGAATAAAATTGAGATATATCATTATGTTTCATGAGCTATTTTTTGACTCGTACAAAATATAATGTTGGGATATTTAAATATTTCTAGATATTTTTATCAACCCAAGTTTCACCTTGCTGAAGTAGACTACTCAGACCTGCTTCAAACTTGGACTAACATTAGAATGGTCTAAGGCTATGGAATACCTATAACTAGACCAAAACTCTATATTGTGAGGCTAACTCCTTTAAATATATCATTTTTTAGATTAGTTACTAAAACCTACTTGTTTTGGGATGAAGATATTTAGAAGGATTACTGAAAAGGAAAATCTATGCTATTAATAGTGATACACCTAAATTGTGTATGATCCTTTGTAAACATTGAACTTGGGAACACTTGTGAATCAAAGGGAATAACTTGTCAATAATAATTTCTGAGGACAATCCTAAACATGAGTGTTTCAGATGAAGGTTTGATATAAGGTCTACAAATTGAAGGTAGAAGAATGAATGTCTTTAAAGACATTGCATGCTAATATTCTTCAACACAATTCATATTCTTTAATACTTAAGGTGACTTGTAGAGGATGAAAAAGTAGTATTAGGTTAATAAAGGACCTATAAAAGGAGATAAATATTACACTTATATATAAATCAAAAATAATTAAACACACTAATAACCATGAATTAGTCTCCAAAAAACTTTCTTTATTGGCTTTAGGTTCAAGTTACAATTTTAGCATAGTTTCTATATACCAGCCTAAAGGATCCTAAAAATAAGCCATAAGGTCTGAGTATATAACAAAATAGAAGAATATAATTAAAATGTTTCCTATAGGAGAGAAGGAAAAGACATCTAATCATTAACTCCATCTAGACTTCAGTTGTAAATAGTTATCAATAGTCCTCAAGGCATCTCTCTATGTCTAGTATATTACATTCTCCTTGCATGAGATCTTTGGCATTGAAAATAAGGTGTTGGGACATATTTGACTTGTTAAAACTCCTCTTCTAACATGCTAAACCATAACTTGGTTAGATAATTCTTGTTGAGGTGAGTTAACTCATAAATTGGAACTCAAAATGAGTTACACATGATTGGATCAATTATAGACCAGTTAACTCATCATAAGGATTAGTTAAACATGTGTTTGACATCAAGGGTCAGTTTTTCATGAATTTGATTAGTTTTATGGTGTTAAAACTCCACATTATCTCTTATAAATAGTCTTTTATGCCATATACTTCACTTGGTTAAGCAAATAGGTATATTAGGGAAATTAGGCCTAATAGCTTAATACCTATACTTTATGGGCATTATAACCTACATAAAACTTTGAAAACATAAAAACACAATTATTTTGATACATTGAACAATCTCCCATATCATTAAATAGGTCTTATTTGATGAGAAACCCCTGCAACTTGGTGAAAATAGTTGACTAGGTCAAACTACCTTCAATCCTAAAGACTGGATATTTTAAATGAGATCACAAGGACACTTTAAGGCATTTATATAATATTATGATGATTTTAGGAGGAATAAGAAGTGTCAATATTTTCCCAACAATGATTGGAATTTCCATAAACTACTTTGTACCTCTCTTTTTGTACTTTTTTCTCTCAAAATCCTATTTTTTACCATGTCTGTACATCAGTCATATAAAAAAAATTACATTTAAATGAATCTCTCAAGGTTTACTTTATGATCCTTTAGGTAGTTATTTGGTTTCAATGATTTTGGATGCATTATTTTCAATTCTTCATAAACAAGTCTGTAGTAAGGTTTTGCAAGGGTTTTAGACTATTCAAGGTTCTTAATTATGATTCATAAAGCCTAGGACTTAAATGCATGAAAAAAATCCATAAAACATTAGTTTTTTTAGGCCCAATAACTCCCCCAAAGTCCTTATATTTCCATGCAAACTATTTGTACCATGGTGAGCATGTGAAGTCACCTCTCAAAGTGGAAAACAAGCTTTTTGAGCATGTTTGGTGTTCTAAGGCCAAGATGATCAGTCATAATGCATATCCTATGGCTCAAATTAGGTATAAAACTATATTAATTCCATATTATAATGTTAATGGTTATTTTAAGTGCCCTCATGACCTTGTTTTGGCTATTGCTACCCCTTCTTAATGGCTTATCTAGTGATGTCAAAGACAAGCATAGGTGTATGCATAGTTTCTTCAATATTTTGACTTGATGATGAGTTAAAAGGTTCAAATACATTGTATAAAACATTAAAAACATTTATAAGGTTATTTTAAGTCATGGAATTGGCTTGATCAAGCCATTCTTCTTATACTTGTATACAAACAATTCATTGTTTTGAACTACAGACCTATCTGCCTATGGAAATGACAAAAATGACCCCTATATATGAATATATTAATTTTATTAAGTAATTTTATGACCCATATTTATTTTCAAACTCATTGAGTGTGAAATTATCCTCCATTCTTTTTCTTATAGGCTCAAAATAGTCTTATTTGGCCTAGACTGTATAGAAAGGGTACTACATGTGTCAACTAACAAGGCATGAAGGTTCTGAAGGGAGTTTAGAATAACATAAATTTAATTTCATATCTCAAACCCATCATTTGGATGTATATTTAGGGTTATCTCCTCCATCAGGTAGTTATCAAGGTTTTGCAAGGGTTTTAGGGGTCTACAACTTCTTATAAATTGTTCATAGCATATGGAACCTAGATGGAAAACTTATTTCCATATGAATGGATTATATTTAACCCATAAACAACCATTAAAATACAATATCCTATGTAAAAGGTGTGTAGATATGTCTATGTGGTGAAGTTATGTTTTGAGTGGTTGTCATGGACTGTGTGTGTAAGAAAGAAGCTTTAGGAGTCAAAAGAAACAATCTTACTTCATTACCTTCAATATAAAAACTATATAAGGATTTTAAATGAGTATCTACATTATTATAATCATCATCATGTGAAAATAAATCCTAAATAAGTTAAAAATTATGGTTGTGTCTCTTAAGGATTTATAGCTTGCCTGCCTATTTTAGCCCTCAAGGACATGATTTACATGGAATTAATTAATGTGACCATTATAATAATTCATTTTATGACTTTACATCACCTTATTATTATTCAAAATCCCTCTCATTATGTTTTAAACATCTATTATACATATAGCCTTCCAAGAAGGTCTCCTAGCTCCAACTTGACTATTGATAGACATGTAGGTGACTAGGATAAAATAGTGGATAATTACATTGTTAAATTGACTTCATTAATACCATAAATAGGTAAAACCACTCATTATGACTAACTATACAAAGTTTCATACTTGTATATTGTATATAGAGGCATGTAGATGCTTTTTTCTAGAACTAACTACTAGGTTGCCTATATTTTCATGTCTCATAAGACCTATAACTAAGTATTCATTATTTAATCACCTTGTATTGGAGCCTTAGAGTGATAAAAAGGCATTTTTAATTATATGATAATCCATCTTGTAATTATTTTTATTCATTTGTCAACTTAATCTTATATATCCAATCAAAAACCATGTATCTTCAAAGAAACCTCAAAGTGACTACCTATGTCATACTACTATAGGTGGTGATTGGATAATATGGAAGTATTTGAGGTAAATTTAACCATTATTTGTAACTTTTATAGATTACAAGTAATCTTAAAACTTCATCTCACCTTCTCCTTTGGTGTATTTACTCTTTAAGGCTACTTTTAGGCTCTTACACGGTCCTCATCCATATACAAGCTTATGTGTTTTACTTGTTGAGTTGGTTATAATTCATGGAGATCATTATCTTTATGGAGGTTTTATGAAATAAATTTTTTCTTTAAACATAGGTGACTTGACAAGTTTACCCTCTTGAGTGAATTTATCTTGAAACTACACCTTTAAGGTATGAATAAATTAATGTAATTGACCACCTAGTATGGTTGTAGGTGGTCATTCCAAGGTTGAATTTTATTTCATACTACTTGGACAACATTATTATAATATTTTTATATTTCACACTTCCATTTTTCTTATAGAGCCTTCATATGATCATGAGTCTCTCCCCTAGGCTATTATACTCTCCTCTTCATGCATGTAGTTAAACCTATGTTTTCATGGTTGTAAAAGACTATTTATGGGGAAAATGACTATGTTATCTTGTAATTTTAAGTCCATATATTGATATAACTCTTCACCATTCCATGTAACTTTTGAACCTAGGCAAAAAACCTCATTGATCTTAGAGACATGATAATCTTTCTCACAGTCTTATTCTTGATCTTGGATTGGCATACTTTAAGAGCCATCAAGGTTTGAAATGACCCTATTGTAGGTGACCATTCATATAAAAACATGACTTAAAATGAGTTTGATCTATAAAAAAGGTATGTATTTAAGCCAAGACTCATACACATCACTTTTTAATCATATAAAAACATGACTTAAACTGAGTTTAATCTATACAAAAGGTCTATCTTTAAGCCAAGATTCATACACATCACTTTATCACACTCTATTCTTCATAAACATCATTATACCTTCTTGAAAATAGATCTTTCTCTATCATATCCTTGATTGTGCATCAACTCAAGTTTTTGTACAAACTATGACAAAGTTTTAGGATGCTTTGAGAGCTTGAATAGGTTACAAGATGTCCATGATTCCTCATACATTCATGAAATTATCTCCATTAGTTTGAAAAACCTCACTTTAAGGTCAAAATTTCTTTAAATTCTCATTCATTGCTTTGACCACTCCTTGGGCTTATGACTATGTCCTTGAAGAGATGATTATAGGCCTTGTTAGACTAATTTTTGATCAATTTGATGATCTTGTTGATAAGACCTTGAATGAATTATAGTTCCAATTTAGGTCTTCAATGATATATTCATTTAAAAGTCTCCATTAAAGTCTCAAATTTCCTTTCATAATGTATTTGGCTCATCCTCTTTAACATCATTGTAGGTGGCTATGTATGCTCCCTTTGTATGAACTGTGTCTGGATTAAACCTTGAGAAGGTCCTCATAATAGGATTGAAAATAATTTAATTCATTATAATCAACTTGATAATAGAGGAATTAATAAATACTTTAATTAAATATTCACTATTCTCTCTTTCCTTTGCATTTTCATGAAAAATCTTGACTATGATAACCTTTCATTAGTTGCAGGTGGAGATTATTGATTGTTTTATTAGTATACTAAGGTTTACATACTAGATTTACATGATCATGATGATTTTTAAACATAATTGACTCATATTGATAGTGAATTCATGATATGGAGGTGAATAAAAAGTGATATGATGGCAATGGATGATGGGAAACATTGAATGGAGGTGGAGATGGAGCCTTACAATAGTGAAAGGTAGTGAAAACATAATGTATATGGATGAAACATGATGGAGATGAAAAATAACATGAAAAGTGTATTTAAAAATAATATTTAAGGTATTAAGCAATAATAAGCACCCCCTCAACAAGATATAATATCTTGGAGGCCTTTGAAGGAGGTATATGGTGCTAAAATGAAAACCTAGGAGTCTATTAAAAACTTAACATATACTAAATTTCCTTAACATATGCTAAACTATGATTCTATGAAGATGTTGAGAACACATAGATGGCTTCCTTGACATGGATATTTCAGGAAAAAATTTATAAATCTTAAATGCATAACACATGAATTAAGGAGACCCTTTTAAACAATATTCCAATAATTCTTGAAATTATTTCTCTCTCTTGAACTATATAACCCTTATTTATTGCCTATAGACTATAAAATTGCATTTTATGTCTTATTGAGATCCATATCACCCTCACACATGTGAAAATGAACTAAATAATACCATGTAAAGGTGGTGCATGCTCCTGAGAAACTCCAAAAACTTTATTTTTTCTATCATGATGCCTAGATGAGGAGAAACTTCAAAAAACTAGTTGTTTTCTTGGATGAAGAACACTTGATCAATACCTTGAATTAAAAAGGATGGATAATGAAGGAGATATGACCAAATTAATAACCACTTTCCATATATGTAATCTCTCTGATCTCCCTTTCTCTTCCCAAAATTTTAGACCTTGATTTTCTCTCTCATGGTCATACAACTGCAAACCTGAAGGGCTCTCACTATGTGCAAAAAAGCTAGATGGATGGATAAAAATATTTTTGGGCCTACATGATGTATTTTTTAAATTAATTTATTCTATAACACCTATGACAAATGATCCTTTAATATCATGATGCCTACTATATGTAAATGGTTGTATAATTTTGTATTCCTTGCATGAAACTCATAAAAATAGCCTTGATTTAACATTCTCTTCACACTTAAATCTTGAAACCATAAATTTAGGGCAAGGAGAGAGAGAACACAAGTCAATAAGGATATTATAAAAAGTATTAAAACTTTTGGCATCTTTATGGTGCTAAATTTGTCATGTGTGAGCTCATTGGAGGACTTTTTGCATTTGGACTTGCATGAAATGATATTTTCAAATCATGAAACCTTATGACTAAGGTACTGACATAAATATGAATGTGTTAAAATGCATTATGAATAATTTTGTGGAATTTTGACACCAAATTTAACATTTAAATACTAAAACTTGTCTTTTTAAGCAATATACACATAGATTTGCAAAGGAAAATTGCCACTAAATACCATGAAGAATACCTTTTAGCCTCCTTAAAAGGATTGAATGAGGCTTATATGTATTTTTATCACACATTATAATATTATAGTTTATTTCATACCTTACATATACCAAATATGCTATAGAATGTTATGATAAGTCATCAACTACCCTCTGTTCACCATCTTCATCAGAATACTTTCAAATCACAACACCACTTGAATCTCTATCAAAACCTTAGAATGAAACTTGACACCATTGACATGACACTGAAATAATTACCTCTTCACTTGACTTGACAATTAAGAAAACTATGATGACTATGAAAAAATTTCAATTGTAGGGGTCAATATTTAGCATTGATAAGCCAAATTACCAACATTTTTGGTGACTCACAAAGGTTGACCAGTCTGCTGGTCAAGAAAATTTAGAATCTCTTTTCTATATCATACTTTGGACAACACCATGAAATTATCAAAACTTGAAGACTTGACACAAAATAAACAAGCAAGACACAAATAGGAAATACCAATAGATAATTGAATCAAAACAATAACTAATAAATATGTGCAACATGTACACTTAAAGGAATGAAACTACAACTATGTACAAAAGGATGACTCTCTTAATATAAATACTATAGGAACATACCATTGATATGAATAGGGATATCCTCACCACTTAGATTAGATAATTGGAAAACATTGTTTTCCTTATAACCAGTAATAAGATATGAACCACTCTAAAGGTTATCAAATTTAGAATGTTTACCCATTTTAGCACTATCTTCATCCCATTTGAGTATAATGTCACCTTTATGAAATGTCTTGGATGAATCTCCTTTGATGAATGATCTCTTGAATTTCTCTTGGTTGTGTGATCATAATAATTTGACAATAGAGAGGAGGTTAGAATAAGTGTTAGTTTCACAAAACAAAATGAAATCAACACACTAACAAGCCAACATCTCTAAGCCTAGATATTAGGGGGAACATAGTGAAAAAAATACATATGAAATCACAACTAAAATGAAAAAAATGAGAAATCCATTACCTTCCTTGAGAATTACAAGTGATTCATTTGTGGCTTTCTTGGCTTGTACTAAAGAGTCTTTAGAAATGGAGTTTGCTATCTCTTTCTCTCCTTGGCACCATGGTTGGATTTGATATGGCTCATACTTGATGGCATGGCTTATTATTTTAGCATTACAATACTATTTTTTCCAATCTTTCTATAAAACTAGTATTATAGCTTTACTCTATCCAAGCTCTCTAAACGAGGAGGTAAATACTTGTATTTATAGGTTTAGAAACTAACCCCAACCCAAGATGAGTTAAGGTGTAATATAAACATGGAATGGGTTCAAATCTAACCTAAGTAAGTTAATTAACCTCAATAGAGTTAAAAGGTGTCAAACCCTCATAATTTTTAATGAATAGGCATGGGTAAGATATTTTTAGATATTTTCAAATGCTTGACAACTCACAAAAGGTAATTATGAAAACCTAGGATATTCTTGCTTTTTGAATTTCCTTTTTTAGAATTTCATTAATTGCTTATGGATAATTAAACTAGGCATTTAATTAGGTTCAAAATTTTAATTAATTTTATTTAGGATTTTTACCATTTTCAAGATTTAATTTAATTTTGTGTGCATTTGCCCTATTTGATAGGTCTGTAAGCCAAATTACATGTTGTGATGTCTTAGAATGATTAGAGATGAATATGTGAGAGGTTTTTGTTGCTTATGGTAGGATACCCCAATTAGGGATGTCTCAATGGGATTATAATATTTAATGAGTGATGCACAAAAAAATTTAGGATGTCTAATGATTCTCAAGATTAATTTACAATTGTTGGTAATAATTAGTCTAAAGTCTAATCAAAAGCTACTGGTGGACGATTTTAGGTGTCTACAGTTTGCCCCTATTTACAAAGGCATTGGAAGCTATTAGCATAGTGACATCTTCTCAAATATTTAAAAGGTCATGTATGCCTATGAATTTAATGACAATGGATGAACTATAAGTACCCCCTTAAGGGAGAGGTTGGCAAAGGTGTCGATAATTAGTCCCTCAAAAGGAGGAAATGATTGGATAAAATAGATGAAATGGGGTAAAAGGAACTAATTTTCCCAAAGGTGATTATAATTAGTGGCATATGGAGCTACCCTAGTTAGGGCAAACAAATAGGATGATTTTCCCATAGTCGGTTATAATCATCAACATAGGTGGGATAAAAAAGGTAATAATTTTCCCAAAGGTGTTATAATCATCAAAAAAGGCTTCGAGTAACAAGAGACTGATTTTCCCAAAGACAATTATAATCATTAAAAGGGAAAGTAATGATTTTTCCATAAGTGTTTATAATAATTATTTGGATAAAAACATGCCCTAGTTGAGTAGATAGAGATAATGATTTGACCAAAGGTGGTTATAAGCATTATCATAATGAAAACATACCCTAATTGGGTAAAAGAAAGAGAATGATTTTCCAAAACATGGTTATAATCATCAACCTTCAAATGGATGGAAACACAATAATTTTCCCAAAGGAAGTTAGAATAATTATGAATTTAAGTGGGATGGTTTGCAATGAATTTCCTGGAGGTGGTTATAATCGTTAGAACTTGATTATGGCAAACATGATGTGGAATATGATGGCAAATTGGCACAAAGGAAAAAGATGAACTTGGGCAACCTACTAGTAGGGAGATGCTCATCTGAAATAGAAAGGAGGAAAATTATTTCTTTATTTAATTAATCTATTTGGGATATAATTTGGATTAGATCTAGAATGGTTCTGGTGTTGGTTCCAAGGAGATATATCATTGTTGTATTGCTATGCAGAGTCATGGTGCTGATTTTTGTTGTAGCATGTGAAGGTAAGCATCATGATAGGACACCATGATAACTTGGATAAAATATGCATAAGTACTAACACAAGATCCAACACATAATTTAAAGTAATGCATTAATGATAAAAACCATGATGATAATGTTGACACATGAATATGGATGGATTCAATAATAATATGCATGAAATCAACCAATGATCACATATAGACTAAATCAAGGCACACCAAGAAAGTAAACAAATAAGAAAAAAATAAATAAATAAAACAAAATAAGTGAATGAAGAAGAAAACAAAAGAAAATAAAGATAAACAAAAAACAAACAATGGTTAATCACAATGTTAGTACAAATAATAAGACACAAATAAGATAACAAACATTGCCCCTAAACAAGAAGAGGAAATGAAACAAACAAACACAAATGGGGGAATAGAGGAAAATTAAGGGGGGGGTCAAGCTATCTCCAAATTCACTAGATAAGTGGATATTGCCTACATATTTCCATGGACATAGTATCCAATAAAAAATTCAAGACAAATGTAGTTCTCCCAAGAAATGAAATGGAAGAAAATGATGACAAGAAGAAAACATGATAGATGTTATAGAATAATAGTGGAACAAAATCATAAAATGATGAGAGCATGGGATAAAATGCCAAGAAGGATGGTGAAACTAAATGAAAATTGATTTCTTGTGACTTAGTGAGGGTTCCCAAAATCCTTAAGGCAAAGAAGTGGTCAACATTTTTGGATTTTATAAATTGATTTTACAACTATTTTTGAAATTTTTAGAGCATCTCAAATCAATTTAGAATGATGAGATACTACACAATTCAAGATTGTAAAATGGTGAGAGCATTAAAACTTATAAATTACTCACAAAATGGTGATAATGTGGTTTAAATTGCTTGCAAAATGACAAGAGTGTTCAAACTTAAACTACTTACAAAATAGAGAGAGAATGGCTTAGGTTACTCACAAAATGGTGAGAGCGTTCAAACTTAAATTTCTCATAAAATGGCAAGATCATGGCATGTGATAATTGAGATGACCTCAACATAAATTGAGTGCTACCTAAATAGTCCCAAGATGGGACCTCAAGTCATTATAATTTTGTCTTATAGTGGAGGAATATGACTAGTGTAGCATCCAATTCAAATAAAATAATTACAATTGGCAAATGGCATAGTATGGCATAGGCATGACAAGGTGGTACTCTAAGGCATGATAAACAAGTATTTCCCCTAGTTTTCCCATAGTCGATTATAACTAAGAAACAATAACATAAATTAATGATATTAATTTTCCCATAGGTGGTTATAATTAGTAACATGACTATGGGACACCAATTTTCTTAAAGGTGGTTATAATCAGGTCCACTTGGTATAGAATGGAATAAGAAATGAAGGATGCAACTACCAAAACTATCTCATACTTCTTCAAAATATGGCCTTTATTTGGAATACTTGAAACAATTTCTAAAACATGATATGAATCTTTGCAATGAAATCATCCTTGTAACCAATTAGAATAGAACCAAGGTCAAACAACTAGGTAAGGAGGGTGAAAGAAACTCAAATGATGGGAAAGGTATGGTAGAATGGAAGGGTGGAATGGTATAGTGATAGAATGGTTGAATGGTATGGTATAAAAAATAATGTTGATAGTATAGTACAACTAAAATGGTCCTCATAGACAATACACTAGGTCACTCAATAAAATTAATGCTTGAGGTGTATAATGTTCATCATCTCATCAAGTTCATTCTTATCTGGTGTGGTGAGTCTATATGATCTGGCACCGTAGTTTGAAACAATGATGAAAGGTCCTATCGAATTGGGATTTAACTTGACTTTATGCTTCTTCTTAACTATGGTATTCTTTTGGTTTTATTTAAGTAGAAAATCACCAAGCTCAAATTCTCTATATTTTACGTGCTGGTTTTATTAGCCACAGAGTCAATTCTAGTATGCTTGCAGGTTGTTTATTGTGGCCAAAATTTTCTCATCAAGTAACTCCAGATCTTGTAGGTGAGTTACTCGATAGTCTTCATCATCTAGGGCATGCTTCAAAGAGATGCACAAATAAGTTAACTTGACCTTAATGAGAAGAATGGCTTCAGTTCCATAAAAAAGTGAGTATGGAGTGGCTCTTATTTGAGTGTGGTGATTGGTACGGTATGTCTAGAACATGTGTAATATTTGGATGTACCAATCATGGCTGAAATCATTGACGACCTTTTTAAGAATTTTGAAAATGGCTTTGTTAGATGCTTCAACCTAGCTATTGCCTTATAGGTAGTAGATCATGAAAAAATTTTATCTAATCTTATACTCAACACATAGCAATTTGATATCCTTTTTCTAAATGATCCACCATTATCAAATATAATGTTAGAAGGAATAACATAGTGACAAATGAGATGGTTAATGATGAATTTGGAAATTTTATTTCTAGTCATGTGAGGATTATAGCTTCAACCCACTTAGTGAAATATTATGTGGTAGTAAGGATACATTTATGGTCATCGGATGAGGTGGGATTTATCTTCCCAATGAGATTGAGGCCCTATTTATCAAATGGCCATGGTGTAAGAATTGGTTTTAGAGTCTTGGAAAGGGCTTAAATTAGATTATCATGATTTTGGAATTTATCTCAATTTTTTACATAGGTACCTACACCTGCATCCATCATTGGCCAATAGTACCTAGTATGTAAGATATTTTTAGATAGGATGACCTTGATAGTATGGGCTCCACATATTCCTTCATGAACTTTCCATAATGCTAATGTATATTTTGATAAAATTAAATAATGAAGCGGAGTTCCATTAAAACTATGGTGGTATAGTGTTGATCTGAGTAAGGTATAACATTAGGCATGATAGATAAAGGCTTTGGATTGATTTTAGGATAAGTGTAGTGGCATTATTTAGTCATGGAGGTAATTGTGTAGGTCTAAATACCAATTAAAATTGGGAAAAAAAATATCATAGATAATTTCTATAGTTAAAGGTTCATGAGCTAGTGCTAGTAGATTTTCAATGAGAAACTATTATTCTTTGGCCATATTGTATGATAAATTAATTATCCAATGGTTTCCATGGAATCTACTATTATATTAATTTCCCTTGGTATATGTACAAATTCTACATTGGAAATATGTGGTTTGAGAGTGTCGACCATGGCCTTGTATGGTACTAGCTTGTCATTCTTGGTCTAAAAATGGTCTATAACTTGATTGATGATTAATTAAGAATCACCATAAACCTTTAAATGTGTTATGTTCCATTATACTACTTATTTAATTCCTATAAGAAGTGATTTATATTTGGCCATGTTATTGGTATAATGAAAGTTGATCTTGAATGATTTAGGGTTTATATCCCCTTATGGAGTAATAAATAAAAATCATGACCCTAATCCATGTGTATTGAATGATCCATCAAAATACCACTTCCATTACTACTCTTCAAGAGGTGTTTCAATAATGGTCATAATGGATTCATCTTGGAATTGGAATGTTAGTAGCTCTATATCTATAAGGGGTGCTTTAGCAAGATGATCTACAAAAACTTGCCTCATGATGGATTTTTGGTTGATGTATTCTATCTCAAAATCACTAATAAGCATGATCCTTTTGGCCATGCAACCTTATAAAGATATTTTGGATAGTAGATACTTGAGTGGATATACTTTTAAAATAACCATGGTCTTATTATTTAACATGTAATGGCATAGTTTTTGAGCTATGAAGACCATAGATAAATAGGTTGTTTTAATGGGCATATAATTATGCTCATATGCGAGCAATGTATAACTTAGATAGTATATGACATGATCCTTTACATTATAATCATGTTGAGATATAATTTCCCCCAAGGATTTATTAGTAGCTAATAGGTACATGAGCAATGACTTTCTTGGTAGTGGAGGCAATACAATAGGTGGATTGTAAGATAGTCCTTCAAGCACTAAAAAGCTTGTTGGCATTCATTATCCAAAAGAAATGTCACACCATTATTTAGTATATGTGTAAATGGATGGAACTTATCTTCCAATTGAGATATGAATCATCTAATATATTGTATTTTGCCCTAAAAACTATGGAGTTGCTTTAGATTAGTCGATGATGGCATATTAGTTATGGCCAGTACTTTGGATGGATTGAATTCAATACCTCAATGAGACAAAATGAATCCAAGCAATTTTCCTAAAGTAACTCTTAAAACACACTTCTTATGATTAAGGTAGACTATGTATTCATGCAGTCTCTCAAATATCCTCCTTAGTGTTGCTAGATGATCAACCTTAATCTTTGATTTACCTACTATGTCATCAATGTATTCTTTAATAATATCATGCATCATATCATTAAATATGATGGTAATGGCTCTTTGGTAGGTGGTCCTAGCATTTTTGAGACCAAATGGTATAGCTTGATAATAGAATGTTCCCCATGGAGTGGTGAACATTCTTTTGTGTTGGTCTTTTGGCACTATTTGGATCTAATTGTATCCTAAGAATCCATCCATCGCTGAAAGCATTTTATAACCTATTGTGGAGTTAATAATCATGCCAATGTTTGGAAGAAGAAATTCATCTTTTGGGTAAGCCTTATTTGTGTATCTAAAATTAGTGTAGATTCTAATTCTTTTTGGCTTTTTATTGACTAGCATAACATTAGAGATCCACTCTGAATAGTTGATCGACCTAGTATATCTCACTTCCAAGAGATTTTATAGCTCTTTATTTACTGATATAGAAATGCAAGGATGCATCTTGTACAATTTTTATTTTATAGGTTTAGCATCAAGATGTACCATAAGGTGGTTTACAACTAAGGTGGAGTCCAAACCTGGCATGTCAGAGTAGGCCAATGCAAATATGTCAACAAATTCCCTGAAAAGGGATATAAAGACTTTATGTTCCTTGTCAATGAGGGACACACCTAATTTGATCCATTTTGGGTCATTTGGAGTCCTGATGTTAACCTTTGTAGTATATTCTACTAGAAGGGTTGAACCATATTATAGAATGGTTGACAAAGATTTGAATTGACTTGCAATAGTAGAGTCCTTTATTATAACTAGATCTTGAATTTCTCCTATGCATGATGAATCATAATCTCCTAATGATAGGGATGGCCATGTAACAAATATAGTTGGAAACTCTTAGATGATGTGATTAAATTATTGATGTTCTTCAAGACTAAGATTGGACTCATAGGCAAGTTCATCATTGGTGGTCTCTTGACCTATGTTTGAATAAAGTTGAACACACCAATCTAATGATGCCTAAAATAGGTTTTCACCACTAGACTAGCTTTTCTCTTTACTATTTCCTTAGTCTAAAATAACCTCAAAGAGGTTATCACTTTAGAAACTCAATGTTACATATTTATTTTTGGCTAAGGGTGTTCACCCATTCTCCAAAATAAGATTTTGTATCCAACTTGATTGAGAACCCTTATTTTTGGTCTCCTAACAGAACATTATTCCTAAGGCTTAAAAAATCATTAAAGGCCTCATTATTATGGAACTCATCATCTCACACATTGGATTATTGTTGTTCTCAATATATAAATTGGAGATAATATAATGGAAGTGGGTTATCTTAAATAACTAGTCAAAGGGTATAAATGGCACTAGTGTCAAACAAATTGGTAGTGGTTAGGTCATTAAAATAGCTATGATTAGACTTTGCTTTGCTATCAGCATCATCATCGCTAGTCATTGGCAATAGAACACAAATAAGATACATGGGATCACCCACATGAAGTCTAAATCTAATATCATATGTTCCTTTATACCAAGTGGTATAACTTGGCTGAAGTGGACCTTGTTAATTGATTCTAAGGCCTCCCCTTTCATAGGTGTTCACCAAATTTGACCATGTAGGTCAAATTAGGAATCCCTATAGGTAAAAACTTGAAATTTAAATGTTTTAAGGGGTATAATATTATGTATTAAGGTGTATTATAGGTCATTTTATGACATTTCATGTCACATTAGCCTTGGTCTTGGTCATTTTCAATATTTATGTCTTTTTGAGTCATTTTGAGGGACAAAATAGAGCATTAAATGACTTGTATGGCCTCTTTTAGTAATTTTAAGGTTTAAAAGGATGATTTCACATCCCATGTGTTCTCATCTACCTTAATCAACCATTTTTAACTAAAAAATAGTAGTTTATTTTGAGAAAAGGGTAGTTTTCTTGAAAAAGGAGAGCATTTAATGAGGTGTATAGAATTTTACAGCCCCTATAGATAATGACACTTAAATATTGTCCCTCAATCTTCCAAAATATTTTTTAAATTATTATTTTGATCATAAGCTCCAAGAAATTGAGAAAACCACTTCTCTCTCCTTCTACTAAGCTTGGCAAAGAAGAATGGTCCCCAAGTTTTTAAATGGTATGACCAACAAGAGAGGTTTCAATAAAAATGATCCTAGGGATGTCTTATACACTTATTCATATTAAATTTTATTCCTAGTTTTAGGATAATTGTTACCTATGCTTTATGAACAATTCTTAAGAAGTTAGCTTATCAAATTTGCTTGCTAATCTATTCACCCTATAGGTTTTACTCTTGTTTGAGATGGTCTATGTAACTCAATGAGTGGGATGACTTCTAAAGATATTTTAATCACCTATCACTTATTACCCATCCTTTGTTTCAGTTTTTGGGGTAGTTTGATGAGCCAACTATCTCAATTTATAAAGAAGAGTGAATAAGTGAAGATACAGTCATTTTTTCCAATTACTAGAGATTTCTTCTATTTTATGGTTCTAGATTGATGTGAAGTGATGTATTATTTATCATATATACCCATTTATCATCTTCAATTCCAAATTCAAATTCAATAATCATTCTAAGTACCAAGAGAGTAAAGCAAATTCATAAAATAGTCATCTACAGCAGTTATATGGCCTACCACTTCTTAAAGGAGCATGGAAATCATGTTTGAGTGCCATTTAAGGTTTAAACATGATTTAACACCATTTTTCAGATTTTTTATAATATTTGATGATATTATAACCTCAAGTAGACTTTCCAAGTAAATGCGTGCCACTTTGGGACAATTTCCCTAAAATGGCAGAATAGAGATCTAGGCCCTTTTTGAGGTTTCTCATATGAATTTGCATTGAGTTCTAAGACCTCATAATGAATTTATTTTTAATCTCCCACATAATATTATCACCTTGAAAATTGATGACCCTATTTTATTTAGGTAGCTTAGTCTTCAAGAGCCTTTAATATGCCAATTAGCTCATTGAAATCATTTAGTGATATCTATAATAGTCCAAGCTAAGTTGTTTCTCATAACCATGTGTTGGAGTTTGGTGTTTGGGACTAAGATAGAGTTTAAAGGAGTTATAATTTAATTTTTGGTACAAATAGTCCTTGGGACTTTATGTAGCTATAAAAATACTCATTTTTTCCTAGGTAAGAGGGCAATACCCCTTTATTTTGTCTCAGAGGTAGAGCACTCTTGAAGAACACCAAAATTATCTAAAGAGTATGTAGGAAGTTGGAGTGAAGAATGGAGATTGAATAAACTTAATCATAATAATAATATTCTAATTATTCCATCATGATGGATATTTAATAGATAATGGGTTCTAAACAAGCATCATATAGTCTATATCCTTAAACCACTATGCACAATCTGCCTTCCTAACAGTCTATTTTGGATTTGCAAGAGTTAGAAGGTAAAAATACCTTAAAAAGAGACAAAATATTATATATATCACCTATAATACTTTTATAAGCTCCTATAATTACCAATTTATTTTGGATAATAGGGTAAGTACACTTTGTTTTGTCTCAGACATAGGGTACTCCCCTTATGTGCAAACCCTGTAGTCTTTAAGAAAAAGAGATAAAAGGATGAGAGCTAGGAGATTAGTGAAGGTTTAAAGGAAGTATGGTAAGTTTTAACACACCCAAGATAACATATAAACCCAATAATATAATTATGGAACCCAACAAGATGGTCTAGATTGCCAAGTATGCAAACATGTATGTTAGGCCTTGAAGAGGCCTAGAATCGAAATGAAATTTAAAATTAAATTCTAAATATAGGTGATATTTATAACTAGTTTTAATATGTTTATATGATTAATTTAAAAAAAATTAAGCTATTTGGATTCAAATTAATCCATGAAGAAGCCATTTTTTAGATTTAAGACAACTCAAACCTATGCAAAGTGGAGAAACAAGCTCGATAGAAGTTTGGTTGCTCATATATTCTTAGAAACCTTGCATAGAGACTCAACAATATAATACAAGTTAGATAGGGTCCCAAATAACATTTTTTTGTCATTAAATTTATATATGAACATCAAATCTTCATGAACAATGGCTAAGAGTGTAAAACAAGCCTAAACTCACCAAAACCCTTGCTAGTGACTAGTTTGAGAAGATGGAGTAGTTAGTGAATGGAAATGGAATAGCTTACCTAGAATGATGATTGGATATTGTAGGTAAATATTATAGTATAATCCCCATCCTTTTGGACTATATGGAACTATATGAAAAGGGTATAAAATAGGATGTTTTTGACATTTTTATGTGTTTTATAGGTTATATAAGGAGTCTAAAGATTCCAAGCACATGGGAGGGAATATGGAGACTTAATATAACTATAAATGTAAATTTAATGGTTTATAAAAAATCTTAGGTGCCTCAACAAGATCTCCTATCTCAGCCATTCAAAACTAGCATATTGAACATGATAGTGAGAAGGGTGAAAAACTTCAAGTAAGCTAATTTTAAGGTGTGCCTAATGTGTATAAGGACATGTATGGAATTAAAACATTTTTTTAATACCATTTTATGGATTTTCATGAAAAAATAAATCCATTTTGTAAGCCAAGGATGCAAGGTGTATGAAAGAGGATCTTTTTTACCACAGGCGGTGATGACTCACTTTTAAAAGATTCTAGATGATTAAGAATGTAGATAATGCATGGAGAATCATGTATAAAACCCTTACCTCTCTATCCAATAATTATACCTATCCCTAGTTATTTTTTTTATGTTCCAATAGGGGTGAATGATGAAGGTAGTTTTCTTGTATAGAATGAGAACTCTTACACCACATTTCATGAGTTACATAGTTTGGAGAGCCATTTGTCCTATCATAAATTGCATGGTATATCTCCTAATTAATTATTATAAATATTTAACTCATTTTATAAAAATTAAAAGTGTCATTATTACCTTTTAAATTATTTCTTCTCTTTTCTCTCTCAATTTCTATAAAAACTAGCCATTTTGGCTATTGTAAGAATGCTCCACCTGAGTATGGTGAAGCCCTGCTCATTTTCATACCATAAATCAATAAATACTACTAATTTTACCACTTATATTACTATTCATATTTTTTTCACTTGAATTATTTATCTTTCTTAGTGATGATTATTATTTCCTTAGCATTATAATCTCATTCTCTCACCTATTCACATCTTGAAAGCTTCTTCTTGTTGGTCATGTGAAGTGTTCTATGAAGTGTCAAGGTTGAGTGAGTTATTATATTTAATAGTGACATTCAATGTCTCTTGTCTATTCCTCCTAGCCTTATTATTCATCACAAACTCATAATGAAATATTGATGTGATAAGATTCAAATTAGAGAAGTGTATGCCTAGTTAGTCTCTTGGTCTCATGTGTGACATGAAGATGGTTGGTAGTCATCAATTTATTTGGTGTATCACCACCTTTAGGATAGTTTACTTTAATTTTTATCTCCCTTTTCCTTGAAAACATAGGTGTAGTAGTGATCTAAAAGTGGTACATCAAGGGAGCTAGCCCTATCTATAGATTCATCACATTTTTATGTTACCCATAGCCTAAAGGTGTTTCAATTGTGCCACTTAGATGAGGAGAGATAATACATATTATCAAATGGTAAAAATATAGGTGAAAATAGTTTTTAGCATGCTTGGTGGGATAATTATTCTAATAAGTTGAAATATTTTTTGTGGTTTTTCAACACATCAACCTTTAGAGGCATCTATCTAAACATCAATTCCAACTCTGAGATTACATCAGCTAGTTAAGTAGCATAGGTATTCATTTTGAAGATGTTGATAATAATTCCTTATGTTCTCACTTCTTAATGAAGTCCCATATTTGGTTTTGGTGTTGAGTATTATTTTACATAAGTGATGAGGCATCCCAAGCCTATGGCATTCCATACCATATATTTCATGATCCTTATCAACTCTAACATGATATTTATCAACCTTTTTATGAGTTATATCAGCCCTAAAATCAACATCCTCAATATATTGCTTCTCCTAGTCAACCTAGCTACTTCTCAACTCAGTCCATTTCAAGTTTCAATCAAACTCTCTTAGGATATGAGAGGTACATGATGGATCTTGGAATATAAATGGGACATGGCCAATATGTTCCTAGTCATCTCATTCATAATGTGAGAAATTCATTGGAGCTAGTTAAGAGAGAGTGGCCACCTATTGAGAGAAAAAATTGGCAAAGGCTCATAAGTGAGATGCTAGATATGAGTGGCCTTATTTCATACTTAGAGTATAAGTTAAGAACTCATGAAAATGGGCCTCACCAAATCTAATCCCCCATATCCACTTCCATAATATTGTTATTAGTCTTACATGATTTCTACTTATGAACCCAATCAAGCTTATCAAAGTCATCTTTTTCCCAATTAGTTAGAAGAGACAGTTGGAAAGATAATCCTTATTTTTAAATCAAACCTTGAGAGGAATATTGAATTAGCTAATAAGCGTATGAATTAATCCATATTATCAGTAAAGGAAGTGGAATAGATTCCCTCATTGCCCTCTCCCATGTTCACTTACTCTCAAGAAGGAACTCTTAGATTTGAAATTTCAAGTTGGATTCAAGGTGGAGAATCCAAGCCTAAAGAGATCAAAAGTTTTTTGATAAATTAATCCACTCCTAAAATTACATCACCATCTTAGGAAGATACTCCTAATCCTAACACCCTAAGCTAGAATAATATAGCGGAATCATGGGAAATGAAAGGGGATATAAGCCTAGATAAAGAATGTGAAGTTGATAAAGAGATTGATCCTATGCAAGCCCCTCCCACCCTTCCTCAAGATACCTCTTGGTTTCCATATCAACCCTATTTTACTCCTTATCCTCATGAATATGCCTATCAAATTCAAGAGAGACTTTTCCAAGAGAACCTAGCCAAGCAAATTAAGGAGTTAGAGTTGAGAATGAAATTATTGAGTCAAGGTGTGATAGAAGGTTTAAATCCAAAAGATCCTATGTTTAAACACACCCAATCTAACCTTCCTCAAGATTCCTCAAGATAAATTAGATTTAAATTAAGATATTGTCAAATGGAAGAAATAAAACCAAGCTATTTTATCCCAAGGTCTGACTCCCCTTCCTCAAGAACTCCCAAAAGGATCCCTTTTAATTCATTCTCAATCTGATGTTGAGTTCTATATGCCACCTCCACCAACTAGTTCATCTTTTCCTCACCCCATCACCATTTGCCTTGACTTACCTATGGTATGGGAACCTAAAGAGGATAATTTGGTTGAGAAGAATTTAGAACTCTTGTTTAAAGAAAATATAGCTTCTTAGTAGCCTCATTGGGCTAAATTACCTAATTACAAGATGCCTAGTCTTGGAATCACCAATAAGGAGAAGGAAATTGAGTATCTTTCAGCAGTTGAGAACCAAAATTAGATTATAATGGTTGATATATAACCTAAGATTCCTCCATAGTTTCCAAATTTTGAATAAGAAATGAGTCCTTGTGTTGAGTCCTCTTGTCATGTTGATAATGAAGAATGCCTTCCTTGTGTCAAAGAATAAATCTTGGATGAATTCCTTTTGGATTATAAATAAGAGGATGAAATAAATTATCTTGTTTTTTCCCTTCATGATTATGATCAAATAGAATATAAGGACTTTATGTAATAGTTTGTAAGCATTTGAAATGAGTTTGAGTCTCTCAAGGGGTCTACAACTTCTATAGAGTTGATTATAACTAATGGTAAGCAAGATGACATTTTAAAAAAATTCCTAGATGAGATAGATAAAAGTTCACCTCAGCCTTTGAATGTCAAAACAAACTTTTATTGGCCTCAATATTCCAAGGAAAAAGAAACTAATCCTCTTGAAACCATGCCTACAAAGAAGATTCAAGTTGATCATGAGATGAAGAGTGGGTAGAAATATGAGGTATATGTACAAGGCCAAGAGGAATAAATTTACATTGGAAAAATATTTGAATGTGGTCTACTTGAAATCATAGTAAGTTAAGTTCCAAGAAATAGGTATGATCTATCAAGTATCTAATCCAAAGAGCAACATGATTGGCACTAGGATTCATCTCATGGAGAAGGAGATTCAAGAAACTTTCCTTTTGATCCAAGAAGGGAGGTATGCTTAATTTTTAGTTATACATAAAGGTTTGTTTTTATAATTTCCATAAATGCTTTGATCACATCTCTGTGTGTGTGTCTTTTTAATTAGTTTTCTTTATTTTTTGTGTTCTTTGTTTTGTATGGTTGAGGTAGTCAATTGGTCTTGTCTTGATAAAAGCTTGTTGTCAATTATCAAAGTCACAATGGCATTAATACTTAGTTATGTATCCATTTACACTCCCTATAAGGATATTTCTTTGAATTTTCCTTATCACTACATTTCCTTGTTGAATTATTTTGTAGATGATATATGGTATTTTCCACTGAATGTGCAATTTACCTAGATGTGCATGAAATCTTATATCATATAATAATATTTTTTTTATCTAAATAAAAATCTTTAGATATTATATTTTGACCATGCCATGTCCTTATAATCTTCTTATTTTTTTATTACATACAAGCCACTCTCTATCTAGTTTCCTCCATTCGAGTTAGATCTATCAACCTTACCTGAAGTGAACCCTGACTCTTAGTCACATTATTAATGTGATTCATAAACTATGAACTATATATTCCATAGGAATAATAATTTATATTCCATATACCAAATATAAATGATTGAAACCTATCACATGTTTATAATTAATTTTGTATGCCCATAAAATCATAAGAATTTGATCCTCCCAATTATCTCTTTGCACATTACTTCTTTTATAAGCATCTTCTCAATGAATTTTTTATATGTTTATTCCTATCTATTGGCCTAAATATGACATATTCTAATCTTATGGTGTGATATCATAATTTTTTGTCACATTTTTTATAGTATTGTTGAGGAATTTTGTTCTTCTATCACTGACCAACTTAATACGACATCGAAATCTAGTTAGGATGCTCTCATACAAAAATTTGGTTGTATATTTAGCACTACATCTTGGTGTCACAGTAGCATCTACCCATTTTTTTAAGTGATCCATTATAGTTATTATATATCTAACATGAATGAGTTTGATTTTTAGATTAATATATCCTACAAATTAAATTCCCCATTGTTTAAATGGTTATACTACTAACATGGGGTTCAACATAATTTCATCCCTTTAATTATCCCTTCCTATTTATTGACAAATGTTTTAGTACTTTGAAATAATTTGCACATATTAGAATAAGGTAGGCCACCACAGACCACTTTTTAAGAGATTTATTATAGTATATTCTCTTGTGAAGTGTCTTCTTGTAACTCCCTGATGTGTTTCATCTAACAATTATGGTCACTCATGATCTAAGGATACTCTATGAAACACATCATCCTTACCCATATTATACATAATTCCATTTATAATACTTAATGTTATGGATTGTGTGAGCATCTTGTTTTTATCTTTATCAATATAGTGTGTAGAAAAAAATCCTTATTCAAAATAATTGATTATCCTCTATATTCTCTGGATTTACAAAGATTCTTAATGAGTGTGCATCCAATGATTCATCTTGAAATTATTATGTATCCTCACCATTATTTATTCAACTAAGATGATCTATTCCAACATTTTCTATTCTTAATTTCACATTAATCTTAAACTAAAATTCTTGGAATAACATTAGCCACCTAGATGTCCTTCCACATAGCATGGTTTTATTCACCATATATCATAGAGATTGGTAATAAGTAAAGAATTAAAATAGTGCTTTTAAGATTTATTGCTATAATTTATAACATAAAAATATAATAGATATGGCTTATCACTCTTTTTTAGTGTAATTATTCTCTATTGTTGATAATTTTTTGTTTGTGAAGTGAATGGGGTGATCCTAACCTTCACCTCTCAGTTGAGCCAATATATCTCCTATTGTAGTTCCTAAAACATCTACATGAACATTAAATTGATAAATCCAATATAATAACACTAATATTAGATTTTTTACCAACCTTTACTTCAAATCCATAAAATATGCATGACACTCAACATTCTATTAAAATTTTGTAGCTTTACACAATAGTCGATCCATTAGATTGGATATAGTTGCGTACCATTTGATGAATTTATGGTAATATCTTGTATGTCCTAATAATTATCACACTTTAATAGAGCTTTTATGAGATAGAATACTCATAATGACTTTAATTTTGCCTTGGTTAACCAAAATACCTATCAAAATTCACGTTATGTGTGTGCGTGTGAGCGTGCATGCATGCACATGTGTGTGTGTGTGTGCGTGTGCGCATGCACATGCATGTGTGTGTGTGTGTGTGTGCATGCATGTGCACGTGTGCACACATGTGCATGCATACACGTGCATGTGTCCACATGTGTAAAATATGCATTAATTATCAAAAAATACAATGACACAAATCTAGGTGGGAAAACATCAAAATGAGATTTAAAAAACCTACATTTATTATTTATATATTTGATAAACTTGTTACCCAATAAAAATCCTTCCTTATCACTTCTTATTTCTATCAATCTTCTTAAAAATATATTCATAGTAATATTTTCACACATAAATATTATTAACATGTATTGATATGTGAATTGATGTATTTTATCAATGGGGGTAAAACCCTATTTATAATAGGAATGAAGGGAGGTGACCATTGTAACTAATGATTCCAACCTTTCCCCATGAGAAACTGGTAAACAATAAAAAAATATGTTTTATTATTATATAAGGCTTTAAATACATGTTAATAAATAATAAAACATTATTATTTAATTACCTAATATGTATTAAGGGTCTATAATAGCACTGCCTAGACATTAAATTTTCTAGCACTCCATCCTAATGTTAAGTAGGGATAAATGTCATAGTCACCTTAATAAAGGAATTATACTATGTACAAATTTGAAGGATTTAAAAATATTCATCATGTTACACATCACCTTTTGTAACAAAAGTGATAATTATTGATAAACTATTTAAATTAAGTTTAGACTAGCATGATTGTGAGACTACATCTCACATTTTCTCATGAAAAATCAACCAAGCATATTTTAAGCCTTTTATAACATAAGGACCTTCATTACAATATATTATTCTAAGTGTTGGGACACTATAAACTCAGTATTTATGAAGTTTTAAAAAATCATATATAGTGACTTATTACAATATTTTATAATGAGAATAAGTATAAAGTATAATAAGGAACATACAGCCATTAGGAAGTGACATTGTCATGCACACTCCCCCTTAATAGAAAAATTGAGATTCCTAGCATTGCATGAAAATGACAAAACTTGGTACTGCCAGGTGTTTTTATAAATTTACCTACCATTTATTCATATGTAAGAAAAAATTATATATCAATATCACCATTGAGGACTTTCTCTCAAATAAAATGCATGTAAACTTCAATATGTTTAGTTTGTTGGTGTTGCACTAGATTTTTTATTAGATCTATAAACTTTGGTTATCACATAGAAGGGTGGTACTGTGAGAAACATACAAATGAATTTCTCCTAACAACCTTCACATCCACATGGCTTATTTAATAGATTCCATAACACTTCTATACTCTACTTCAATAGAAGAGATAGAGACAATTGGGCTACTTTTTTTCAATCCAAGTGATAGCACCTACCCCAGAATTAAATTCATATCCAAAAGTATATTTTTGATCTATAGTATCACCATAATTTTCATCATCATAATAACCATATAATTTAGCATTATCAATTAGAGAATAAAATAAACCAAAATTTATAGTTCTTTTAATATAAAAAAAATACATTTTACTAATTTCCAATAATCTAAAGATGGATCCCACATGAATATGAAAGTAACACCTACAACAAATGAAATATCTAGCCTTTTAATGGTTAGATAAATTAAACTAAAAATAAGTTGTATGTAAATAGTAGGGTTAGGATTATCACATGTAGGTTTCGGATCAAGCTTAACATCACCTTTAATAGGAATAGATGTAGGCTTACAATCAAGCATATTAAAATTAACAAGAAACATATATGCATATTGAAATTGTGATACAACAATTGAATTTTAATCTTGAAATATATTCTCTTAAAAAATGATGAAGAATGCATAATTCAGTCATTTCAAACATTTGAATTAATTTTCTTATATTTATGAATTAAACTAAGTAGATCACCAGTAATAAGAAGATCATCAACATATAAAATAATTAAGATAATATGACCATTTTCAACTTTTAAAAAGAGGTTATTATCAGAATAATATTTAGAGAAACATATTTCCTTAAAATAACTAGTATTTAGAATACCAAGATTGAAGATCTTGTCTTAAATAATACATATATTTATTTAACTTACTAACATAATTTTCTTTGCTTAGGTTAACGAAACCTTTAGGCTGAGAAATATATTTCTTCCTCTAAATCACCATTCAAAAATATATTTTTGACATCCATTTGGTGCATAATCTAAAAAATTTGAGCTATAAGCGCAATGAGTAATCTAATAGTACTAATTTTTGTTATAGGATCAAAGGCTTCAACATAGTCAATCTTGGTTTTTTTATTAAAACCACGAGTGACTAATATTTTTTAAAATTTGTTAATTTTACCAATTGAATTATATTTGATTTTATAAATCTAATTACAACCAAAAATATGCCTTTTAAGTAGAGGTGGGACAAGATCCAAATTTAGTTTTTAATTAAAGCATTATACTCAGCTTGCATAAAAAATTTCTATTTATCATCTTGAATGACTTCCTCAAAATATGTAGGTTCACATTCATACAATCATTAAATCATGATAGTAATAATGATGACTTCTAGTGAATTTATTAATATTATCAAGACTATAATACTATATTATGGATTCTTCCCATTTAGGTGTTTAATATTGAACATGAAACTCAGCAAGTTCCTCAAAATCTAAGTTATCCAACAAAATATCAACTTCCTCTAGGGATTCAGTTTCATCATAAGAAAAAATAGGAGAGCCAAATTCATCAAATGAAGAACATTAAGGGGTTTCTACAGAGGGCTCATACATTTTTTTTTCAAGGATAATAATATTCATATTCTCAATTATTTGTCTTTTAGATGAATCATACATTCTTAATACTTTATTTTTACCTCTATAACCTATAAATATGAATGAATTAGAGATAGGATCATTTTTATTTCTTTTAGCTTTAGGAACAAAGATGGAAGTAGGATTACCAAAGATCCTAAAATGAGACACTACTTTTATTTTTAGACCACATTTATAAAGGGGTAGAAATATGATGTACACTCTATTTAGAATATTCATTTCATTATCTATGGCTTCAACCCATAAAAATTTGCAGATTACAATATTGTTCAAGCCATTTCAATAATGGTTTTGTTTTTACTTTCAACAATACCATTTTGTTGTGGGTAATATGGGGTTTTTTATTCCCTTTGAATAACAAAAATAATACAGAAATAATATGTTTATTTACTAATATATTCACCACCATTATTATATCTTAATCTCTTAATAGAAAAAATATAAGCATTTTCAACAATAGCTTTAAATTCTTTGAATTTAAATAATACTTCATATTTAATCTTTCTAAAATATGACCAAATCATTATAGTATGATCATATATAAAATTAGTAGTATATAAATAAATATTAAGAGATGTAACTTTAAGAGGTCCTATAACATAATTATGAATTAACTTTAAATGATATGAGTGATTTGTATCGTGATTCTTGTGAAAGGGGTTAGTGTGTTGTTTACCATGTAAGCATCCCTCATAAGCTTCATGATTAGAATATAATTAAAAGGAAGAGCAACAAAAATATTATGATAATACATATCATATAAACTTATAAAATTAATATGTCCTAATATTTCATGGCATAAGTATGATTCATTCCTAGTATGTGTTGAAAGACAACATTTAGAAGAAGTAGTAAATATATATAAACCATTCTATTGAACACCTTCAATAATCAGGGAACTAGATTGATTTATAATAATATGATTATCCTTATTAAAATTTAAAATTAAATTATCATTTGTAATTTAATAATAGGATAATATATTTTTATTAAGTTTAGGTACACAGAAAACATCTTTAATAACAACATTTACAAATTTTGTTTTTCCTTGTCTAATAGCTTCTAAAAATGAATTATATCTTAAGTAAATATTTTTAGAAGTATCTCTAGTATCAAATAAAATTTAATATAAAAAATTCATATAATGTGATGCACCACTATATAAATCCATTCATTTTCATTAGAAGTAAAAAAAGGTAGCATATAAAGCAACAACATTAGAATTATGCTCTTGGTTGTATTGATTCTTTTGATGGTTCTAGTTAAATTTATTCCCACTATTATTTTTGATTGTTTTTTATAAAAAAATTCTCTTATATGACCATATTTACCACACATATTTCAATCCCATTAAACTTAGGTTTATGATTCTTATTTCTAGATTTCTTGCTCTGATTTTTTATCATTTATAAAATTAAGGTTAGATTTTATGTTCTTATTGTTCTTAGAAATAGGATTTAAACTAAGAAGTATATGATTGGAATTATCTTTAGAATAAAATTTTAATATCACTTGCTCTTATTGAATCAAAAGCGTAGATAGACAGGTGAGGTTAATAATATCTTACTATGTTTGGTATTTTGAGTTATGAATGGAAATGAATTAAAAAAATTTGTGAATATTAAGATAAACAATTAAATTTAATAAATAATCTTGAATTAAATTTTAATTACATCCATCTAGATGAGATATGTTATTTTTAATTTTAGTAAGAAAGTTAACAACTATTTCATCACCTTTCATAGGTGTAGTTAACAATTCAAGAATCAATTTAATTATCATAGAGAGATGAGCACCCTCTTTCATAGACTCAAGTATTTTCAAATCATCATTGAGAGATTCTTAATTACTAATACGGAGTAGGAATTCATCTTTAACACTTTTCAAGGTAAACAACATAGCATCCTATGATTTCTGTTGAAATGCATTTGTAATCTCAACTATAAAATGTTATCTAAATGGGGGGTTTTTCCATCCCAAAAACAATATTACATATATTTCAAACTATATAATATAATTTTATGTTTATTTTCTATATATTATAATTAGACCCATTAAGCATTTGACATTTATCAAGTATAAAGTTAATCAAAGCTATAACTTCCCTTTAAACTAGACACTATGACACTAAAAAGCTTAAAATGCTCCCTTTTTAATATGAATTTTTACTCTATTTGATAATAATAAAAATTTATAGTGTAATCAGTAATTGTTTTTTCAAATTTATGTGAAATAGTATGAAAAGTTGTAACAAATTACACTAAAATAAGTGTCGTACAAGGAACAACCATTTAAACACTATTATTTAAATATTTGCTTAAAACATATAATAATAAGTTTAAAAATAAAAAAATGGACCACACTGATTCATTTATAATGTGCCAAAACCTAATAAACTATTTGTCACATGACTATGCTCAACAAAAAATTATCTAGGCCAAATTTGAAAAAAGAGGTCAAAATTACACTAGTGTTTTGCACATGAGTTACTTTATATGCAAATAAAAAATATTTTAAATTTAATTATGATTAAATTTTTTGAATAAAACGAAATTAACAAAAAAATATGAAAGTGATAGTGGGTTTTTAACATTAGAACACTTTTTTACAGGGCTTTAGCAAAAAGATAACTACCAATTCATCTAGTAGTTTAACTAAACTTTTACATGCACCAATTTATTTTTAAGTTTTTTTAAATTAATTTTTAAAATTATATGTGTGTGTGCATGTGTGTATTATAACATTAATTTAAAATTAAAATTAAAAACTATATTGATTTTTTTTTGAAAACTTAAATAGAGAAAGTTGGCACCACTTCTTATTTGAAGAAAATTTGACGATTTTAAAATAAAGTATTTTTTAAATATTTCATAAACTATGTACATATTTTTAACTACTCATGGCACCCATGGGATATTTTTATTCAACACATAATATTTTATATACCTCTAATTCCCATGAAACTTTGACAAAATTCCTCAAAATGTTAGTAGATGTCAATCAACCTTTCAAATTGAATTTTGATGACCAAAGACTATTATCTAAAGTTTTAGAGAATACAAGGGCACCATAGGTGGAGAGAATAAAATTACAAGAGATTTAAATAGCCTTATCACATTATGAAACTTTTTAAAATTCATTTAAACTCCATAATGATAAAACCATAGCCTTAAAATATTATATTTGAAGACAAATAGATGATTTTTTAATTTTTTCAATGCCATGGGACCATATAACCATGATCAAATAACACAAACCTTTTTAAAAATTAATTACCTTTGCTTTAAAGGATTTTTGGATAGATTTAATGGATATTTTAGGTAGATATTTAACTCCACAACATCAAAAATGAATCAAAATGGATTTCTAACAAAATAATTTGCTTCCAAGGTCGTACCACTCTTCTTACAGGTCTAAGAAAACTTGAATTTTATCTTTTAATAGGTATCTAGGTCTTCAAAAAATATATTTTTGCTCAAGACTCATATTCAAGCTCAAATTTCATGACAAAATCTGTGTGTGTGTGTGTGTGTGTGTGTGTGTGTGTGTGTGTGTGTGTGTGTGTGTGTGTGTGTGTGTGTGTGTGTGTGTGTGTGTGATGTATAGTACACACATAGAAGATCTAGATAATGATTAATAAGAAAAGAATACAATGACATAGTTATATGTCAGAAAACCTCAAAATGAGGTAAAAACCCCATACTTTTTATTCATATATTTTATAAACTTGGTACCCAATACAAAACCTTCCTTTTCAATTCTTTTTTGTATCAATCTTATTCACAAAGCTCTTCATGAGAATATTTTCCTCATGCAAATATTATTTTCATGTATTGATATATATAATGGTATATTTAACAAAGGGGTAAAACCCTATTTGTAATAGTAATGAGGTGAGGTGACCTTTGTAACCAATCGGTTCAACCTTTCCTCATGAACAATTGATAAAAATAAATAAATATGTTTTATTATTTATTTATATGAATTTTTCAACTTGTGTTAATAAATAATTAATCATTATTATTTAATTACCTAATATGCACTAAGGGTCTATAATAACACCACTTAGACATTAAATGTTCTAACAATATAATCATTTCACACTATATGACCCAATAGAAAACCAAACAATGTAAATAACAATCACTTTTTCAAATTTAAATTTATGTGTGAATCTTGGCATCTTTATAACATGAGTCACAATGTCGATAAGTGATATTTAAATAAAGAGACTATAACCCAATCATCAAGATAGACTTATAAAAAAATTTGGATGAAATATTTGAATTTAATGATCATATCCCTATAGAAAACAACAAGAGCATTATTTAAACTAGATGGCATTACCTTATATGTGAAGGATCCATGTTCCATTGTAAAGGTGGTTTTATCCTAAAATTCAAATGCAATTAGTATTTGATGGTAGTCATTTAATCCATCTATGAAGTAATATACTTTATTCCCTATGCCTAACTCAAAATCTTCATCTGTGAAGGGAATTATAAATATACCATTAATTCAAGCATAATTTAATTCCATGTATTCCCCATAGACTCTAATCTTCCCTAAATTTTTGAGTTGAACCAACATTAGACTTACACAATCTACTTTTTATATCAAATATAATCCATGCTTCTTGCATTCAATCAAATTTAGACTTAAATTTAAGATTCATATTGTAATTTATCCTATATGGGTGCTTATTTATAGGTCATCATGTGTACTCTTTAAGTTATATGTGCATCTCTCCCATTGAAGTGTCTACACCCTTGACTTTTGAAAATTTTATTGTGATTGCATCTGGATAATATCATAGTAATTTAAGACCTTATGATAACTCTTGTTGTGTCTAATAATCACCCAAAGTCACAAGATTTGGTTTAGACTCGGTACCAATGTTCCCACTAAATTTTTAATGGTTCATGATATATCATGTTGGACCTACTTTGCATAGAGTCTCACACTATCCTCTTCCCTTCTTGCTCCTAAATGTGTAAATGAAAGAGTGTGCCAAGATCTCTGAATAGCATTCAAGTAATCAATGTTTATTCCTATAGAGAAATCTCCAAAGTTCCAAGAGAGGAAAAATATGTATTAACCTATCTATTGCAAAATGTGAATGAGTCGATTAACCTTCCAAAAAGGAAAATTGGGGTACATATAGAGAAAATTAGGGAAAAATAAAGAAGCCTCTAATTTTATTAATTAACTAATTAAAATAAAATAAAATTAGCCTATGGACTTTTTATAACTAACTTAAGGAAGATTAAATACATAAAAAGGCCATACGGCCATGTAGGCAAAACCTAGTGGGAAAAAGCACTACACTAACACCCCCCCTTAAGCATAGCTTAAGTGAGATGAGAATTGGATCCCAACATTGAAATCTTGATGAGGTATCCAAGTACATAGTGATGAACCTCCATAGGAGGAAGAATAAGGTGGAGTAGCCCTAATCCTAATGAGAGCTCATAGATTAACAAATTTACTCTCTATGAAAAGCTTGGTTAGAATATCTATAATCTAATTTAATGTTGGATAGTATCAAAGATAAATGACTTGCTCATTGATAAGATCCCTGATGAAATGCATTTGAATCTTTATGTGATTGGTCTTTTGATGGAGAATTGGATTCCTACAAATCTATATAGTGCTCTGGTTGTCACAATAGATGATTGTTGGCTTATGAAACTAGACACCAAACTTAGTGAGAATCCCCTAAAGCCAGATTGCTTCAATGGTGGCATGATAGCCCCTCTATATTTTGCCTCTATGGATGATAAAGAAATTACATGTTGATTCTTTTTTGACCAACTTATTTTACCCAAACCAAGTGATAAACTATAGCCTAAAGTAGACTTATGACTCAAATATCTCTAGCCCAATCTAAATCTATGCATCTAATCAAATCAAAATTTGTTCCTACTCCATAGTGTAGGAACAAAGGTTGTCACAATAGATTATTGTTGGCTTATTAAACTAGACACAAAACTTAGTGAGAATCCCCTGAATCTAGATTGCTTTAGTGGTGGCATAATAGCCCCTCTATATTTTGCCTCTATGGATGATAAAGCAATTACAAGTTGATTCTTGTTTGACCAACTTATTGGACCCAAACCAAGTGAGAAACTATAGCCTGAAGTATACTTATACTCTAATTATCTCTAGCCCAACCTAAATCTATGTATCTAATCAAATCAACCTTTGTTCCTACTCCATAGTGTATCCCATAGTTGTGTGAACCTTGAATGTAGTGAAGAATCCACTTTGTTGCTTTCTAGTGTAACTTATATAGCTCTTGTATAAATTAGGAGACCAATCCAATTGCATAGGATACGTCAAGTATAGTGTGTGTGAGATAGATAAGACTACCCATGAGTTTTTAATACATAGTTGCATCAACAAGTGGTGTATGACAATCAGCCTTGAGCTTCACACCAGACAAGAAGGGAGTAGTATCTAGCTTATATTCAGCTATGTTAAACCTTGTAAGAAAATTAAGAGAATAGTTGGATTGAAATAAATTTATCCCATAATATGATTGAATGATTTCAATCTTGAGAAATTAGTGCAACAATCCCATGTCTATCATTGAAAATATATTTAAAAGTGCAATTTTCACTACTGAGATGAATGATCATGAGCTCCCTATAATTAGTAAGTCATCCACATAGAGAACTAGAATCAATAGACAATCATCTCACCACAAGATGTAGACATTTAGATCTGAGTGGCATTTGGTGTATTTGACTATGAGGAGAAATGAGTCCATCATAGCATACCATGTTTGAGGGGCTTGTTTGAGTCTATAGATAGATTTCTTGAGTCTACAGACCAAGGACGTATCTTTCATAAATCCTTGTGGTTTCTCCATATATATATATATATATATATATATATATATATATATATATATATATATATATATATATATATATATATAACAATAGATAGATTTCTTGAGTCTACAGACCAAGGACGTATCTTTCATAAATCCTTGTGGTTTCTCCATATATATATATATATATCTTCCTTGAGGTCACCATGTATAAAAGCACTCTTTACATCCATTTGGTGAACATCCCACCGATGTGTGGTTATGATGGCTAGAGTGAGTCTTATAGATGTCATCTTAGCTACAGGAGCAAATGTCTCAATGTAGTTTATGCCAAGCACCCAAAAAAACCCCTTTGAAACTAAACAAGATTTATAGTTATCAATTGACCCATCTATAACATACTTGGTCTAATAAACCCATTTACACCAAACCAATTTTCTCCCTTTAGGAAGAGGGACCAAGTCCCATGCTTTGTTCTTGATTAGGGAACTATGTTCTTCCTACATAGTAGAATACCATTCTAGAATGCTAGATGCATCATTAAAGGTTTGTGGATATGATACAATGGCCAAGTAGGCATGTGATGTGCCCTAAAACTATGATCATGTCCACCTTATATCTAATGGATTTTTAACCCATCCTCTAGCACTTTGAAGTGTCTGTCTAGCCCAAATTAGACTAGAATTATATGAGATTGGAGAATCAGGAGGTGAGTCCTCATCATCTATAGTGTGAGTATGATATGAAGGAGGATAATACTCATCACTACTCTTATTTCTTAAACTTGAAGAATAATAAGAGTCATCCTCATCATCAGGAGGATCTTGAGGTGGATCTATGTCACTATTTGAAGTGAAATCAATGTCTAGTGAGACTTTTGAAGAGTCGAGAGTGCCAGGATTGTGTTCAAATGGGCCCTCACAAAAATTTACACTCCTTTCAATGATAAACTCATGATTTTTAGGATGAAAAATCCTATAACCCTTAACACCCTCTGCATACCCCACAAAGATGCAAGACTGACTCTGAGGGTCTATTGCCTTATGTTTCTTCTTGGGAACATGAGCCATTGTTGGTGATATAAATAGTTGAAAGTGATCTACTATGGGCTTTTGATTATCCCAAGCTTTAAAAGGAGTGATTTCCTTCAAGGCTTTATGTGGAACTTAGTTTCAAATGTAGCATGCATAGTTGATTAATTTGGCCCAATACTAAGGAGCAAAAGATTTTGATTGAAGCATGAAGTTTACCATTTCCTTCAAGGTATGGTTCTTGCATTCAGCCACACCATTCTATTGAAGACTATATGGAACTATGTGTTGTATCTTAATCCCCTCTGATGTGCAAAACTACTTAAGCTTGTTGTTGACATACTCTTTTCCATTGTCATCCTTAATATTTTGATGGAACATTCTAAATGATTCTCCATAAGTGCCTTGAAGTCCTTAAAGTGATCAAATACCTTAGACTTCTTTTTGAGAAAAAACACCTAGGCGTACCTCAAAAATTCATCAATGAATGTGAGCATGTATCTTGTCTTATTGAATGAAGGTTTTGGAGATAGTCTGCTAAGTCAGTGTGGACTATCTCTAGCTTTTGTTTGGCTCTCCTTGCTTTGCCCTTATCATATTTCTATTCTAGATGCTTACCAAGAATGCAACCATTGCATAGGCCATCTAATAATTTGACTTTAGGCAATCCTAAAACCATGTCTTGAGGACTGAGTTGCTCTAGGTAATGGTAGTTTAAATGGTCAAACCGTTCATGCCATAGTTTGCTCACTCCATTTGCATGAGTAAGTAGTGTAATTAAGGACTGATCTAGGGAAAATTGTGAGAAGGTATACAGCCTTGATTGATGATTGTCCTTCCCATAAGCCATTGTGGTGTCATTATGTATCTCTTTGATGACCACTAAATCAGGTGTGAACTCAACTCACTTTTTTACACCTATGTGAGTGATTTAATATACTGACAAAAGATTGGTGGATAGTGAAGGAACACATAAAACATCATTTAAGGTCTCATCACTTACTTCTACTAATCCTTTACTACTAAATTTTTCTAAAGTGTCATCACCCATGAGAATTGAAGGCATAAAACATGGATCTATTTTTAAAAATAGATCCTCTAAAGAGGCCATGTGATATGAAGCACCCAATTCAATAACCCAAATTGAAGGCTAAGAAATTACTACAACAATTGCCTTGCCCTTTTTTTACCTTTTTTTTATCTTTACCTTTTACAGAATCTTGTGCTGATGTGTTCTAAGATGAGGATTCAAGAACACTGATGTTATTCTTTTCAAGCATCTTAGTCAAGGTGTCAATCATCTTTTTCATGCACTAAGATTCATCATACACAAGTTTCTTACAAAAGTTGAATTTAATTTTCTCCTTTTTAGGTCTCCCACTTTAGGAGGACTCATTTAATGATGCCTTAGGTTTAGACCATTTTTTCTCCTATTTTCCACTACTAAAAGGCTTCTTCTTGTCCTGATTGATAATCAAGGCATGTGATTTTAAAGACTTTAGTGAACCCATTTGAACCAACTTATCTTACTTCCAAGTTAGATCAAAAACAAACTCATCAAATGATGACATTTTCCAAGTGAATCCAAGTGCATGTTTGGTAGCATGAAATGTAGAGACAAAAACTAAATAGTCATGACCCAGTTTTGCAAGCACAGATAGAATCAACTGGTCATCTATTTTCTTAATGCCACATTGTTTCAACTACAATCTCAATGATTTAAACTTTTTAAATAAGTCTTATAGGGTGTCATAGTCACTTGGGCTCAATGTGATGAGCTCATTCTTTAGCTCATGACCCCTCATGATGTCTTGTACTCCAAAAAGCTTGTCCAAATTGTCCAAACTTCATTTGGAGTTTTTGTAGATTTAACATGAAACAGGAGGTTAGGAGACATTGAAAAACATAGAAACCCATAGGCTTCATCATATCTATTATACCACTTAACCTTTTTTGCATTTTAGATGGCTCAGTTTCCTCACCCATAGTAATTTGATAGAGTCCTTTGCCTCTTAAATCAAGTTATATTTTATACATCCATTCTATATAGTTAAATGGTGTGAGTGGTTCAATGTTTAGATTCATTAGTGCAAATTAGAATGAGATAAATTTTAGAATTGAAATGAAAGCAAAAAATAGAAAGCACATAGTACAAGTACCATCAAAACTATCAAGAATACCCCCCTAAAGTTACAATGCACACACACTCAATCTTGGACATCGGGCATAACTAAGAATGTTCCTATGATCAATCAGTGTGAGAAAGTATGAAAAGGACATTGGGCACTATTGAAAATGCATCCAAGAAGAAAGGTAAAAAGGTTTGAAGAGAGTTTTAAGCTATTACACAATGTAAAAAATATATGTTACAAAAGTCCTAAAAAAAATGTCACCAATATGTAGAGCTCAAGAAAATATGCACTTTCAAAAAAATGGCACCTAAAAAGGATCTACAGATTGAAATTTATAGCACTCACTAGTTCTTACTCCCACATATTCATGGACCCTTTCCAAAAATGGAAAAAAAATCTTCATTACCTTTCACCTCAAATTTGATTCCCCCTTGAATGTCACATGGGTTTATGCAACTGATTTACTTTGGCTTCAAGTAATTTCTTTACTTTAGGTTCATGCAACTACATTACTTTGAACTCTCTAACAAGTAAGACTGCCTCAAAAACCTAGATTGGTCTAGCCAATGCAAATCAAGTTCTTAAACTTGCATTATTTATTACTTATAAATCAATTAATAAGTAATAAATAATCACTCTTAAAAAACCTATATTGGTCTTCCTCGGTGAAAATTGGGTTCTTCAACCTACTTTAATTATAAAGTAAATAAGTAATAACTAATTGACCTTGGCAAACCCAAATGGGTCTACCCCAGTGGAAATCAGTTTCTTGGAGAATTAAGACTACCTCAAAATCTTGAATTAGTCTAGTAGAAAGTGTTCACACTAGAGAAACCTAATTACTTCAAGTTGTTGACCTGGAGAAGCTTGAAATGGTCTATAGGCAAGTAATCACACTAGAGAAACCTGATTACTTCAAGTAATCACCTAGGAGAAACCCAAAATGGTCTACAGGCTTAATTAATCAACCCTAAAGAACCTAATTTGTTTTATGGAGTGTAGATCAGGGTTTTCAAGGGTGATTAATTGGTCTGTACATGCACCATACCAGTTGAAAGAAATTGAGTTTTAAGAAAATCTATGAAGATTCTCAAAAAACTAAGAACAACCCATTTTAGATCTTAAAAAACTAGAAAATATATGCAAACTAATTTTTAATCAAAGGCATTTTGACATGATTTTTTAGGTAGATTAATAAAATGCCTCCAAGGTCAAAAATGGTGGCCAAGATAGAAGAAAAACCAGCAAGGGGAATGCATGGAGGATCTTACTAGGGAGTCTGATGCATGAGACTGTTAGAATAGCTCTGATACCATGAAAGAGTGTGCCAAGATCTATAAATAACATTCAATAAATTTATGTTGATTCTTATAGAGAGATATCCAAAATTCTAAAAGAGTAAAAATATGCATTAACCTATCTATTGCAAAATGTGAATGAGTCGATTAACCTTCCAAAAAGGAAAAGTGGGGTACATATAGATAAAATTAGGGAAACATAAAGAATCCTCTAATTTTATTAATTAACTAATTAAAATTAAATAAAATTAGCCTATGGACCCTTTATAACTAACCTAAGGAAGATTAAATACATAGAAAGGTCATACGGCCATGTAGGCAAAACATAGTGGGAAAAAGTAATACACTAATAGTAAATTTATGATTTTACATCTTTGGTTTTTTCTAAATTTTTTATTTTGATTCCTATGTGTCTCACTCATGTTCAAAGAAACCCTTAAAATTAAAACCATTATTATTTTCACTGGAGTCTTTTTTTTCTTTGTTTTCCATTATCATATTTTAATGTTTCACCAAAAACTACTCTTTTTGCTTACTATCCTTGTAAATTTTGAGAGCTTTATTCAAGTCTATAGTTGTTTCTTCTGGTGAATATTAGTCATGCACATTAATTATACCCTCTTATATCCCATGACATAAAAATATCTTCAACTTCTAAATATATTTTTTCACCATGGTATTCTCATCCTCAAAGACAAAGGTTGAATAAAATTCTATTAAAATTGTGGCTAACTATTAGTTTATCACCTATGTTTTTGGTGCATGTACCAGGATATTGGAAGAGATGATAATGTATAGATGAATAAATGTACCCAGTATCTAGGTTTCACACCATATGAAGACCATAAATATAACATTTATGAATAAACATTTTAGGGCATTATCCTTATAGTAAAAATGACCACTAAGTTATGATTACATCTACTATTTGAAATTGAGCTCACAGTAATCCAAAAACATCTTCCTAGTGTAATTGATTTGACCTATGTACTACCTACCATTTCATATAATCACCCTTTATTTATTAATTAAGTGAATTGACTCACTAATATGTATTATAAACAAATTCCAAAATGGAAATAAATCAACTCAAGTCCTCAATTACAAAGTATTAATGTAATTATCATTCTATAGTGAAAACCGTCTCCATTTGTTTTACCTCATATTCTCCTCTCACCCAATTCAACATATGGGTGTCTGAATCACTACTTAAAAAAGACATAGCTTCCTAAGGTATAACACCTTCTTAAATTGGTTTGGTTTAATCCATATCTATTTCACCCACTTAATACAATAAATCTACTTTAGACCTCATTAGTGATTTCATAAAGGGAGACTTGTATTATCATATATGAAACTATGGAACTTGTTCCTTTGTTATCACTAGTCTATAAGAATAATTATCTAGTTGTTATAATTCTAAAATTGTTTATGTCTCCAAGTGAAAAAATTTAAACTCTCTAGTTTGTAGTATGTTATGCTTAGTCTATGTGTCAACCTTAAACTAGTTATTATCCCCATAGGCATAAGATGATTTGAGTTATTTAGGAATCATATATGTATTGATATTATATTTAATATAGGTATAATGATAATATTTTCCACTTGGTGTGCTTCCAATTAATTACACACTATGTTGATGGGTTGTCAACCTTGTCTCACATTTGGTTTGTGATTACTTCCTTAGTATCTACCTATATACACATGTTTATATCCCCCTTCTCTATTCTTAAAACACTAACCTTATTATTTTTGGACATCATATCCTCCTTGTGTCTCTAGGGAACCCCAACCTTACTATTTTTTGTCATCATATCCCCCATACGATCATTGGAGAAAAGATGGAGTCCATCTTATTTTTTTGGTTTAGGTGATGTAGTGTTCCATGGTTATTGATACTAGGGGGATGAATTATTCCATCTTGTCTAGTATTTTAGAGACTATGGTGTCCAACCTTCTATGCTCTGGGGCTAATACTAAAATTAGTTTGACACCCATCCAAGAGTATCTTGAGTCCCAATGGTCATATCTATAACTAGACTTGAAACCCCTAGTTTCATAAATGGCATATGATGTATGGTTATTTTAAATACATTCTTAGTGATGTATTTATTCAATTGTTTGAGAGCTCAAAAAAATTATTATCATGATTTTGTGAATTACACAAATTAAAATATATATTTTGAAGTTATTGTATGTATTGTTGTATGAGATGATATATGATAGTCATGTGCCTTACTACATGGCAGATCTCATTGAATTTTGTTTTGAATTTTTGTTAGTCATTCCTATGGTGCCCCTCTTTTCCACACTCCATACACCAAAGTCCTAATTTGGGCATGTTACTTTCATTCAACTCCATCTTGTGGGAAAAACATCTATATTTTCATCCATTTTCATGGTAGGCTATGGATTATCTCCATAGTCCTCCATCTTCTCCACTCAAAGCATAGGTTTATGAACATCTACCTTATTGGTGAACTGATTTTGAAGAATCAAAAATCTAATACAAGGTTTCACAACTTCTATAAACCATGTGGTCTTATCTATATAAAGTATACTCAATTCAACACATTAGAGAACCTATGATCATAGTCTCATACTGATTCTTCTAATTTTAGTGAATCTCTTTCAAGTCTTGGATTATTTAAATTGCCCATTTATTCATTTTAAATTATCCTATCACTTTATATTTTACTTATTAAAGGATTAATTTTAAATTATCCATTTTATACATGAATTTTATATCTCTTTGTGTTAATGATCCTATGAGCTCACACTTTTTTGCATCCTCTATAGTTAAACCTTTGACCTATCATTTTATCTCACATGTTAATAGGTATTTTTTGGAGTCAAAATACCCATCATACAGGGCAAAGGTAACAAAAATTCCCATGTTTCCTTTGCTCGTACCTAAAACAACATTTTGTTGTGGACTAGACTTTACCAATGTTTTAAAATTGATTATGACCTAAAAACCATCCTCCCTCAATTTTTTCCTATCCATCACTTTCTTAGTGTCTTCATTAAGTCCTCAAAATTTATATATGAAATAGGAAAATCACTTACTATCTTTACTAGCTTCTACACTTTTTCTTGTTCTCTTTATTGATAAAATAAGCACAGGGGATTGTACCCCTTAAATTAATTATCCTTGTTTGTAAATTTTTTCCCATTTAAAATTAATCCTACTTTAATCCTATGACTTAGTATAAATTCTTCAAAACATTATTCCTTCTCTTCTCCAAACAATATTTTCCCTTGTACCTGCAATTTAAAAATACCCTCTAACTAATCTAATTGCTCTTTAGTTATATTTCTATTCTCTTTCTTCCCACTCTATTCCATACATTGAATCCCTTTTTCTAATCTTTGTATCTTTATATGATCTCATATGTACCTCATCTTCTTTTTGGTCCTCTCACTTGACCATTTGCATACTCTCCATAATCTCTATCTCATCTATGTCCTTCCATTCTTTCTTAATTTTCTAAACTTTATACTCTACTCCTACTCATAATTCTATTATGATTTTTTTTATTCCATCACCTCTATTTTTTCATGTCTTGTTCTATCCCCATAATTCCATTCTTGTTTTATTTCTATGCACCCTCCATATTTTGGGTTTAGGTTCAAGTTTATCATCTCAGTTATTCATCATTCACTTCTTCATAACATAGATCCCTTAATTATATAAGTGATTACTCCTTATTAGTAGGGATAAGCACCATGTCATTTTCCAAAACCAACATTAGAGTAGCTATTTGCTTTATAAATTACCTCTAATGCCTCTTATGAATAAATCTTGTATAGATACAAATGAAATATATCCTTACATGTAAATTTTGGTAATGCATTTATTAATAGTGGTCTTTATCTAGTGGTCTATCGCATGCATCCAATTAGTATCTAAGTTTTATATCCTTTATATCTTTTCCTTCATCCACACAAAGTGCTCTATCTATCTTGGTATAAATTAATAGTATTTAATTATTGACAACCAAGCAACTAGAAACCTATATAATTCACACTGAAAAAACTTATATTTCTCCTTGTATATGTTTAATTATAACCTCTCTCATAGAGATTCTTATTTTTTTGGTATCATCTTCTATAAAATTGTGAATTCTCTCATCTAAGCATCATTCTAAATCTCTTTCTCTAGGTAACCATTTTAACATGTTTCAAAGTTCCATGCTCACAACATAATTGTTAGCAAAGGTTCCTTAAAAATCCATCATATCATGCTAATTTTTATTACTATGTGAATTAGAGTACTTTTTTAGGACATAGACAAAACTATGGAATAAGTAGAGTATTCATTATATTCAAAGTTAATGATTATCCATTTAAATGTGGACTTAATTGTACATAACATGCATTACTATTATATGATTAAACATATTCAAACATAATAAAATTAAACTTCTAACATAAGAAGTAAAATATACATTTGAATAACCATGAATCAATCTCCATATTAATCTCTAATCCTTCAAAAATGTTTTCCTTTACATTTGATTACTAGTTATAGACTTATAATGTTCTACCATTTCTCATTCTAGCCTTTCATTTCTTCCTTTGAATGATTATTTTCATATTCTACATTATTTTTTATATGCATACATATGATGAATTCAATAAAAATTATATACATTATACAAAATGTGTTACATCCTAATTCCTTGCTAGACAAATTTGCTAGATTATCCATGGATATCTGCAGTTAACAAATTCATATTTGGTTAAATTTTTGACCAAGCTTGAGATTTTTGTTATTTTAGAATAATAGAATTTTTCTTAGTTAGATTATAATACATGACTTATTATCATGAAATAGATGATGTATGTGTTTATAGTTTTTAGCATATAAATGAATTATTTTAGTTATATATTGTTGCTTATGATTATCATGTCAAAAGATCTAATTACCTATGTGTTGTGAGGTGGATTCAAGAGAATTCTTCCCTTGAGTATATCAGATGGAGAACATCATCAAATATAATGATGTAGATGAAGACATCGTCGATCAACAGAGAGCTGGTAAAACCCTACACACACAATAGTTAGTTATTATAGAAATGCATTTAAAAATGGTTATTTTTGGTACTTGTTTGAAGTATTGATTTTTGTGATTTCTTAAGTAGGTAAAATTATAAAAATAAATTCCCTTATGTGCTTAGCTTAATATGCCATTAATGCACATTAAAGAAAATTAATAAACATAAAATTAATATGGGTTATTATTTTATCATTAAATTACTAAAAAATTATTTAATTTTAAATAGGTTTAATATAAAATTAGAATTTCATATTAAAATATAAAAAGGGAATTATTTTAAAAAAAAGATAAAAAGAGAAAAACATTGAAATTAGAAAAAATAAATAGATGTCTTGAAAATAGCCAAAAATAAAAAGATAAAAACAAAAACAAAAATTTGAAAGAGAATTTAGCATTTATTTCTCTATATTAGAGAAAGAATGAAAGAGAAATAAGGAAATCCTATGCATGGAGGAAAGGAAAACATAGAGGAGAAGAAGGTGTAGAGATGCATGGAAGGGGATAGAAGCCAAGCAAATCTAAACAATAGTGTTATTCTAGGGAGGCAATGTAATTAGTTTTAATACATCTGTTCATGTTGAATTTTATTGAAAATTGAAATATAGAAATGATTTATGATATTTGATACATAGCTTCAGGAAAATTTGATTTTTCATTAGTATACTATTGTAAATATGTTTAAATATTGTCATTAATATATGCACATATATATTACATAATTTTATATAATGAATATATGATTATAAACTAGAAATTCCATATGTATAATAGATGGTACACCTTAATTGGATCACTTAATCTATAGGGGCATCAAATTGTCATATAAAATCAAACTATTATTTTGTTTTTACCTAGAGGTTATCAATTAGAGTCACTATTTGGAGTCACAATATACTTCTATATTGATTTGCTTTCTATATCCAGTTAATGATATTGGGTTGCTATAGATAGCATATTTATAAAACTAAAGAATATATTAAATATTATTTAAGAGTTCTTGTATATACATTAGATTCATTTATTCCCAAAACAAGTCATTGATTAGGTAAAGCTAGCATTATTGTGTTGTTATTTCACATATTTCTGACAATATGGTTTCTTTCCTAAGAATGCTAGGGATGTTGCATGTGGAATTATACTAATATCTCAATAAGACTAAAATGTTGCATCATATGCTAATTAGGTTTTGATATGTATTAACATATGTTCTCTAATTGGATTGATTCATCATATATGTGGTATCCTAAGATATGATAAGTGATACTAGATTTATTATGTATTAGCATATGTCCTATAAATAAACTAAATGGAACATCTCAATTCATGATTACTTGTTAGTTGGATAGATTATAGTTTAAAAGTTTATCCTGTCTAGTGTCACTATAGATAGAAAACCATAACATGGTTATAGCTAGAAACTACTAAAGAGGTGTAGGGATTTGTTTACCAAATAAACTCTTAAGTCATGCACACAATTGTGAGGTGTATACATAAAATCATAATAAAAAATGAAGTAGCGATAAACCTAAGCTTTAATAGCAATAATGAAATTGCCATGAAATATCAATTATTAATATTTAATGATGAAGCTTTAATTATTTAAATGTACATGGAAGCTTTCATTTAGAATAATGAACATAGGTGATGTCAATATACATCTTAAACCATTTTTTAACCTAAAAACCAAGTAAATTATTCCACATATATTATATCATTGATAACTAATTTTCAATTATGTGGAAATGACATACAAACTATTATTATGAGAAAACCATGTGGGATATTTGGATTACTTGAGGTATGAAAGCTGTCATATAGAATTTGGCATTAAACAAAGCTATACAAGAGTGCTTGTTGGAAAATGGGTGTAATATGCCTAATAGTGTGTAATGGTACCTTGGGGTGTTTACTTGGGTACAAATTACATTAAATAAATATACTTATTAGAGTTTATGAGGGAATGTAAACATGACTAAGAGATTATGATAGTTTTTTTATGTTTCTCATGAATTAAGAAATTGCTTGTTTATAATTAGTTGATTGGATAAAATCTTAGGTCTCCATGAATTTGTAACTATCTCAGTAGTTGAATTCTATGTAATTATGACTAAAACATTAAACCATGGTTTATAAATTTCATAACATTATAATATCTACATGTGGTGCACATTAGGATGTGAAAATACTTATATGTATGTATTATACTTATAGTTCATTAATCATTTGAATAAGTCTTTAAGTTACATAGGGATAAAGAACTATAATCCTTGGAATAGTTTCCTATAAGCAAATGAGTCAATAGAATGATGAGTTTAAGAATTATTTGACTCAGTACTAATAATATGAATGATTGTTAGTGCATTACATACTATGAGTGTATTATTATGTATAAATGTTCAGTTACACTTAGTGCATAAAAGTGCATCATGATGAATGTTGTGATACTATGGTTTGCTTGTATGGGGTGGGTGGTATAATTTTTAATGTTTACTTGTGATCATTTGCATAGATCGGTTGAGTCTTGCAAATCATAAGTTGGGGGTATGTGTTGCTATGTAGTTGGAAACCTATAATAGTATGGGTTATCATAGGGTACTATAGTATAAAAGTATATTATACTCATGTCATTCTTATTATAGTTATTATGCCTTAAATCTATATCTACATCTAATTATTTTACTATATACATGTTGATTATTACTATGGATAGTGTGTGTGTTATTACAGTTGATAAAACTTATGTATACATGTGTGCAAACTTTGAGAATTAGCAAATGTTGATTTGGTATGTTATGGTATTCCATGGGGATGATGACTTGATTTTTTATATATAGTTACTTGTGTAACACTTTTGTTTCTATGTATTTGAGACTACTTCATATGATTGACTGTGAAAAACTAGTAGTTAAGTCTTAGAACACTAGACTATGGTAGTATGGGTTACCATAGGGTGTAGATAACTGAAAACCAATTATATTGTTTGAATTATATAGTTAAATTGTATGTTTACATGGGTGGTATATTATTTGTGATCATTATTTCTAGTATAGGATATAAGATAATGAAATATTTATGCATATGTTTGATAGACTAATTGTATGTTATTAGTACTCCTATGTATGGTGTGTCATGTGATGCATTTGCTAGTAGGATGTATGTTGTTAAATCTTATGGTTGAATTTTATTTGTCTGATCAGCATTGTTAATTTGGAGTAAGGAGTGATACATACTTCACTAGCTTAATGGGATTGCAATGTTAGATGAAGGCAATCTGACTAAGTGGTGTATATGAATTTGATTGATCTAGATCATTATCACTTACCATTTCTATAACTTTGGGCTAAAGTATGTTTAGTTAGACACTATAATTGCATGATTATGATTTACATGTATGTGTGATATCTTGCAATAAATTGATTTTTTTATGATACATTACATGTTTAATTAGATAGAAATCATACAACACATGGGTACTTGCTAGTCTCTTTAGATTCTTACCTCATCACTATATACCCATATATGAAGGGAGGGTCATTCCCTAATGGGATTAGTGTGGGGGATATTTAATATATGGTTGGTGTGGTAAAGCACTCAGATGATGCTCTCCATCACCACAATAGTAGTACTTATCAAGACAACACTTGAGATTGTCACAGATACTTAAAGTTTAAGAACTATGCTCCAAAGAAGCTAAGTATCTTATTTGTACATTGTATTATATTGTACTTATTATTGTAAAGTAGTCACGAAGAGTTTTAATATTATACTTTGAATCACATTGATAGTGGTGATTGTCTATTTACATAAGTGTAGTTTAAAGTGTTATTATTATTGAGTTGTCATTCTATGGAATTGTTATCAAGTTTTCATGTGATTGATTTTATGATCTCTATTAGACTCTCATGATGTAGTCTACTTTTGCATATGTGTTTTAATATATATATATATATATATATATATATATATATATATATATATATATATATATATATATATATATATATATTTCTAGTTAGATCCCAGTGGGGATGTTATAGATCCACATTCTATGGAATTGTTATCAAGTTTTCATGTGATTGAATTTATGATCTCTGTTAGACTCTATTGATGTAGTCTACTTTTGCATATGTGTTTTAATTTTTTTTTTAAAAAAAATCCTAGTTAGATCCCAATGGGGATGTTACATGTGGTATCAGAGTTATGGCTCAAACTCTAAGACCTAATGAGTCTATTAACATTTTCATGTCTTGTGAACTTAATGACATGAAGTTTTGCATTGGTATTTGAATTTATGGTGTCTCAAGGTAGAACCATGTTACACCATGATTGGAGTTTTATGACATTCATAAAATCTGTGTGGAACATTGAATGTGTACCCTTAAGAGCACTCATACCCCTTTGAGTTATTTAGGAAATTGGTTTATTGAGTGTCATAAAGGTAATTGTGGAATACGAGGTGGGTAGATAAGTGCATAGCATAGTTCATGAGTTATGAACAAAAGTTTGCTATCATAGTTTGATCACTTAGATTGAACACCTTGAGTATGATTATGTCTTTCTTGATTATCAAGTCATCTTTATCTTTGTGTTTTTTGAATGTTAAATAGACTTAGGATGCTTCTCTTTTTAATTTATTTTCTTTACTTTTGTGTATATAAATCTTGGAAGTGAAAAATATCTTAAGACCATTTTTTTAGTACCACCTAGGTTGGTGGAAATCTATTTAGTAGAGTTTTTCTTGAAAATTCCTTTGTGTTAGGAGTTTGTTTATGTAATTTTCACTCTTAAGAAGAAGTGTCATATCTCTTAGATAGCTTAGAGGTGAATTATTTTATTCTCTTTTGACATTTTTATGATGCTAGAGAAAGGAGTCTTTTAAGCATGATGTTGATTTAGTATTCTCTTAAATGGGAATTGTTTTTATATGTTATTGATTGTACTCCCTTGAAATCTATGGGAGAAAGTTTTCTATTCTTATCAAGAGAGAATTTTTAAGATTGGATGGATGGACACATCTTTATGTTAGCATATATCTCTCTCGATTATAGAAGTGGATTGAAATACCATACTTATAAGTTTGGGTAAATAGGTAGTGTTGGGGAAAATTGAGTTATGGTATTTTCTTTTTACCTTGGGAGGGTAAGAAGGATTTATTGAAATGATAGCTTTCTACTTTTCAATTATGAATCTAATTTATCTAACTTGTGACTATTTAGAGTAACTACTTAGTTTTAAGACCCCTTGAGGTGGAAAAACTTGCTTTATAAATTAGATTATATACTAAGAATTATAAGTTGATTATAATTAGTATAATATTATTTACCCTTACATAGATTGATATTGATTTATTTTGCTTAATGCATGTCATTTTAAAGAGATATTTTATATATGTCACTAGAAGTGAGTAAGGTTTAGGATGAGTAGAACATCTTGTCAATATAGATGTTGGAATAAAATTTTGACTTATTGTGTGCTAGTTGAGTAAGTAGGGAGATTTTGTTTTGCTTATTCCCCTATAAGATTGAAAGTTTGGTGTGAATCTTGGCCTATGTATGTTATGTTAATTATAACATTATATCCTCTTAATCATGAGCATAGTAGAATAAGTTAAGCTATGAAATATGATACTAACTAGTAGTAACTTAATATAATTACATATTGATTATATGATTCCTTTTGTATGTATGAGGATACATCTAAAATAATTTAGCATATAACTTTGCTTTCAATGATTTGATATCATAAAGTTGTGATTCTTTGAAACATTGTGCACATTGTAAGATCATTAGGTCATGGAGACCAAAAGGAAGAGTGGTGAATTAGGAACTTGAGTTATAAGAGATAGGATGTTATCCTACTTAGACTCACATTAACTTATATTGTGGTATTGAGTTGGATTGATAGATGAACTTGTCGAATCTAGGATTTAAAAGGCAGAACCTATCAAATTTAGTCATATGGTTATACACATGTATACAGTGGATAGATATTTCATATGGACAAGTATTCCATGATTTTTTTGTATACTTATATTTACCATTCCTATTCATCATGATACTTGTCATGAGATATATGTATTGGTTATAATATTGACATGTTATACTTAATTGAAGATACATGGAGTAGTGATAGTATTAATTTCTACACATTATTCTTTTTAGATTCTCTAATTACTTTTTTCATAATGAGAAAAACACTCTCTAAAATAGTGAGATGTGTTAAGGCTAGAAGATTTTGTAGAACTCTACCTGATCATTTATTTTTTCTTATATGATGATCTTGTGTGCTCTTAGGAAATCAGTGAAACTTTCACTAAGACATGTGGGACCCTTCATGGTAACAAAAATGGTCAATCCTATAGTATATAGGCTTGTCTTGATGATTTAGGACCCTGAGCTAGTCATAATAGAATTAGTCAGAGTAAATAATATTCATAGCCGTGTTTGATTAATTAGGAGATGTTATTGAGTAAGGTCTTCTGGGACCAATACTCTAGAAATAGTATAACTTGGAGGAAATATAATGAGTTCTACAGGTAATTTTCTAATTATATACTGAGTTTGACATTGTATATCATGTTATTGCTTTGCTAAGAAATGTTTTTAATTAAGAACTTATGATTGAATTATATTCCTTGAGGATGATGACTAGATTTAGGGGGTAAGGATGTTACATCCCAATTCCTCATGAGATAAATTTGTTAGATTATCTGTGGATATATGCAATTAAAAAATTTAGATTTGGTTATATTTTTTACTAATCTTGAGATTTGTGTTATTTCAAGATAATAGAATGTTTTTTATTTAGATGATAATACATGATTACTTACTAGGAACTAGATGATGTATGCATTTACATTTTTTTTAATGTATTAATGAATTATTTCATTTATATATTATTGTTTATAATTATCGTGTGAAAAGATCTAATTACTTGTGTGTTGTGAGGTGGATGGAGGAGAATTCTTCTCTTGAGATTAATGGAGGGAGAGAATCATCAAAGAGGATGATATCTATCGATAGAGAGATGGCAAAACCCTACACACATAATAGTTAGTCATTATTGAAATGTATTTAAAAATAGTTATTTTTGTTGCTTGTTAGAAGTATTAATTTTTATGATTTCTTAAGTAGGTAAAATTATAGAAATAAATTCCCTTGTGTGCTTAAATTAATATGCCATTAATGCATGTTAAGGCAAAATTAATAGAGGTAAAATAAATATGGGTTATTATTTTATCATTAAATTACTAAATCATAATTAAATGTTAAATGGGTTTAATATGAAATCAAATTTTCATATTAAAATATAAAAAGGAATGTTTTTTTTTAAAGAGAAAAAGAAAAAAACATTGAAATTATAAAAAATAAGAAAATAAATAGATGTCTTAAAAATAATAAAAAAGATAAAGATAAAAATAAAAATAAAAATTTGAAAGAGAATTTAGCATCTATTTTTATATATAAGAGAAAGAATGAAAGAGAAATAAGGAGAGTTTATGCATGGGGAAGAAGAAAACATAGAAGAGAAGAAGGCACAGAGAGAGGCATGTAAGGGGAGAGAAGAAAAGAAAATCTAAACAATAGTGCAATTTCAAGTAGTTAATGTAATTAGTTTTAATGTGTCTATTCATGTTGAATTTTGTTAAAAATTAGAATATAATAGTGAGTTGTGTTATTTAATAGATAGCTCCAAGAAAATTTGATTTATTGTCAGTATACTATTGTAACTATGTTAAAATATTATCATTAATATATATACATATATATTATATAATTATATACAATAAATATATGATTATAAATTGGAAACACCATATGTATAATAGATGGTACACCTTAATTGGATAGGTTAATCTATAGGGGCATTGAATTGTCATATAAAATCAAACTATTATTTTGTTTCTACCTAGGAGGTTATCAATTAGAGTCATTATTTGGAGTCATAATATTCTGATATATTACTTTGTTCTCTACAGTCAGTTAATGATATTGGGTCACTATAGATAGCATGTTTAGAAAATTAAAGTATACAGTAAATATTATCTAAGAGTCATTATATGTACATGAGATTCATTTTCACCCAAAAAAAGTCATTGATTAGGTAAAGATTTTTGTTGAATATATGGCATCAAAATCCAATAAAATGATGTCACCTCATTTATTGATATCAGCGAAGATCCAAAATTTGTACAGAGGTAAGACTAACCCAACAACAAATGTTGGTAGTCTGAGACCATGTTTATATGAATGTGGTTCCCTTGTAACCTATAGTTAGAAATTTTTTCTATTATATCTAAATGTACAAGGGGAACTATTTTTACATTCACTATCCATAATGATCTATCATGTTTTATTTTATCAGCCTTAATGCTAGTGTAATAAAATATTCCTCCATGTGGCTATTTTATTTTGTATATGCATTGTTCTAAATCACTCCTCAAGAAAGATAATAAAAAAATTTAAAAATAATAATAAACTATATCCCAGATTGTAATTAGCAATATAAGGGTCAAGGATTAATATAAATTTAATATCTATTATGTATTAGAATGGTCATTCACCTGGTATGTCAAATACCTTACGTAATTATGAAATTTGCATCCTTTAAAACTATAATAGATTTATTTTATAATCATATAGTTTCCAATTCCAAAGGATCAATATAAAGAGTCTCTCCAATTAGGAATTAGTTTTGGTGTAGGATACATTATTGGCATCTATTATGTTGTTGTTTCACATCTTGCTGAAAAATTGGTTTCTTTCCTAACAATGCTAGGGATTCTACATGTGTAATTATATGAATATCTCAATAAGACTAAAATTTTACATCATATGCTAATCAAGTTTAGCTATGTATTAACATATGTTCTTTAATTGGAATGATCCATCATATATATGTTATCCTGAGATATGCTAAGTGATACCAAAATTGTTATGTATTAACATATGTCCTCTAAATGAATTAAATGGAACATCTTGATTCATGATTACTTGTTAATTGGCTGGATTATAGTTTGAAAATTTATCCTATTGAGTATCACTATAGATAGAAAACCATAACACGGTTATAGACAAAAATGACTAAAGAGTCATAGGGATCTATTTACCAAATGAACTCTTAAGTCATGCACATGATTGTGAGGTGTATTTATAATATCATAATAAAAAAATGAAGTGGAAAAAACCTAATATTTAATAGCAATTATGACATTACCATGAAACATCAGTTATTAATATTTGATGATGAATCTTTAATTATTTGAATGAACATGGAAACTTTCATTTAGATTAATGGAGATAGGTGATGTTGATATACATCTTAAACCATATTTTTTTATTTAAAAACCAATTATATTATTCCACATATATTATATCATTGATAGCTGATTTGTAATTATGTGGAAATGGCATACAAACTATTATTATGTGAAAACCATGTGGGATATTGGGATTACTTTATGCATGAAAGCCATCATATAGAAGTTGACATTATACAAAGTTATACAAGAGTTATTTTTGGAAAATGAGTGTAATATTCCTAATAGTGTATAATGGTACCTCAAGGTGTGTACTTGGGTACAAATTACATTAAATAAATATTCTTATTAGAGGTTTATGAGGGAATGAAAACATGACTAATATATTATGATAATGTGTTTTTATGTTTCTCATGAATTGATAAATTTCTTGTTTATAATCAGTTGATTGGATAAAATCTTAGGTCTCCATGAATTTTTAACTACTTCATTAGTTGACTTCTACGTATTTATGACTAAAACACTAAACCATGGTTTAGAAATTACATAACACTAGAATATCTACATGTGGTACATGTTAGGATGTACAAATACTGGTATGTATGGATTACACCAATAGTTTATTAATGATTTGAATAAGTCTTTAATTTACATAGGGATCAGGAACTATAATCCTTTGAATAGTCTCCTAAAAGAAAATATGTCAATAGGATAATGGGTTTAAGAATTATCTAACTCATTACTAATAATATGAATGGTGTTAGTGCATTACATACTATGAGTGTATTATTATATATAAATGCTCAAATACACTTAGTGAATAATGGTGCATTGTGATGCATGTTGTGAGACTATGGTATGCTTGTATGGGGTATATTCAAGTGGTATAATTTTTATTGTTTGATTGTGATTATCTGCATGGATTAGTTGATCTTGAAAATCATAATTTTAGGTGTGTTTTTATGTAGTTGGAAACATATGATTGTATAAGATATCATAGGGTACTATAGTATAAAATTATATTATACTTGAATGGTACTTACTATAGTTATGCCTAAAACTTATATCTTCATTTGACTATTTTACTTTATACATGTTGGTTATTAACGTGGATAGTGTGTGTGTTATTATATTTGGTAAAACTTATGTATGCATGCATGCAAACTTTGAGAGTTAGAAAATGTTAAGTTGGTATGTTATGGTATTTCATGGGGATAATAACTTAATTTTTTATCTATAGTTACTTGTGTAATTCTTGTGTTTCTATGTATTTAAGACTACTTCATATGATTAATTTTTAAAAACATGTAGGTAAGTCTTAGAACACTAGACTGTGGTAATATGGGTTGTCATAGGGTGTAGATAACTGGAAACTAATTATATTATTTGAATTATACAGTTAAATTTTATGTTTATTCAAGTGGTATATTATTTTTTATCATTATTTCTAGCATGGAATAGAATATAATGAAAGATACATGTATATGTTTGATGAAATAAATGTATGATATTATTACTCCTATGTATGGTGTGTCATGTGATGCATTTTCTAGTAAGATGTAGGTTGTTGAATCTTGTGGTTGAATTATTTTTAACCAATTTGCATTGATAATTCATAGTAAGGAGTGAGATAAACTTCACTGGCTTATTGAAATTGTAATGCTAGATGAAGGCAATCCAATCAAGTGGTTTGTATGAATTTGATTGATCTAGATCATTATCATTTACCATTTATAAAACTTTTGGATAAATTATGTTTAGTGAGACATTATAATTTCATGAGTCTGATTTATATGTATATGTGATATCTTGCAATAAATTGATTTTTATATGATACACTACATGTTTTACTAGATATAAATCATATAGCACATGGGTGCTTGTTAGTCTCTCTAGATTCCCGCACCATCACTATCTACCCATCTATGAAGGGAGGGCCATTCCTTGATGAGATTAGTGCAGAGTATTATTGGTCCATGGTTAGTGTGGTAATTCTCTTAGATGATTATCTTCCTCCCTATAGTAGTACTACTTATCGAGATGACACTTGAAATTGCTACATAAAGTTTAGGAACTATGCTTTGGGGAAGCCAAGTATCTTATTTTTACATTGTATTATAGTGTACTTATTATTGTAAAGTAGTCATGAAGAGTTGTCATATTATACTTTGAAGCACATTTAAAGTGGTGATTGTGTATTTACATAAATAGAGTTTAAAGTTCTATTATTAATGAGTTATCATTCTCTCATGATATTATACATCTGCATTTTATGGAATTATTATCAGGTTTGCATGTGATTGATTTTATGATCTCTATTAGACTCTCAAGATGTATTCTAATTTTGCATATGTGTTTTAATTAAAAAAATTACACTTTTTTCTAGTTATATCCCAGTGGGGATGTTACAAAATGTTATACGTCACACACTTGTCATGCATTTACACTTTATAATTTTACAGTCCTAAGTCCTAAGTCCATTACTAATATAGGTGAACTTTTAATAACTTATCATCATACCATGGCCTTTATATTGTGAAGGTATACCTTAACACATTTGTGGTAAATTATGTGACCCAAATAATCCACCTCCTTAAATTTAATATCACTCTTGGAAGGATTAACATACAACTGGTGTCGAACAAAAATATCCAAAACCTAGTTCACATGTTATAGATGTTCTACCCATTTTCTGTTGTATGGACAAAATATAGAGTTCATCAAACTCTAAAATTTATATGGGGAACTTTTTAAGCCAAAGGTAATCACCAAAAATTCATAGTGTCCCTCATGGTTTCTAAAATTATACTTATGTATACCCTCATATTTCATTCCAATTCGATGACTTGAGCAAAGATAAAGTTTCACAAAGTATGTATTTCCATGTAACACATCTATAAAAACATCAATTAAATAATTAAAAACTTAAATTTGATAGTGTACTTTTTTATTTCTCTATATTTTAGACACATATGCCAAGTCTTATCCTTCTTAAGCACCATCATTGTTGGAGAGGAATAAGTACTCTAGTTATGTTGGATAATTCCTTCCTCAAGCATGTCTTATACCATATTTTCAATTTCACTCTTATATATATATATATATATATATATATATATATATATATATGGTTACTTATTATTTATATGTTGGGTGGTTGTATCCATCATACCATTTGAATGGCATGCTCATGGCCTATTTTTGGTAGTAATATTTTGGCATATCTTCAAAAACTATTTAGTGCCCCTATACAATTGCTTGTAGATATGTAAATGTAGGAACCTCTTTGGGTTGTGATTCTAATGAAAAAAAACTCACCACAACCTCATTTTATTCCTTTTTATAATCTTATTTATATAGATAATGAAAGGTGCTTTACACATATCACATGCATTTCAAATATCCTTCCATCTAAATAAAAATGCATGAATATAACCTATAAATTATACTTAATCATTCCCAAGTAGTTAAATTGTCATCACCTTTCCATCTTGGAAATAAAAGGGGAGGAAGATTTTCATTACAAGGAAGAAAAAGCTATTGAGGGCCAAATTATTAACTTTTACAAAAATTTGTTAGCCTTTGCTCCATCCTAGGATGGTTCAGCTTGAAGATCAAGTGGTTAGTCTCATTGAAGGGGGTTATTTCCTAGGAAGATAATGATTCCATCCTTCCCCCCCCTTGGAATATTAAATTATAACTATTGTTTTTCTTTTCAAGGGGACAAAGCCCCAGGTCCTGATGGATTCCCCCCATTCTTTTTTCAGGTATTTTGGGACATTATTTAAACTAATGTTTGTCTAGTAGTCTCAAATTTATTTAAATCAGATACCATGCTAAAATATTTTAAAAACACTTTCCTTATCCTTATCTTGAAGAAATAAGGGGCTTATCAGCTCATGGATTTTAGGCCCATCAGTTTATGTTCCACTTTTATAAAATTTTCATGAAAATTTTATCCTTAAAAATTCAAATGTTTCTAGAAAACATGATTACAAATCAAAAAGGGGACTTCATCTTTCATAGATAAATTTTAGATGGTATTATTATATCCCAAAAAACCATTCATTCAATGGCTAACTCCTCTAGACAAGGAATGTTTCTCAAATTGGTTATGAATAAAGCCTATGATAGAGTCTCCTAAAAATTACTCAACAAAATTCTCTATAGATTCAGATTT